>CABFWB010000493.1:70740-186268 GCA_902151455.1 Timema bartmani | reverse complement strand
CCGCCCCCCCCACCCCCAATGGCCTAATATTTAGAGAGACTGGCTATTATACTGACATTACACACTACACTACCTAGGTTTGTGTTATAATAATAATAATAATAATAATAATAATAATACCGTTCCAAAAAACCACACTTAATGACGTCAGCCCATAATCGAGCCATACTGACCAAGCGGCTACCGTCTGTTGGCGAAGATAGTACCAACATATGTAAAAAGAGGGTGTCATTTGGACAGCACAACGATCCCTCCTCCAGCAGTTGATTTCAGTTTTCTACTCCCTTAGTCTAGAAAATCTTCATTTGTGTTCTCTCGAGGCCTGAGTTTGACCCCGTTCTAAACCCATTGCTTACACAGAGGAACCTGGAAGCCCCGGTGATCGAACCCGGAAACCTTGGATATGTAGCCCGGAACTCTGACCACTAGACCAAAGAGGTACTCTTCAAAATAACCAATAACGTTTTAAATTAAAGAAAATTTAAAATATCCATATGCATTAGAACATAGTTACTGCGAACTAATTAGGACCGAAGCTTGTTCGGATTAGTGACAATTCGGGGAAAAACCCAGGAAGAATACGTGAGAAGTCTGCGGAGGAACAAGAGTAATTTCGCAAATTTTAAATTATAGTTGAATAAACATTCATTAGACCTATATTTACCACGTAGTATGTAGCTTACCATAGTTTTACATTTACACCATATCTTTTTACAGTACTGTAATTATTTTTAGTTACAGGTAAACACATTATGTTGACTACAGCTTGTAAATATTAAAATTATTTATTATCACTGTTGCTTACAATAATTCTCTTTTTATGACGGATTAAATAGCCAATATTATATTTGATAACTAAGATTATAGACGCGGCTATATTTATCAATTCCTGGATAGCTCATTGGTTAGACTGCAGAGTATGGGCGTCCTAAGCCAAAGGTCCCGGTCTCGATTTCCGTGTCCAGGTGTCATTTTTCAATTTAGAGAATAATTATCTTTTAGGTTAAAGTTTGTTAACCCATAAACATACTTAATTTAACTTAATTCATCCTCTGCCCTCCTCCCCCTTTATGTTTTCCGAATTTTTTTCCCCCGAAATTATCCGAAATTTCAGACCACAGGAGTTCGGTCTAATGGGGTATTTACTGTAGTCCTCCGAAATTAGTGTCAGAGTGCCAGGCCCCATGACGTCACTCTAAGTGGAGTTACCACAGACGGGGTCGTGAGTATGCAGATAGTATAATATTGTCACCCCTGCGAGCAATGTTGGTATTGGTCGCTAGTACAGGAGTTCTATTGGTTGCGCCCATATCGTCATTCTATGTGAAAAGGGGGGGAGGTGTAGGAGGAGTGGAACTTCACCGAGATAAGGACAAATAAAGACAAGAGGAAAAGAAAATAGCAAAGAGAAGAAACGTTTACGTCAGTCGTAAAGTTTTTTCGCTCCTCGGGAAATAGAGGAAAAACAATGAATCATGTTGGCTTAATAAAACTGTATTTCTAAAGAAGGATATCATCTGCAGCCATTCTTAACACAACTTTAAAAGCTTCATCACGATTACGTGATCAATAATTTATTGAGATATTTTGGATCCATAAAATAAAATAATGTTGACTTTACAAACACAAATAGAAAGAGTTGTCAAGCGCTGTCTATAGTCCTAAGTACGTGGGTTAGTTGGAAATAGGCAAGTTCGACTGAAACGTGATGTGAGTAGGATCCACATAATATACTTTTGTTTGTATTTATTTAATTTAAATCGAGGTATTTAACTTGCACTTTCTGAACTGGCTGATTGAATATATCACCACACGAGAATTTCTATGAGCGAGAACGAAAGGGACTACCAATATTGCCGAGAAAAGTATTTTCACATGCCTTCCATGGTTATTTTTACATGCCACAATCGACATGGAAACGACGGCTTTACTTCCCCTCCGGAGGAGATTGTGCTACGGATTTTTTTTTATCACTTAAAAAAATCCGTTGACCCAGGCTGAGTTTGAACCCACAAACATCGGTATACTGTTGTGACGTACCTTGTAGTGTTTCCAGATAATCAGTGTTTGTTAAAACTGTACCACTTGGTCTCCATTTGACCAATCATACGTAGGCTCTTATCGACATACCTCGTATAAGAATACATTTCTATTGATACCTGGCCAAAGACTCATGAGTGTTCTAGTGAGGGGTGGGTAAAATTCATAAGCAAGGAAAAATGAAGGGCTCAACAAACAAGGTGTATTCGGGGGTCATTCATTCCTTAGGGAAAATTTTAAAATTTGAATGGTATCAGAAGATATTTTAAGTCAGGATTTTTAATAACTTTTTTGTATATATTTCTTTAGCAGACCATATTGTAAGAAAACGTTTGGTAAGAATGACGGTTTATAAATAACAAATTTTTTTGTGTGCAAACAATGGAAAAAAAATCTAGCTATAACTTATTACTGGCATTATTTTATTGGTTTTTTTAGTACCACGTTTTACTACTTGTCTGGGTTTATACACTTATATACTAGTTACGCTAATGGTGTCTAGGGATTAGGAAGGTTATATTTAGATGAAGTGTGCCCGAATTCGCGTATAGGGAAAGTGGAAAACCATTTTGGTAAAACCACCCGCAGTATACCGAGATTCGAACCTTAATCTCCCCGTCATCGGCAGTCTAGTCTATTGCGAGAGTAGCGTCTTAGGCCACGCGGCCACCGAAGCGGGTTTTATTGGAATTGAAATTCAAAAGTGACAGCTACAGATCACATGACTTAGCGTATGAATATACAGCTTTAGTAACGTCTGTAACTGTCAAATACTGTTCTAACCATGTTAATAGGGTATATCAGTTGTGGGACAGAAGAATACAAAAACTGTTCCAGGACAAATACTTGCCATATATTACTTAGTATTGTGACAATATTGGCAAATTAACTTATACATATTCATTAGAAAATTAGTAAACATTCAATTCCTTTTTTAAAAATAAAGAGTAGGTACAGTATTAATTTTGTATCAAATAATGCATAATAAATGTTTAGAATATTTAGGATGGAAAATATTGAGGAGGTGGGGAAAGAGAACCTTAGGATATATCCAAGACCCTCTTCCACCCTCCACCTCTGGGATCCATGTTCACAGGTACAGTTTAAACTACAGTCCAATTTTCATAAAATCTCAGAAAATACATAGTTTTGGCGACCAACATTGATAACATTTTATCATATTATTAGTATTATTTTATGGGTGTTGATCGAAAGTTACAGCTGCAGATCGTATTACTTGACGTATGAACACGTGAAAGTAGATCCAGATCCTTTGAAAATTGAATGGTAACCGTGCCTGTTCTGGCAACAAGTCCCGCTACGCCACTGGTTTAGTATATTGCGAGCCTGACGCCTTGGCCACCCCGTGACATGAAAGCACATATTTCCTTCAGATCCGAACCAAATTGCTACCAGAGTCACAATCCTGCCGGGAATCAGAGGGTATGAGTGTGCTATTATTTCCTGTAATAGACTGTACAAAGATAGGGTGGGAGGATGTCATTTATTCCTCGTGCGAGCGAATATTGTCTCGGTGGCGCTTCCTAGCGGAGGGGTGAGGGATACTAGACACGATAACAAGCGCGAAACGAAATGCGCATGTCGTGTACGGCTCGTGGTGTGTTGGAGGGAGGGGGAGGGGAAATGTTGCCGGCGGCCCTGATTTAAAAACAAGGGGTACGAGTGGTTTGGGGGGTGGGGGGGGAGATGAGACTGACAGCTCAGAGCAACAAGGGAACTAAGCAAGCGGGCGCGTTCAATGTTTGCAGTGAGGAATCCAGGTTGTGATTAGAGTGGGGTTGTTTAGTATTCACCTGGATTCAAACCGAGAGTTTCGTACAAGGGGAAGATCGGCGAGGAGCGCTGTGTTTCAGACAATTGTCAGCTTAAAAACGGGAGGATTCGGTTCTAATCCCGGCACTGGTTGAAATGTAGCCTAGTTTATCCGTGGTGTGAAATAGAGGAATTCAGATATCATTATAAGTAATAATAATAATACTAATAATAATAATAATAATAATAATAATAATGATATTAATTCTAGATCCGCATCGGTGAACGAGAACATTTAATGTTAGGCTCATTTAGTTTGATTTACCAGTAATGAAATGTTGTGGTTCGAATCCTGGTAGGGTGTAGTGAGTTTTTTACCTCCTCCCCAAATTATTTCCCACGCTCTTTCCACACAAATGTGGGTACATTTATTAATTTTACCTCATTAACTTATTAAAATACGTATAACTCAGACGACTAGAAAGATACGGTGGAAAAAATTTAATAAAAAAAATTGATGATAAGCATTTTAACAGAACTAAAAAAAAAAAAATCATCTTATCTTGTACTTATGTCCCTTTTCCACTGCTTCCTTATGTAGAATTTTGTCCGCGGAACTAGCTACGGAAGGGAAGAGTGCTGGTGGGGGGGTTTGGCGGGTTGGGGAGGGGAGGGGTCGGATAAAGGCAATTTATTGCGGGCAATTCATTTCATAACGTCCATTAAATGGAAATGGGAAATTCGTGGCTATAAACCTTGGAATGATGTTCATGGAGAGAAGAGAGAAGCGCATGGATAGTGAGTGGATGTGGGGAGGAGGAGGAATAAGTCCGAAACGGGGGGAAAAAAGATACTGCTGTTATGGACATGATAATACTTTACCCAGACTCTGATGGAAGCCATTGCTTTTCCAAAGAGATTGCGAGTTTTAGAGCGTAAGGGGAAGGATTGGTTTCTCTGCATAGAGGAAGAACCTCCGGATATTTTCTCTCTCTCTCTCTCATCTTCCTCCGGTTTGCCAATGATCAGATGTCTCGTCATTCATTGCTCGTTAATTCACTCTTTTTTTCAAAGAGTTTGAGTGCATTATTTTCTTTTTGGCGGTTAGCCAATTTATTTACTGGCCCTGGTAAAAATATTGTTTTCTATTTTATGGGGCTATTTTACTTGCACTTTCTAAACATAGATTATATCAATGCACAACTTATAAACCAACTTAACCTACAGCAGCCTAGAACCTACAGTTCAATTTACATAGGAAGAATCTTATCTACCAGCTAGAAAAGCTACTAGATCCAACTTACTTTAAGGCGTTCAAAATGTACCTACGAATTGTTTTGATCCCTCATTCGAAATGGAGTTCATAGGAATGAAGTTTATGAGGAGCATGTTAGCTGTCACGAGGAGAAACAGAAACAGTATAAGGAATGAAGTTATCCTGGAAAGAGTGAGGGTACAGGGAGTACATGAGATAGTAGAGGAAGCAAGACTGAGATGGTATGGACATGTAATAAGGATGGAGAAGGAGATGATGCCAAAGAAAATTATGGAAACGAAGTATGTAGGAAAAGACCTCAAGAGAAGCCAAGAAAGAGATGAGAGGAGCAAATAATAGAAAATGTGCAAGTGAGAGGAGAAGAATATAAGTAATTAAAGGCGGAATAATGGTGAGGAAGATGTGAGCATTTTATTAAACTGACCCGGCGACAGGCTGGAAACAGTTGTTGATTATTATTATTGTTATTATTATTATTATTATTATTATTATTATTATTATTATTACTATTATTGGTCAGGTATCAACGGAAATACATTCCCATGTGAGGTATGTAGAGCAGAGTCTGTGTAGGATTGATAGAATGAGGCGCGAGTGGTTGATAACATATTATTACCACAGGTACAGTTCTACCCTGTAAATATTCCACGCAACGCCACTGCTGGTAGCTTTATTATGGGTCAATGAAGCGAGTCCCTTTATAATAATCAGATCCATACTATGTTGTTTTAATTTTAGGTATTTAACGTCCACTTTATGAACCGGCGGATTGTATCAGCACATGACTTACAAACTAGCTTAAATATAGAACAGACACAACCCCCAGTCCGCTGACTATTAAATCAACACAGTGAGAGTGGAAACCCATATTTCAGCATTGATACATATTTTGGCCAAGCTGGGAACCGAATCCGGGCTCCATAGTTTAGTAGACAGACACGCCACCCACTGAGCTAAGGTGTTGGACCAGTGCCGCCCTTAGGGGTGTGCAAACGGTGCGGCCACACATGGCCCGTGATTTGGGGGGGGGGGAGCGTCTTGCTTAGGTGACAGAGGGGAAAATTAAGTTGAGCTGGGAAATATTTGCTTTCGCACTCACTGTATAGGTGATGTGGCAAATAAAGTCAGAATGTAAAAACAAATAAATACATAATCATGTGGTTTGATTTGTTTAACGAGTGATGCGAGTTCTCCGTTTTAACTAAACCGATTTGCATTTGTCTGTCTCTGATGGACATGTCTCACAATAACTTTAGAACGCATCAACCGATTTATTTCAAACTTGTCACATTTGTTCTTTGTACAGTACCTTTATACAGATCATATTCGTTTGGCGAGAAAATCAAACGAAGGGTTGGAGATAAATTAACCCTTATATGTATAAAAACACGACTTATAGAATTAATTATTATATGTATTTCCCTTTTAGGGCATTTTATTGATATCTTATACAGCTGAAAATCGATATATATTCAAACGACTGTAATAACATTAAACGAAAATTGAATTTTTAAAATTATTTTTTAGTTGGGGAGGGAGATAACAACAACATACACATCTCTTTCCTAAGAGGTTTTTAAATAAGGAAATGTGTATTAATTTTAATGTTAGGTTTTTAATATTTACACAAAACTTTATATACCCACATATTGTGTTTTTTGGGGCTGAACAAATTGTGGTGAGGGAGTAAGGGGGGAGGGCGTTGTAGGCATAATGATGGCGGATGGAAACTAATATGACGAGTTTAAAGCTACCGAAATCTAGTCATAATTATTAGATCCCCGTAAAAATCGTGGGACGCGATAAAGCGAAAACTGCCATACAAATATGGAATCAAGTACATTTTCCATTGATAGTTGTTAGATATGATTTACAATGTTTTTGAAAAGCGAAATAAAATGAAATCGTCTTGTTACACGAAATCCTCATATAAAACGAAATAGCACCGCTTTTACAAAAAAAAAAAATCTTTAAATAAACACGAAATTAAGAGGAAATTAAGCAGAAATTTTGACCATGTTGTAGTTTTATTAGTATTTTGTTGTAGTGTAAGCTAACTTCAGGCAACAAAATTGGGAAATATGCAGGCAAATTTGACAAAGAATTTTAAAGCAATTATATAACGTTTCAATCATAAATTTTAATTTGGTATACATTGTCTCAATATGTAAATAATACTTGAACACCTCAGATAATATGTAATTTTGAATAAACACAAAATAACACCGAAAAGTGAGATTTAAAAAAGAAATTTAGCTAAAGATAATAACTCATTTTTATGGGGTTCTAATAATAATTACTTGTTTATAAGTTTAGTTCCTATGTTATCGATTTCAACTTATTCTTCTAAGCTACCAATTAAATCCCTACTATAATTAAGTAGGAATAACCCGACGGTATATATCAACTGTATTTTAATTTGCCGACAGTAAATTTTCCGCTCATGGTGTTTCTGTAAAATTACTTTGTCAGCCAATCTTCTTGGGTTTTCCGTTGTTTTTCAACAGCGGTGCCACAAAACAATGAAGACAAATGAGTGTCAGCGCGCTCTGTGTTTGGGAACAGGAGCGCAGCGGAATTAAAGCTATTGATCACCGACGCCAGGGGCGCAGGTGTCGTTGGGGGAAACAATTATGGCGAACGATTAATATGGTCGGAAGAAACATGTTATATGTAACTGAGCAAGTTGCGATTTTACCGGTGGGGAGTTTAGCATTATTTTATAATAAATAATGATCTTACTTTACATAGTTTTAAAACAAATAAAAAAACAACATAAGTTTATGCTGAGATCCGATTTATAATTTAAATACATTTTAGTTTCAAACTTAAAAAGTCAAAGTTGGGTTAAGCCTCGTTTACATGGTCAGTAACTGGGGCAGAGCCATTTTAAGAAACTGTGAGGCCCGGGGCACGGCGGTTTTTCAATTTTAGCACTAAACCGATAGAATATATTAATGTAGGCCTACCTGGTACTTAATAATTTATCGTGTTCTATGGAATATTGATCAACCCATCAAATGGCTGTACTTTATTCAATGCAAACAATCAATCTAATTAAGTTAGCAAAAGTAAATTCCTCTTTGCACCATTGCACTGTCAGTTTTCTGTAGACCGTCACTAAGCGAAACCTTATTGCTGTTAATCATCTGAACACTATTTGAAGTAAAATTTAGAATGATAACTGTAATGGAATTTAATAATGTTTGGGGGGAAGTGTGGCCCCCTGGAATGTGAGGCCCCAGGGTAATTGCTCCCTTTGCTTCCCCCCCACCCTAGACGCGGCCCTGAGTAGCTCCAATTTTAATCCTTAATACACATATTTTATCTTCAGGATATTTCAAAATTGTAAACACACTACATACTGATACACATGTACAGCCATTACTGTTTCCAGCCTATGGCCTGGGTCAGTTTTTTATTCAAGCCATATATTTTCATCTTGCTAGGCCTGTCGTAGCGTCATATGTCTTATAATATAACTAAAGACTAGGACAGGCACAACATCAAGTCTTACCTGTACCTGACAGCCCTGATTACCCTGGCAACACTCCACGCCACGCCAATCGTAATATAAATATACTATAATGTAGTGATAGAGAAAGTGATATCACTTTCGTGTCTTTTCAGTGAGTAGACAGATAAGAGAAATGCTGCTGTTTTTTCTCACGATCCCCACACACCCAACTCTCCAACACTGTGACAAGTAGGTCAAAGTTGTGATCAGATGTCCATCCAGTGACTATGTATGGCCTTCATTCCATACAACTAGAGAGGACCATATAAACGTAAATATAACATTGGACTTGAAAAAAAAAACTCTGGTAAGAATGTGGTGTCCCTGACCCAAATTTAGTTGTCACTTCCCTCCCAACCTCTACCCCGGGCCTCTTTTCACCCTCACTTTTTAATAAAAAAAAATTTCTTAAGAAAAGTTGCAAAGCTGATAGATCCTGAAAGCCTGCTATAAAACAAGAGCAAGTGACAGTTTCAAGGTTACTTGGATCATTCTGAGCGTGCTTGGAGGGATGTTTCCAGTAGCTCAACAATAAACAGTAATGGTAGATTAAGTTCAATAGTGGTAGTACCCTTAGTTGTTTGTCAAGGGGATCCTGGTTCGATCTCGGCTGGTGCCTAAAGTAAAGAAGCAGGCCTTTGTTCAGCACCTGGTCTTACTACCCGTTAGAGTTATACGCTTATGTACTAATTACGCTAATGGTTTTAGAAATTAGGAAGGTTATATTTATAGAATAGAAAGTGTACCCACATTTGCGTGGAAAATCATTTAGGGAAAAGCACTCTTTTTACACCCGACCGAGAACCTAGATCTCCCCGTCATAGGCAGTCTGATCTACTGCTAGAGTAGCGCGTTAGACCAGGCGGACAACGAGGCGGGTTTCATCTTCCTATCCAGGCATTATAGCTCTTAGCACAATTGACAGGTATTTTTGTCTTACTTACGGAGGGGGTTTAGGGGACGTGAGTTAAGGTATATGTTTTTGGTGGTTTTATAGCAAAGCTTTTTTTTTTGTACAAAATAAATCAAATATTGCTTCAGTAGAAACATAAGAGTTTAATTTTCATCCCGTGGTGATATCAACAGCTGTTGTTGAATATCCGTCATGAGCATAGCGGCATTAGATGAGAAAATTTTTAAAGGAAGAGAAAAAGTTGTCATTAAATTCCAGGACACCCTTAACAGATATTCAACAACTGTTGATATCACCATGTGAAGAAAATTAAACTCTCTATGTTCATACTGAAGAAATGTTTGATTTATTTCGACGAATAAAGTGTTTTGATATAAAAAATGCTAAAACACTTATCTTAACTCGTGTTCCCTACATCCCAACTTAAAATAACAGTATTGAGTAAAAATTTCTAGGGAGCTAAAAAGTGACCAACATGTAGAAGAGAGGGTACACTCAAAATTCAGAAGTTGAAACTAGGAACTGTTGCAACTTAGGACGGCTGCCTAGCTTACGATCACTAACAATTCCTAGTTTCAACTATACACTTCTGTAGCTGCACATTCTTAATTTTTAGTGTAGACTCTTTTCTACATATTGGTAACTTTTTGGCTCCCAACAAATGTATCGATATAGAAAATAGAAGATCGATATCAATAAAGTGTCTATATTTTTCCCACATCACCAGGTATACTGGTGGTGGCTATTGTCGAGTTGACGGGAGTGTACCGTAGTTTGGTCAGCCTGCTCGCGCCCCAATAAAGTCGCAAATCAGCCGGTAAGCTGGGCTCAGACTGTCACTTAGTGACACCCCCCCAAGGCAATATTGTCACCACAAGTCACGTCACTGACACGCACTTTCTTCTTCCACCTTCTACTTCCGGTACCGGACCTCAAACGATAAATCTAGAATTCAGTGTTTCTCAAAGTGTTTGGTGATGGCCCTGGGAATATGGGGGAGGGGATGTTTACCCGCGTCGGTGGCCGAACGGTCTAAAAGGTGTCCCTCTCGTGTTAGACTGGCCTGCTGTTGACGGGAAGATCAGGGTTCAAATACCGGTTGGATCTACTGAAGGTGGTTTTCCCTAAATG
This sequence comes from Timema bartmani, assembly GCA_902151455.1. NCBI lineage: Eukaryota > Metazoa > Arthropoda > Insecta > Phasmatodea > Timematidae > Timema > Timema bartmani. Next base: position 175,618 of record CABFWB010000493.1, on the reverse strand, counting down.
ATTTCCCACTCTCCTTCCACGCAAATGCGAGTAGATTACCTCTAAAATGCTTCCTTCCTTATCCCTACCCCATTTGAATAATTATTATCATAGATGCGTACAACCTGAACAGGTAGTAAGACACAATGATAAAAAAAAGAGGGGCGGGGGTTGAAAATTATGCGGGAAAACCACTACTATTTGGCAATTTAATTTTAAGACTACAAATACAAGACAAAAATTAATTTATTAAATTAAATTCTGAAAAATAAACTCAAAAGTGATTAAAAGTTGTTTGACTATATTTAACATTGAATTGTTCAGATTTGTCGTCTTAAGGTGGGGTGCTAGTGAGCGTGAGTTTAGGGCAGTATTTTTGAAGTTTTTATAGTATAAACTTTTTTTGGCCAAAATAAATAAAATATTTCTTCTATAGAAACATAGAGTTATGTTTTCTGCACATGCTAATCTCGACAGTTCTTTAATATCTGTCCTTAGGGTGTCCTGGAATTTAGTGACAACTTTTTCTATGCATTTAAAAAGTTTGTCACCAAATGGCGCTATGCTCATGACAGATATTCAAGAACTGTTGAGATTAGCATGTGCAGAAAACATAGCTCTATGTTTCTATAGAAGAAATATTTGATCTATTTTGGCCAAAAAATGTTTATGCTATGAAAACTGCAAAATTAATGCACTAAACTGGCGCTCACTAGCACCCCACCTTAAAGTTGGTGAAGATTTCCATTTTTAAGACTTGCGTCTATCGAGGAAAGAAATAGAACATAGGATGGATATTTCATATTTTAATAATTTGCATTTCAAATTTTTGTACACCAGCCTCGGTGGCCACGTGGTCCAACGCACTACTCTCTTGTTAGAGTAGACTGCCGAGGACGGGGTGATTGAGGTTCGAATCTTGGTCGGGTGTACTGAGGGTGGTTTTTTCCCAAATGGTTTTCCACGCAAATGCGGGTACACTTCCTTTAATTATAACATTCCTAATCCCTAAAAGTCGTTAGTGTAATTAGTATATAAGCGCATAACCAGAATGAATAGTAATACGTGTTACTAAAAAAAATTGTAAATATATATTTTATAGGACTATATGATAGTTTCTTTGTTCGCTTGTGTGTGTGTGTGTGTGTGTGTGTGTATGGGTGTGCAACAGTATGAACCAAAAGAGGAGGACATTTTAAGGCTATGGAGGTTGTAGGACATTATATTTTGATAGAAAAAAGAAATGTCCTCCTTTTGGACACCATGTAGTAACCCTATAAGTTATAAGCGGTGAGCTCTGTCAAACATCGAACCCAGTATTCAAGAACTGATGAAATAAAAACAGTGCCAACCATTATAGTAAGTTTCAGTTGTTTTTTTTTTGCTGCCAGTGCTATATTTATTTTTGGTGGTCTAGTGGTCAGAGGTCCCGGTTTCAATACCCGGCGCTTCCAAAGTTTATCCTTTAAAGCAGTTGGTCAGCCTTGTGGGGACAACTGAGCAGCTATTAGGATAAATAGGTAACAGCCCCGGTTTAGAAAACTGAGATTAACGACTGGAGGGCTCGTTGTGCTGAACACATGACATCGTCTATCCACAAATGTTGGCACTATCATCGCTAACGGTGGCGGCCGCTCGGTCGTTATAGCTCGCTTGCGGGCTCACGCCATGGAGTTTTATGAAATAAAGAACTGACTATGAAACAAACCTTTTTTTAAAGATTGTTGATTATTAATAATTTAGCACCGCGTCTTACTACCCGTTCGGGTTATACGCTTAAGTACTAATTACACTAATGGATTACGAATTGGGAAGGTTGAATTTTAGAGGAAGTGAACCCACATTTGCGTGGAGGAAGAATGGAAAACCATTTAGGACAGACAGAGATTCGAACCTCGATCTCCCCGTCCTCGGTGGTCTAGCTGAACACGACTGGTGCGTTAGCTAACTACGCCACTGAGGCGGGTAAGATTGTTGATGATAATTAAAAAAAATAGGGGGCGGGTGTAGGATTTTATGATCAACCAATGAGGGGGTGTCATCTGAAAAAGGTTGAGAACCACTGAAATATATCTGCTTGTAAAAATAAAGTTTTATTTTATTAAAAATCATAGTTTGTATATTGTATACAATATATTCGATAGTTGGATGTCCAAACCGTGGGAAACCCAAAAACCTGATCCCCTCCTAATTTCCTCAGCAAAAAAGACTCGCCTCGAGTTGTTGGTTAGTTCCGCTCTGTTCAACAAACAATCAAACTAGAGGACACGGTGTTATTCTGTCGTGACCAATGCGAGAACATAACTTACCGTGTGTTGATGTTGCTATGGCAACCGTGGACACCGCTCTGTCAACACAATTGGGTAAAGAAAGCCATAAACAAGTTTCGAACACATGGTTGCCTCACCCCCACCAACCCATCCACCCATCCATCCCAAGAATAAACAAATGTCTTGTGATCTTTGTGTAAGTTTATGCCGTGACCATTGCCGAGACTTCAGACCAAGGTTCAAACCCAGCTAAGGAGGGTTTCAATTATAGATTTATCGGGTGGATTGTGAGTGATCTGGAGTACACTGTAATTATGTCCCCGGTGCTAACCACACATCCGTATTACATTAAGGTGCACGATCATCGCCGATTTTTGAGGACGAAAGTAGTAGACGAGAGTAGTTGGATGTATGTGGACTATTGCAAAGAATGAAGTAGTATCGAAAGAGGCAAAGATGGCAGTATATTAAAGTGTGTTAACGCCGACATTGTTTTATGGATGTGAAGCGTGGGTTTGTCAGGAGAAACACAAGAGCAAGGGGAATGCGGTTGAAATGAAATATCTAAGAAATGTATGTGGAAAAACTCGTATGTACAGAATCAGTGATGAATGGGTGCTGAAGGAGTGAGGTTTGAAAGGGAATCCAATAGGTCAATGTGAAATAAGCGTCTTACGTTGGTTTAGGCATGAGAGGATGAGTGTGGATTGAGTGACGAATCAAATATATGAAGGTAGAATGTGTGGATCAAAAGACAGGGCTAGACCATGTAAGGCCGGTGACATACTGACGTTTTGGTCGCGACCAGGTCGCTCTGGTGTATTGCATTGTTTCATAAGAGAGGGGTCGCTACGCCCAAGAAACGATCACATCGACGTTTTCAAATCTGTCATGGCGTTAGGGGACGGCCAAACTGGGCGAGCGAGTGAGCGACTAAAATATAAAATAGAACACATTGCTTGTAATGAGAGGTGGCCAGACTGGAGCGAGCGAGCTTGAAAGATAGAACTGGTTCTATTTTTCAAGAGCGCGCGCTCGACCCGGTACAGTCTAGTTTACATGCGCTAGGCAGTATTATTGTATGTTGGTTCGTTGAGTGCTAGGAAAACTTCTCATTTTGACATTTTTATTAATATCGATTGGTTTAGCACACTTGCTACTAACGGCCTAATTTAATTGGTAAGATCATAAACCATACCTATATGTGTATTATATGTAAAACTGATATGTTAAAATACTTCAATACTATCAAAGTAGGCCTTTACAAATAATAATCACCATTAGCGTGGAGAGAGGATGAGAAAATCACAACAAAAATCACTTGTTAAAAACCACCCTCAGTTCACTGAGCCAAGATTCGGAGCCTCCTCGTCAACAAATATCGAGAGCTATCTATTAATCATCGCGCTCGCTCACTCGCCAGTCTGGCCACCCAGTCGCTTGCGCGCTCGCTCGCACGCTTGTCAGTCTGGCCGAACCCTTAGTGTCTCTAGTCTGACCCCTCTCATATAAAACAATGCAATACACTAGAGCGACCTGGTCACGGCGTTTGTGTCGCAGCGACCAAAACGTCAGTCTGTCACCGGACGTGACTAGATTTTATAGGCAAATGTGTTAAAAAGAGAAACATAAGAGTTTTAAGAATAAAAGAGCATATATGACTCGGTGTATGGATGTTGTTGAAGTGAAGAGTATGCAAGGATAGGGAAGTGTGGAGAAAGTTAGTGAGAATGGATTAAGAACGGTAATTTTTTTAGCTATATGCCCAATTTTGAAATTTAAATCCTTCTAGAAGCTATTTGAAATCGTCTTCATTGGAAAATGGTTGAAACTAGTTGTATATTAAACTAAAAAATGTAGATTAAATTCATTCACTACATCTTCAGTGCTCGATTTTATAGTTTAGCTTGATATATTTTAAATCTTTACTAAAATTCTTTGAATCTTGGGAAGGGGGGAGGTAACTGCCCCATTTACTCCTCCCCCTGGATGTACCACTGCCTATGACTACCGTACATAAAAATTGGTTAAATTGTTCGCACCCACTAAGCTGTCTTCGCGTACCCCCAGTGGAACGCGCACCCCAGGTTGAACTCATATAGAGGCCTGTGAGAAGTGAAGACGTCCCATCAGTTGTATCTGTTAATGTTCATTTGTCCACTAGAGTTTTATTCTATTATATAAAGGCAAGAAAGATCCAAATGGGGTCAACCATTTTTATAACTGGTAGTCAGCCATAAAGTAAAAGATGAAAACCCATTAGAAACTTCTAAATCTTCTCCAACTCCTGTAGAATCATAAAAACCCATCCCTCTACTACGAGCCCCCTAAAAATATTTTTTGTACCTAAGCTTCGTGTTCGATGCGCCCTTAGATTCTTCGTTGAGTGACTGTGACATTATAGTGCAGTCACTACGAGCTAAACATTTCTCGTCAATTCTGGTAGGAGCTTGACTCCTATACTATTATGGCTAATTATGGCATCTTATTTAAGTTCAGGAACAGACACTAAGCTTAGCTCAGTTGGTAGCATGTCTGCCTACTGAGCTAAGGTCCCCGGTTCGGTTCCCGGCATGGACAAAATGTTATCATTTATGAAATGAGGGTTTAACCTTTCACATTGATAAATTAACGGTTGGGGACTGGATGTTGTGCTTGTCCTAGTCTTAAGTTAGATTATAAAGCATATGCAATTACGACAGGCATAACAAGTCGGTAGTGGAAAAATATAGGACCTATGTCTTGGAAAAAAAATGGATCCAGGCTACAGGCTGGAAACAGTAATGGATGTAAATATCTTAGTTCTGGTTCTGGATAAACAATCACATCTTATGTTTGCCTGTAAGTTGAATATTTGCCGCCCTGTTGGTACAAAGTTTTGCCCAAGGTACACCATAGGAGGTTGTCTACATCTTACCCGCAATCAGATGATGTGATGATAGTGAGTATGGAGGCTAGGGTCAGTGGGAGACTTAAACCTAACATAAATCTAATTTACCAACCCTTGATGACAGTTGGGATAGTTCCTTTTAAGAGAAAAATACCCATGGTACCAGCCGGGAATCGAGCCCGTTGCCTTTAGGTTCGTAGCAAGGTACACTGACCACTAGACCACGGGCCCAGTATACCTCTTATACTAAGCAGAACTATATGGAAGCACACCCGATCTTAGTTGAGTCTCTAGGTGAACAATCACACCTCACCCTCTTCAGTAAGCAGAGCTATAAGGCGTCCCAGCTTAGGGTTCGGCCAAACTGACAAGCGTGCGAGCGATTGAGCGACTGCATGGCCAAACTGAAGAGCGAGCGCGTGATCAGCAGATAGCTCTCGATAGTTGTTGACGAGGAGGCAAAGGTTCGAATCTTAGCTCACTGAACTGAGGATGGTTTTTGACAAGTGATTTATTGTTGTGGTTTTCTCATCCTCTCTCTACGCTAATGGTGACTTATTTGTAAAGGCCTGCTTTGATTATAATGTTGAAGTATTTTAACATATCAGGTTTATATATAGTTTATGATCTTACCAATTAAATTAGGCCGTTAGTAGCAAGTGTGCTAAACCTGTCGATAATTATAAAAAAGTCAAATATCATGTCAAATTGATAAGTTTTTCTAGCAATCAATGGATCAACATACAATAATATTAGTTGGGACTCCGGGTAAGCAATCACACGCTACCCCCTCCACCAAATAAATAAAGATGTCAAATCCACGTGTTTTAACTGTCTTAGCCCTTGTCTCTTTACTTTTGAGAAGGAACGTTCAGGAAAAAAAAAATTATATATATATATATATATAATAATGGTTTTAGTAATTTTGTTAATCTCAAATAGTTTCTTCCTTTCTGAATCAGACTGTAGTTGGCATTTTAAAGCATAATGGGCCAACAACCATTTCTACGATCATCTGAATTAGTTATGTCACTCATGCAGAATTTTTTCTCTATTTATGATGAACTTGTGAATCAGGCTTAATTAGTTTCCTTGTTTATATTTTCGACGAACGTGTAAATCAGGCTTAATTAGTTTCCTTCTTTCTATTTTCGACGAACGTGTGAACCAGGCTTTGTTGTTTTTCTTCTCTCTATTTTCAACGAACGTGTGAACCAGGCTTTGTTGTTTTTCTTCTCTCTATTTTTGACTAACGTGTGAACCAGGCTTTTTTATTTCTTACTGTCCACTCAAGCAGGCGGACCTTGCCATGAACGTAGTCCAGCATATCAGTTCTCGACAGGATCCTCGATGATGAAGGCAATAAAGTAATCTTGGGGACTAGACCCGCTCTAGCGACCTTGTCGTAAATCAACTCCCGGATAATAGGAGCATCCACAGGTTCACTTGAAGGGCTCACTAATATAACATAAAAAAAACATTAGTTACACAAAGTTATCTGCATCAACACCCCTGTATATACAGCTGGAGAAGTCCAGGATCGCTGCCAGGTATAATTTGAACCTTCCTCATCCTTAATTCCCATCTACAGACTCCTTACCCGTAAGGTGCGTAGTACTCCGTAAGAGATCTACTCCAAACTAGCAGATTGTACTGTCTACAAGATCCTTATCCTTAATTCCTTAGTCCTTATCACTCCGTAGAAGTTGACTCAACTTTAAATTCCTAAGGACTAGTCGATACGGACTAAGGACTACCAATCACAGTAAAGTAAGCGTGCGTGCGCATCGAAAACAAAAGCACCTATGGTATTTTCATAGCAATTACACTAACTAGATCATGTTTTAAATATAATATTTGTGACTGCATTTAACCCACCTTAAAAAATGTAGCATATCCTGTACATTTTATCAAAATATGTTGTGTAGTTACTTTTGTTAATAATTGTTCAACTGTAATGACGTTTGCTTCACAAACGATGTCTGCTTGCGTTTAACTCTAGAAAACTTACTTTTGACGTTGTTTCTAATTGGTTTTTCATTGGTTGTCACGGTCACGTGATTACGGATACGGACTGTGTGGATGTGATTAACATTTCAAAGGACTTAAGGACCATAAGGATCTGAAGCTTACGAACTCTGAAGATAGCAGTAGCACATTAGCGCAACTAGTTCATAAGCTTACAACCCAATCATGTAAGTAAGACCCGGTGCAAAAAAAAAAGAAGGCTGATAGTGTAGGGATGAGTAAGTTTGATTTTAGAGTATATCTACCCACATTTGCGTCCAGGGAAAAAGGTTAAACCTATAGGAAAAACCAGCCTCTTTACATCCAGTTGCGTAGCATTCTAACACTGATCTCCTCTTTACCTGTATGCCAGTCTAGACATGTCTGACCTTTAATCCACGTGACCACCGATGCAGCTTAGACCAGGGAGTCGAACCGATATGTAAATATCGGTTCCGGTTCACCAATCCACCGTTTTAAACTTCCAGTACCGGTTCTAGCTAGAAAAATATAGAAGTTCCTGTTAATTTAGATTTGGTTTCGGTTCTTTTAAAAGGAAAAATCGATTGTTTCAAAATAAAATTAAGTTAAAAACAGAAGGGCATACATAAAATGCAATCATAAAATAGGACTTGTAAAAATTTAGAACCTTTGAGAACCAATAAGAACCTTTATAAACATAAAATTATAAATCGATTACAAATCCGGTTATGGTTACTTTTTTTTTTAAGCATCGCAACTTACTACCTGTTGAGTTATACGCCTGTGAACTAATTACGCTAATGTGTTAGGGATTAGGAAGGTTGAATTTAGATCAAATGTATCCACATTTGCGTGGAGGGAGAGTGTAAAACCATTTTGTAAACACCACCCTCAATACACCCGACCGAGACTCAAACATTGATCTCCCCATCATCGGCAGTCTAGTCTACTACGAGAGTGGCACCTTAGACCATGGGGCCACCAAAATGGGTTTCTGGTTCCTAAACAATTTATTCTTAGGGTTCATTAAAAATTACGGTTAATTTTGATCTGGTTCCGGTTCGACTGATTCAGACACTTTCTCTCTACTACACTTCTCCCCTGCTCGTTGAAAACAACCCTCTACTTTTTGAGTCCTGCCCAGAACTCCCAAAACCCCGACGGAGCCAACCCTATCACTTGTTACAAGGAAGCCCCAACAAACCTCAGCCCAGATTTTCATTCATTCAGCCCTCGCTTCTGTCGGCTCCGCTTTGATGTCTGGCGAAGACAATCAGTAATCAGATGGTTCAACTCTCTTCCGGCCCATTAGCATCAATTAGCAAGGCAAGCTAGTGGCAGACATGCCGCCGCCCCCCCCCCTTTTCCATACCCCACCTTGTGTCGCCAAAAAGGTAGTTCCTCTTCAAACCACTCAAGGATCCTTACCAGCACCCTTCAGACCTAACAATGCGGCGCTACGTACGGTACATGTTCAATAGATGATGGGTACCCCCAAATTGTATCTTCTTAACGTATGAATACGTGAAAATATATCTAGTTACTTTTTCAACCTGTCAAGATGTGTTTTTTATTTATTTTAGGTATTTAACGTACAATTTCTGAACATACAGATTATATCAGAACACGAAAATTTTTCTATGAGCGAGAGGAAAATATCCTACCAATTTTGCCAGGAAAGATAATTTTCACATACCTTCTAGGGTTCTTTTACATTCCACAATCGACGACTTTACTTTTCCTCCGAAGGAAGTTGTGCTACGGATTTTTACCGCTCTAAGAAAAATCCGTCGACACCGGCTGGGTTTGAACCCACAAACATCGGCTCTTGACGTAAGCACTTTACCCCAAGACCATCGATGTTGAGGTAAAAATGTGTCGATTGGTAAAAAAATATATTAAAAATCCGTATAGACAGGGTTCAAATCCTTGTCAGCGTGTTATTTTCTTATATTTAAACAATCACTCCAACAGAATTTCATCTGTAAAAAGACTTGTTGAACGTGACTTAGATGAGTATAAACTGTGGGTGTAACTCCTCCTACCCCCTCTCGTCTAGTTTAGAGGGGTTTGTGTTGCCCCTACAAACCCACCCTCTGCCAAATATTGTCACCCCAACAATGGAGAAAGCTGTTGCCATACAGACGAGCCACATCTCAACCGGGCGGAACTAATCGAGCATAGAAGAACAACTCAGTCCACAACGTTGGGTTACCCTGCCGACTTAACAAGCCTGTCGACAGCCATGCATCACAGTTAAATCATCGACACACACATACCGTGAGAAAAAAATAACACAAGCTCTTACTCATCTGGTAGAAATGTTTAGTTTTGTACGCTCGAATGTTTTATTGTTTTTTTTTCATATACTGTACACGACTAGGCCTATAGTGCCTTGAACCTCCTGATCATAGCTACGGTCCAATAGGTCATAGGAAGACAGATATAAAAGTTATTAGATCTAATTTCACGTATTCATACGTCAAGTAATGTGCTTCACTGATGTCACTGGTGTCAGGAAAATTGCGCCTGGTAAAATTGCGCCCTCCCATGAATCATCACACTAATAGGTGTGAAAAGTGCGCCCACACGACCTTGTCTGTCTAATCTAAATAATTTTAACAAAGTCGTGTGGGCGCACTTTTCTCACTTTCCTCACGACCTTAACATTTTCACCGGCGTAGATCGGTTCATTCCATCCTTTTGTTTAGGAGGGGGGTATTTCAAATCGACTCATCGCACATCATAAGGTCTTGAGGAGGTCAAAGTACATCGATTCATCGCACCTGTCTCTTTGCCTGTTGTTTATGTTAGGTTAGGTTAGGTTAGGTTAGGTTAGGTTAGGTTAGGTTAGGCTAGGTTAGGTTTTTCAATTAAATAAAGATTAGTGTGTATCTGTAAGTATTTGATTTGAACGTATAAATTGAAGTTACCAAACTAATTATTGACGACTTTTTACTCCATTTTTTAATCTAGGCTAGACTCTTCAAACGCTTTGTTAGGTCCTTGGGTGTACTTGTTTTGTAAGTGTGTAAAACAGTGTGTGGGGCACACTTTTCCCTGATAGGAGGGCGTAATTTTCCCCTTTTTTCTGGGAAGGCACAGTTTTCCCGGGCGCAATTTTCTCTAATCCTTCTCACTAGCGATACATATTATCAACACTAATAATATGGTAAAACGTTATCAATGTTAAAAAAAAGTTTATATTAAAAAAAACCTTTGTTCATGAAAATTGGTCTGTAGATTGTGGGCCAAGCAGGTTTATGATCGGAGTGGAATGTGAACCAGATATGCTCCTGACTAGAATATAATGTGAACTAGGCTGTGATTTTGAAGTGTTATGTGAACCAGATTTGCTTTTGAACATAATGGATTGTGAACTAAAGTATGATTTTCATTAAAGGACTTATTTGAAAACTGAAAAAAATTCATGTTTCCACAATAACGGAAAGGGGGGGAGTATTACAGTTGTATTTACAGTTTTAGTCTGGTTAATTAATAATTTAAATTAAATATAAATTCTACAGTAATCCATAAGGACCTATTATTAGAAGCTTTAGTTAACTTTTTTTCAATGAACTTTATAACTAATAAATCATACAATACATATTTATAGAACGCCAGATTTTAGTGACTTTCAATCAATATTGGTTAGACCATTTGACCCCCAAAGCGGGCAATGTATAGATATCTAAACCTATAAAATTATACTAATAAATGAGTAAAATATTTTCAATGAGGGCAGAAAAAAAATGTGTTTTTTTGTAAACGTTCCTTCCAGATTCCTGTTATACTAATCAACGTTTGACGAGTTCCTTCAAATAAACACGATTTTTACTAAACCTTGATTTTCCCTTTCATTTTTCATTTATTCACGGTATTAACGTGCACTTTCTGAACCGACTTATTATATCAAAAGATGACTAATTTAAATCTAGAACAAACTCAACATCCAGTCCCTTGGCCGTTAATTCATCAATGCGAAAAGGGGAAACCCACATTTTACCAATGATACGTTTCCGGTCATGCTGAGAATCGAACCCGGGGACCCTTAGCCCAGTAGATAGACACGCTACCGAACGAGCTAAGGTGTTGGACCCCAACGGACTAAGATTATAAATAGAGTTTGTAATATTTTATTTTTTCCTTCGCCATTGAGGAAACATGAGCTTTCAGTTATCAAATAACGGGCTCCCGATGAGAATCAGACTTCACCAACCATACGTGATGTATATTAACTCACATGGTACACGTACCCATGATCACGCAGTTTAAGACGTTAGTCTCGCAATATATTGTATTGCCAGTGATAGGTAAGTTGAGACTTGGTTTTTTTTTCTAAAAGTTATTTATGATTGCGACTGCAATTATATCTAAAAATTACCTTTGTCAAGGTTAAATAGTCCATATTTTAAAATCGTATGAACTTAAAAGTAGCTTAAATTACTCTCAAAATAGTAACTACATCCAAATTTGAGCTCTATTTGAATCACACTATAGAGTCGATATTTTTCTTCATAATATTATTGTTTTCTTGAGCTCATTTTTGTTCAAATTGCTTATACATTTTTTTATTACGTTACTCTTAATCGAGTTTGTTGCCCTGAAACTATTTTACTTTGCCTTCTACTTTATCACTTACGTTTTGACCTAACATCTCACTTTAAAAAATATATAGGCCTATATTGTATGCTACTAAATCTATTACCCTTTTATTGGAAAATAATACCCCATGAAGTTTACTCTGCCTTAGCTGACCCTAAATTATCTGTTAATGGGTAGGGGTGACTGAACTCTACTGACCATGAAAACAACCCTTACTGGAGGGTTTTTGGATGTTGCGGGGCAGTAGTGGGGGGGAGACTCAGAGGTTTTACATTCACACAAAACTTTCTTAATGACCAAAAGACCATTGCACGGGAAATTGGAAAGTGCCGCTGAAAATTCTGGGTTCAACGACCTGGCACTTCCTGAGGACGGTTTCAAGAAAGGATATTTAAGTCCTGTGAAGTAGACAACTCCTTACGCTTTTGCATGTGTTCACAGAAACTTCTTCAGTCACGTCGGATTTTTTTTCTCTATCATTGAGGTGCACTTTCTAAACACACAGATAAGAACAAAACATTATTTTTTACAAACCACAGTCCTATTTTATCGGAAGAACCTTATCTTACAGCTAGAAAATCTACTATAGTAGATATATTTTCACGCAGGGGCGCAATCAGAATTATATTTGGGGGTAGAGGGGGCATACAATCAAGGCTATAGCCAGAAGAAACTTTGAGGGACAGGGTGGGTTTGGGGGATGGGACACAGCCCACTAACCACTGGAGACCGAGAAAATGTATGGGTATTATAATGCCTTTAAAAGCTACTTGGAACTGTATTATATACTAATTAAGGGCATCACCCGCTTCGGTGAACGAACGGTCTAAAGCGTCACTCTCATGTTGAACTGGCCTGCTGATGATGGGGAGATTGGGGTTCAAATCCCGGTCGGGTGGACTGAGGGTGGTTTTCACTAAATGGTTTCGCACTATCCTTCCACGCAAATGCGGATAGATTACTTCTAAAATGCTTTCTTACTCATTCCCTTCCTTAGAGTGATTAGTTATTATATGCTTATAACCTGAACAGGAAGTAAGATGTAGTGATGAGAAAATAAAATTAAGGGCATTGATTTAAATTATGGAAGCTATAATTTAACAAAATTATTTTAAATTCAATAACAACATCTACTTGCAATGAACTCACCAATATCGGTCATATTTTCAAAAATCTTCCTACAAAGTATATCGATTCCAAAATTGAAGAAACTATAAATATCACCCATGAAATTATCTTTTACGTGAGATATGTTAACGACATCATCGCTATTTACTAACCACGTAACGACTTAAATGACAATGACCTCCAACATAACATCAATATAATACACCCGAATATTACATTCACAACAGAATTGGGGAACAAATCAAGCAACTATTTTAGATTTAAATCTAACTCTGGTAGACAAGATTAAATACAACATTTTTCTAAAAATCTACATATCATTATACCTCCATCTTCTATTCACCCAAGCAGCTTTTCAAACCATGATTCACTGGTTGATAAACTATTCCTAAGGATAAGAAAGATTACCTTGAATTACTCACAACCACCAAAGAAATAGTTAAAAAACAAAGGTTACAGTACAAACATGAAAAAAACAACTTTTTATTCCAAGAAACCTCAAAAACAACGCTTCTCCGAGCTAGGTAATAACAAGAACAACGAGAAAAAACATTGGTAACTTCATCGGAAAATAAATCTACGAAATTGCACATATTAAAAAAAGTCAATTAAATAGAGCCTATAGAACCACCAATAGACTAAAACACGCGCTAAATAATTCACAAATAATAAACATGACGAATTTGGTATTTACAAATTAAAAATGGGAGTGTGGTGCAACACAAATAGGTTAGACTAGACGTACAATACTAACACGTTTTCTTGAACATATAAGAGAGTACAAATACAATCACCGAAATTCTAAGTTAGCCGCTCACTTAATAAAAGCTAAAAATCTACCCTAATTAATTATTAATACCACGGAAATCATTAAAACTTGCCATAAAGGACCGGGAATGGATGATTGGAAAAAGCTTCTTATTTATCTCGTCAGAAATAAACCATTAATTAATAGCGTCAACGAACAACTTCCGCCCGATTTCCAACATCTTGTTTAAATCCACTCAACATCCACTTTAGTGTTTCCACCTCATCACATCACCCCTCCCTCCCACTTAATAAATAATTTTTTCCTCCCTTCCCCTCCCTCTTGCCTATCCAAACAAAATATTGATTATTGATCATAAGTTGTGATTTTATAACGCTGACGAATCACATCAGTCCACTTTTTAAGGCAAATTATATCCCTATTAGACTTTTACGCGGTTTATTGTTTTTAATTTCATAACTCTTTCACCTCGTTTTTATTTTCAGAATAATAGATATATGAAATGTTGAAAGATCCCCACCATTAATAAAATGTACCTACGAAGGCACGGCGATCAAAATAATTGACAGTGACATTTTATTTATCTATGTTTGCAAATTTTTTTAGACTGTTTTTAAATAACAAATATTTTCGATTTTCTTAAATGTTTAAAATTTTAATACATTTTTAAACTTTAAAAACATTTTAACCACGTTTTGATTATTTGCTCTTTTTACTATTTTTGACAACTTTATATTTATGATTTTAACAGTAAATTGTTCTATTGTTTTATTATATGTTTATTAATTGACTCCACTCATTTTTATTATAACCTTGTGCTCTTAATTCTAATCATTGTAAAACATCAAGAAGTATAAATGGCCTTGCACACAATGTATTGAAGCCATTATTTGGGTTCTCTTTCTCCAATGGGCAATTTTGTGTCTGATGATCAGCTTTTTGAATACTAGGCATAAGTCGTAAAACTGCTCTTAAGTTAGGAGTGTAGGGAACGCGAGTTAAGGGTAGTGTTTTTGCAGTTTTTATAGATGTTTTTTGTCCAAACAAGTCAAATAGTTATCCCGTAGAACCGTATAGTTTAATTTTCTTCACTTGGTGATATCAACAGTTGTTGACTATCCGTCATGATCATAGCAGCATTAGCTGACAAAATTTTTAAATGAAGATGGAAAAGGCGTCATTACATTCCAGGACACCCTTGACAGATATTCGACAACTGTTGATATCAGCATGTGAAGAAAATTAAATTATGTTTCTACTGGATAATTAATAGATTTATTTTGATCACAAAGTTTTTTTGCGAAAAAAATGCCTTTAACTTGCATTCCCTACATCCCCACCTTTAAAAAAAACTACACCTACCATTTCTCCTGGATATTCATTATCTGGACGAACAAGTACACAAAGTAGGACTCTAATTGTAGAACCCTTTAGAAAATACAAACATATTTTTTTGTAGTAAATAATAATGATATTTCACTATATTATTAGTGTTATTTTATAGGTATTCCTAGTATCAATTGAAAGTGACAGCTGTAGATCACACGACTTGACGTATGCATACGTGAACTTAGATCTACTGTAGTAACTTTTTCTATCTATCAGATGTGTTCATTCTTTAGAAATTTGTGGTATGAATGAGCCGGTCATAGAAAACTTTCAACTCAGATTGGAGACTTGAAAAAAACCCAGTGAGAAGGTGAATAACCCCTGTCCTTCAGTGCAGTAGAAAAGAAGTCATTACATCGCTGACACAAGAGTTCGTCGACCCCTGGGATGGGGGTAGTCATCCCCTAAGACACTAATCTGCAACCTTTTAATAACCAAGGGATGTCTAGTCCAGTGGGTTTCAACTTCTGTATTTCCTGTCGCTTACCCCCTCATTCATAAATACACTTTCTCAAATAAATAAATCAAGTAATTTTAAAACTACCTGCTTCGGTGGCTGTATGGTCTTATGCGCACTCGCGAAGACTAAATTGCTGATGACGGGTAGATCGGGGGGTTTGAATTTTGGTCGGGTGTACTGAGGAAAGTTTTCCTAAAGAGTTTTCTTCTATCTCCCCTCGTAAACGGGGGTGCATTTCATCTAAATTTTAGCTTCCTCTTTTTTAATACGTTAGCGTAAATAATATATGAGTATGCCCCTCTAACCTGACAGGGGAGTGCGACGTGAAGAAAACAAAGTACTAAAATATAGTATTATTATAATATTATTATTATTATTATTTAAATGGCATCAAATAAAAATTCATAAAAAAAGGGGCACGCTTTTTCCTTACGTTTTTTTTACCCTCCTTCCTCCCTTCCCATTCAACACCAAGTAGACATTTAGCCTGACCCCTCCCCTCCCTCCAGCTAGTGCTACGTAACTTTTCACATCAATAGTGATTTTTTTTATCACTGCGTCTTACTACTTGTTCGGGTTGTACGTTCATGTACTAATTACGCTAATGGTTTTAGGAAAAAAGAAGGTTATAATGTGTTTGAAGTGTATCCGTATGTCTATTGATGGTGAAAACAAGAACAGTACCCTTGATATCACTATGATTTTTCATTATTAGAATGTAAGTATAAGATATGAGTTTCATAACTCTGTGATGTATCCCCCTCCCATGTAACACTATGTAGATATTAGAGACCTCCCATGTAATACTATGTAGATATTAGAGACCTCCAATATAACACTATGTAGATATTAGAGACCTCCAATATAACACTATGTAGATATTAGAGACCTCCAATATAACACTATGTAGATATTAGAGACGTCCCATGTAATAATATGTAGATATTAGAGACCCCATGTAACACTATGTAGATATTAGAGACCTCCCATGTAACATTATGTATATATTAGAGACCTCCCATGTAACACTATGTATATATTAGAGACCTCCCATGTAACACTATGTAGATACTAGAGACCCCATATAACACTATGTAGATATTAGAGACCCCCATGTAACACTATGTAGATATTAGAGACCCCCATGTAACACTATGTAGATATTAGAGACCTCCCATGTAACACTATGTATATATTAGAGACCTCCCATGTAACACTATGTAGATATTAGAGACCTCCCATGTAACACTATGTAGATATTAGAGACCTCCATCTAACACTATGTAGATATTAGATACCTCCCATGTAACACTATGAAAATATTAGAGCCCCCCATGTAACACTATGTAGATATTAGAGACCTTCATGTAACACTATTTAGATATTAGAGACCTCCCATGTAACATTATGTAGATACTAGAGACCCCATCTAACACTATGCAGATATTAGAGACCTCCATGTAACACTATGTAGATATTAGAGACCTCCCATGTAACACTATGTAGATACTAGAGACTCCCATCTAACACTATGCAGATATTAGAGACCCACACCACCACAGGGTGTTATATGGTTTATGGATATCCTCTAAACAGCCTCCCTCAGACCAACACATTATTAGGCCTACTTGCCAAATTAATCAAACGCATTTCAACTTTTTATGAAACAAACTGTAACAGGTTAAGTAAAAACGTCCCTTGTTTTTTATCAAGCCGAACAAACGTACCGTTTATTTTGATGTCGCCGACAAGGTTTTCTTTTGTAGAGCTAAGTGTTTCACAGTATTACTAACATAATCCCAACAATGGTTCTGGTAGACAATGAACGTATTTACTGAGGAAGTCAAGGATTTGTAGCCTTTACTAAGAACAGTTAACAGTTTGATAAAAGGTCGTTAGGAGACGATTTAAAGTCATTATAGTTTTCTCAATGATAGAGAACTACCGTTAACCTTTTCTCGGAGTTTCCATTCATTCGCATTGTTCACTCACAATAAATAATAATTCTCACATTAGCTGCTTCTTTTCTTTGAAAGCTTTGCTAAAACTGTTCACTATCTTTTCTACGGCCATGCTTGCGAACAGGATGCCAGCACGCAAAGCCTTGTTATACATGAGGGCAACCATACCACGCGACTACAGCCTGAAGACACTCACTTGGTCGCAAAGCCTTGTTATATATGAGGGCGACCATACCACGCGACTACAGCCTGAAGACACTCACTTGGTCGCAAAGCCTTGTTATATATGAGGGCGACCATACCACGCGACTACAGTCTAAAGATAGCTACTTTGGATCTCCCATTTAAATAGCATAGATAACGTTGAAAAAATTATACATCCTTTTTATTTTTATTCCCTTATCCTTATTAATTTTGATATTATTCTTTGTCTTCTTCTATGGCGACATGTTCCGGTTTATTTTTTAGTTTTATTTTAGCGCCATGTCTTACTACCCATTCGGGTTATACGTTTAAGTACTAATTACGCTAATGGGTTAGGAATTAGGAAGGTTGAATAGGAATTGAACCCGCATTTGCGTGGAGGGAGATTGGAAAACCATTTAGGAAAAAACCCCACCCCCAGTTCACCCGACCGAGTTTGAACCTCGATCTCCCCGTCCTCGGCAGCCGAGCTCAACACGAAACTAGTGCGTTAGCTAACAACGCCACCGAAGCTGTTAATATTAAAAATAAATAACATTGCTTGAAGTTCTGGAGTTCTGGTTGTGAATTGATCATCTACGGTCGGGGTTGTTGTGTTTGTGTTATAATTAATGTGAGATTAGCCTCTAATTTCCTAAGCAGGCATGAAATAAATGCACGAATAAATAAATATGTACCGGTAGCTACCCCTACGATTAATACCACCTCACCCCTCACCTTTCTGAGGACCAGAATTGTCGGTAATAGGGGGGGGGAAGGCATTGTGTGCGGTTTTATTGGCGCAAACCCCGACAATAGGAAGTCCGTGCGAGCGAGTCAGTCCATGTCGTTAGTGTGTTTTCTCGACTTGATTGCCTGTCATTCTCTGTTCTCGTAGGGGAGGTAGGGGTCATTTGCACGTTTCCACAAGCAGGCAATTACAGGCCAAGTGTTTGGTCTAGCTGCTCAGAAACTCGTCGGACAGTATGTTGTTCCTTTCTTCTTCTTTTGTCCACCCGGAAGTGTACTAACATTTACATGAAAGGAGAATAGGAAAACCATTTAGGGGACCTCAAGGCACCCGAGTGGTATTCGAATCCTGATATCCTAGTCATCAGCAGTCCAGTCACCCGCTTCGGTGGCTGCATGGTCTAAGTCGCTACTCTCGCAGTAGACTAGACTGCCGATGACGGGGGAGATAGAGGTTAGAATCTCGGCCGGGTTAACCGAGGGTAGTTTTTTTTCCAACATGGTTTTCCACTCTTCTTACACACAAATTCAGGTATACTTCCACTAAATATGACCTTACTTATCCCTAAAACTATTAGCGTAACTAGTACATAAGCGTATAGCCCAAACGGGTAGTAAGACGCGGTGCTAAAAAAAATCAGTCCAGTTTATTGCGATGGTGACGCCTTAGACCAGCGATTTTCAACCTTTTTCAACACACTGAACACTGACCATGTTGCTAAAATTGTCAAGACACGCCAACACGTTTTATTTAATGAAGGAAATATTTTATCATCAAAATAAATAGTATTAAGATTGTGTTTAAAAGTTCAATAGGTAGCTAAAATTATAATTATTGGGTAATTTTTAAAAATATTGCTGACCAAATGAATCAGACGTGACAACCAACCCCTTACGCCTCCCAAATATGGTTTCATTTACTACAGTCCAACTTTCACAGGAAGAACCTTATCTGATAGCTAGCTATACAAGCTACCAGATATACTTTCATGTACTCATACGTCCAGTCATGTGATCTACAGGTGTAACTTTTGATAGATATTATCAATACCTATAAAATAACATCAACCATATAAAAAAAATGTTATTTATGTTTACTGCAAAAAAAAATTGTATTTTTTTAAGGGATCTTCCTATGAAAATTGGACTGTAACTGCAAATATAACTTAGTTCAATAATTTTATTTTGGTACCTCAAGATGGATGTATTCAATAAGCTACTGGAGCAAACTTTTCATTAGCGGCGACTGTACCGACAGAAAACGAGAGCTTCCATCGGGGATGCGTTGATAGCCTGTAGCCCCTCCCTCCCCGGACAACAACCCCCGCTCCTCCCCCATCATATTGGACGGCGGGATGATGGCGCCATGACGCCAACAATGAAGACGCTCTAATTGTTGCCGCTAAGCCCCCCTTCCCCCGCCCTTTCCCTAACTCGCACCGAGCCTGTTTACAATATGAAATGGGTATTAGTGTCCTCATTGCTTTCGTTGGGAAGACGGCGTAGTTACGTGTTTTATACGTCCTGTAAGCCCTTCCACACATCCAAGCGCAAGATAATGGTGCCATCACAATACATATATCGCTACTAATTGAAGTCCAGGATGACCAATACACAAACGTTTCATGTCCCGATGGGAATGTTTTTTCCTCTAATTTAGACTAACAACTCTATAACGCATCACATTAATTTTATGGAAAGGACTTTATTAAGGTGATATATAAATGACGTGATCGAACAAATTAAAAAAAAAAATTGTTCCATTTATTTTGATTGTGTTTGCTTTGTTTTTGTGACGTCACCTTGTCAGATGATTCACGTTATTAACTTGGTGGTCATGGTAAAAAGTAAAAACTAATTGGGGTACCTGTTTAATACATCTTTTAACACTTATATTGTAATATAATTTGTATGTAGGCCTTTACCATGTTTTATCAAATTAAAGAAGACCTTGGTGGTCTTGGAGTAAAGTGCTCGCCTCAGGACCCGATGTTCCTAGGTTCAAGACCGGCTGAGGTCGATGGGGTTTTTTTAGTGGTAAATATCCGTAGCACAACTTCCATCGGAGGGGAAGTAAAGCCGTCTGTCCTATGTCGATTGTGGCTCGTAGAATAATCCTGGAAGGTATGTGAAAATACATTTCCCGGGAAAATTTGTAGGTCCTTTCGCTATTGCTCATAGAAATTCTCGTGTGCTGATATAAACAGTCGGCTCAGAAAGTGCACATTAAACACCTTAAATAAATAAAAAACATATTAATCATTAATTTCTGTGACCCACTTCGGTGGCCGCATTGTTTAAGGCGCTACTCTCAAAATAGACTGGGTCGCCGATGACGGGGAGATCATGGTTTGATCCCGGTCGGGTGTACTGAGAGTGATTTTTCAAAAATGGCTTCCCACTCTGCCTCCACGCAAATTTGGGCACATTTATTTCTAAATTATACCTGCCTTATCCATACCTCAGCATAATTAATAATGCGTAGGCCCATAGCCCAAACGAGTAGGGAGGTGCAGTTGAAAAAAAAATCATGCTGCCATCTTTAGTCTATTGTGTCTGAACATTACAAAAACACAAGGTTTTGAAAAACATTTTAATATTTCAATAAGGAACGTAATTCGACACCTTAGCTCAGTCGGTAGAGTGTCTATTTACTGAGCTAAGTGTCCCGGGTTCATTTCCCGGGATGGACGAAAAATTTATAATTGGCGAAATGTGGGTATACTCTTTCACATTGATAAATTAACGGTCGGGGACTGGATGTTGTGCCTGTCCTAGTCTTAAGTTAGATTATAAGGCAGATGAAGCCATGACAAGCCTAGCCAGTCAGTAGTGGAAAAATAAGTATATGGTTTGAATTAAAAACTGACCCTAGGCTGGAAACAGTAATCGATGTAAAAGTAAATAAGGAACGTAATGTCAACAAAATATAATTCAGTTGTAAAATTGAATTAAATAAATGGTATTATTGAAAATAAATATGTAATGTGTAATCCTACGATGTATAAAACAGTCATAACAATTTAATTAGTACTAAAATGTAATAATTATTTTTGAAATTAGTATCAAGACACAATAAATTAATTTTAAACAATAATTAATAAGAACATAGTAATATAAGGAATGCTATTTTTAACATGTCTTATATAATGTTCTCATTAATTATTGTTTAGTTGTATATTTCACAGCTATTATTATTATTACAATTAATTGATTTTATCTTTAGAATAATTTCATATATAATTAATACGTTTTAGTACTAATATAAATATTATGACTGTTCTATATATTGTACAAACTACATAATTTATTTTCAACTATACCATTTATTTGATTCAATTTACAACTGAATTATATTTTATTGATTTTCCTTTAAAAAAAACACACCCACACCCACGAGAGCACAACTTGTTCCCCTCACATAAAATAAGAATGAATCTTTATTGGTATAGTTGTGTCGAAAAGGAACTGTTTCCTCAGCAAGTGAAGTATTCAGCACCGTTTACAACATTTCACTCAGCTCGCAGACCGGACAACTCCGACCTACAGTCGATCATAAACCAGATTCTTTACCCTGTGCAATAAACTCATTTTGAGGACAATAACGAACGGTTCTTCTCATTTATGAGGGGAAGAAGGTGGTATCTTAGTGCCGCCCTCGACGGGGGGGTGGGGGACAACTCAAATTAGGGTACACTTGAAGTCGGTACCTTCGACTATCCTAGTGAAATATTGGGCTCCCTCCCCCTCGTTTTATTATATACTATTAACGTTTTCTTGTTGTTTTTTTTCCCTTCATTTTTATCTCTAAACATTAAAACTAGCCTGCTACTGTTCCCAGAGTAAAGTTGAAACGTGACCATTTTCTTATTGCTTCAAAAGGGAAAAAGAAAGCACAATGATACAATCCTGTCGTAATTATTTCTAGACATACTTAAAAAAAAATACTGACCTTAAACTCCCCAGCCAACCCTTCAACCCCTTTCCCCCAACCCCTGGCTTAATGTCGATACGATAAGTTTCTCAAACACTTTTAAAATGTTCATCAGTAGATGAATAAATTGACTCTCCACCCGGGTATTGAAACATTTTGGGGTGTTTTTGTGCGAATCTGCAAATTCTAGAAATAATAAGTATTATTATTATTAGCACCGCGTCTTACTACCCGTTCGGGTTATACGCACTTACTCTAATGTGTAATGATAGGGTGTGAGATGAAATGGAGGACCTACAGTTTAACGTGGGATCCGAACCACGGTGGAGGCCTGGCATTCCTCACATTCACAAGTTGTGATTAATACACGTCTTGTCAGAGGTGAAGGAAGGGTTCGGCAATCAGATAAATCTGTGCCGGGAGCAAGAATTGAACCCCCGCACCCCCAGCACAGAAGTCTGACACCTTACCCTTAGCCCACCAGGTCACCAATAACAAGTAAAATAAATATTTACTGATGAGGGGAGTGAGCCCTAGCAGTTGTTCTAGAGCCCCCATGAATTTATAGATCATTTTTCCGGCCCTTTCCTGCCCCCCCTCCCCCCCATCTCCATAGTTTTTAAGATAGTATACCAACCACTTTAAGAACACTCATAGTCGATCACCTTATAGTTTGTTTGTATTTTTATACATTTTTCAGCCCATCATCTTCTTTTTTTTTACATCCATTACTGTTTCCAACCTGTGGCCAGTTTTTTGTTCAATCCATATATTTTCCGCTACCGGCTTGCTTCACAAGCCATATAATCTAACTTAAGACTAGGACCGGAACAACATCCAGTCCCCGACCGTGAATTTATCAATGTGAAAGGGTAAACCCATATTTCACCAATGATACATTTTTCGGCCATGCCGGGAATCAAACTCAGGACTCTTAGCTCAGTAGACAGACACGCTACCGACTGAGCCGAGGTATCCGGACAGTAGAATCTAAGAAGGTTAACAAATTAACGATTTTGGGCATATTTGGTGTTACCAGTGTAACATAAAGCGTTCTTTAAATTGAAAAATGACACCTGGGGACGGGAATCGATAGCTCAGTGGTTAGAGCATTCGCGTACTAAGCCAAAGGTCCCGGGTTCGATTCCCGGGTTCAGGTGTCATTTTTCTATTTAATAATACTATAATATTAAGATGTGGCTATAACCGTAACTAACAAATGTAAAAGCTTTGCTATTTAATCCATCATAAAGCGTTTCGTAACATTTATAAACATTTTCACTACGCTTTTATCCACCGTGGCAGACTCTAAGAAGGCGATAAAAATCAATAGACCATTACTTTGTCCTTGGGAGCCCAATTGTGTTCGAGATTTTGATTTTTTTAAATCATATTTTACCCGCTTCGTTGGTCGCATGGTCTAAGGCGTCACTCTCGTAGTAGACTTGAGTGCCGAGGACGGGAAGATCAAGGTTCGAATCTCTATCGGGTGTACCGAATGGCTTTCCTCTCTCCCTCTCCACGCAAATGTGGGTACACTTCCTATAAATATAGCCTTCTTCATTCCTAAAACCACGATTGGCGTAATTAGAAGATTACATAAGCGTATAGCCCGAACAGTTAGTGAAACGCGGGGCTAAAAAAAAACCTTTTTTCTTTAATTTAATTTTAGGTGAACATAATTTATTTTAATACATAATTAATTTTTTGATGATTTTGTTTCTGAGGCGAATATTAACTGGACATTGAGCTACATTAATAAAATACTATACAAGTAAAAAGCTCAAATTGGAATGTATAAATATTGAGCAATAGTGATTGAGCCTCAAACGCTACCAAGATATATATTTTTCCTAAGCTATCGATGTATTATGAAAATATTTGAAATATATCACTAAATACAACATTAATTTCAACATACGATAATTTTAAGAACAGCCACTAAACATTATTTCAACACTGACTAGTGTTTAAATGACATATTTGGCGTAAGAACAAATACATTCAGATCAGTGGTGCACCCAGGGTGAGGAGGGGTCAATGGGTCAGTTACACCCTCCCCCTAAAAATTTTTTAGCAAAAACTTAAAATACATAAAGTTTAACTATCTAATCTGATTTTCGAAAATTTGCCAAGTGAAGAGTATTTCAAATAGCTTCTAGGGGCATTCAGATTACATAAAGTTTAACTATCTAATCTAATTTTCGAAAATTTGCCAAGCGAATAGTTTTCCAAATAGCTTCTAGAGGAATCCAGATTTTTTTACTTTTCACTGAAGAGGGTCCTCGGATTACCTTTTAGAGTTTAAAGAAAACTTTCTTTTCCTCCAACCTCCTACTTCTACTCTAAAATTTAACTATGGTTACAACCTTGACTGTCCCCCCCCTCCCTCCCCCCTCTCTTCCTCAAAGTAAATTTCTGGGTGCGCCACTGATTCAGATATGTCACCATTAAATAATATAGTGTGGTTTTATATTTTTCTGTAAACCTTTCTCTTTACCTAGATCCACTTAATGGATAATTTAAAAACTAAAAGTGTGACAGCAACAAAATCATAATCTTAGACTTCAGCTTTTCATGCAGCACATGCTCATTCAAACTTCGTTTATTATTTAAAAATTAACCTTCGCACACTCATAAAATTACAAAAAGACTGACATTAACTAAAGATCTTTTCCATCACAACTTAAGTTTAGCAGGTCTTGTTAGAATTTGTTAACTCACAAGCTATGAAGTACTGTACTTACATACATGCACGCACATAGAACATCCGATTGCATTAATCATTAGTTTGTGGAGTAGGCAAAAAAAAAAAAAACCACCAAAAAACGTCAAATTAGCTATCCTCCGTTGATAGATGTATCTTGAATGAATTCCAACGGTATCTCTTGTGAATACGTACCGGTATCGCCTACCTTAGCGAAGAGAAATGAATAATGCAACGACATTGATCCCTAGCTATGTGTAATGAAGTGTCCTAAGGGAGTAACCCTTTTGCGTCATGCAATAATAAAGAGATAAATCGAAGGTCAGTTCTACCCCTCCCTTCTTCTATTTTTTTTCTCTATTAGCAGCGCCTCCTGCTTCAAAGAATACAACACACACACACAAAATAGGGAGAGAAAGTCCAGGCAAATAATCAATTCCACGACTGTCACATGACTTCAAATAAGTGAGGAAACCCAGGGAATTTCCCTTGAGAATGGCCGATATACGTGGCCGAGCACTTTCCAACACTCATAAATCTAAATTCAATCAGTTTGAAATGCTGCGAAATGGGAGCCCAAAAATTGGAGACCCTGATTAAAATTAAGACAGGATTTTTTGGTCTCTCTGACTTTTGAACAGAGCGAACAAAAAAAATGGATGAGTTATGTTCCTGAATGAACGTGAACCTTTCTATTTTTATTTTTTTGGTAATAAAATTGAATGAGATTAATTTTAACAAATTCACTATTCAATAAATAATTACTTATGTCTTCAGTCATGGTTATTATTATTTATGCTTCATACGATTACAAGAGTCCCGAATGTTGTCTTTATGCAGTGTCAAAACAAGGCAATGAGTAGAAATTACTTTTGAGTTCTTTTAGTGTGTTCCCAAGCGCAAAAAACCCTCATTTTAATTGTGTACAATTTTTTTTAAATAGCTTGTTTTCATCATTTGGCAAATTTTCCGACATTAAATTTGGTTAATCTTAGAAAAAACCTCATCTTTCAACACTGTATTTGTTTATTTTAAAAATCTATCACATTTAATTTTACTATCCAAATTTGTTTAAAAATGTGGTCAAGTGCTGACATGGCAGCAGTGCCTTAACCAGTATTTGTGTATTCCATCCTTGTCTAGGGGAGTGCTAACCGTCTCTCCTTTCATACAACACATATGTTGTTAATAATAGAGCAATATATATCACCAATCGGATTAAATACGCTTCGCTAGTGAGAGTTAATTTAAATACATTTAAATTTCTTTTATTAGCTAATTAAATATAATGAAAATAATTTTAAACTCTTAAAATTAAATACCCTTATATATTAATTTACTTTAATTGTGATGTGTATATATAAACTTAGATATTATTTGATAAGCTTTTCCCCAAACTTGATATTTTAAAATCAAGAGAAAAAATACAGTACATTATTTTCTTGTAGGTAGCAGCACTATCTATATGAAAATATAAGTTATATAGTTCTCTGCTAGATGCCACTAAGCTACACATGAACACTAGATGATTTTATAGAATTTTTTTTATATACATAGCTTCAGACTACAGTGATTTAAAAAAAAACATAAACATAATCATATTAACATGTCATCAATCAAGGTCAGGTGATACGTAATAATTGAATAATCTGTAATTGTGGTTTGGGTGAGCCTCACCCCTGACTTACCGCTTACTGTGCAGTTTGAAACGATGGCCGCAACTCTAGTTAGGAATTCAAAATATCAGGTTAGTTACTATTTAAAAATTAATCAATGGTTTATTGGCTAGCTACACTTTAACACTATAATCTATTTATTTCTCTAGTGTTTTAAATTCATTAATCGACAATGCTATATGATGTGACAAGAAATTAGAAATGTAATGCTGCTTTTGCCATATTCATTTTAATTTAATGGTTTTACATAGATAGGAATAAAAGAGGGCAAAAAACTTGAATTTTTTTGATTTATCCCAAATATTGAAAAGAAAAAACTCCTCAATAAACAAGAAGAAAATGCAATTCAATTTCAGGGCAGGTGAGATATGCCATAAAATAAAACTTTCTGAATAAGTTAAATACTTTGAAATAATAAAATAAATCAAATTCAGTAATTCAGTATAAACACATAACATAAAATGTATTTGCTGTAAGGCTCTGTGTCATTGTTTCTTAAAAAGTGTATAACTTGAACTGGTAACGATAGGGCCGGATTAATACATTCTCAGGACCCAAGCACTCAACATTGTATGGTCCCCTCCCCCACCAACACCACCACCTAGCCAGGGTGGACCCAAAACAGACGATTAGTATTTTAAAAAGAAATATTCACTAGCTAAATAAAAGCAAACTCCATACTACACTTTTTCACTTTTTGAAGATAATGTATCTCGGGTGAGCTCCACCAGACGTCACACAAATTTCAGCATGTTGTCCATCACTTTCCTCAGCAAAAATTGTCTAATTGTTTCGGCCCCACCCTGTGTGTGTGTGTGTGTGTGTATATATATATATAAACAGGTTACATTTTTTATATATGTATATTAAAACAGGGGGAAAAATTCATAAGATATTTGAAAGCACAATAAATTAAATTAAATGTATGATTTAAAATAGGCCTAGCTTGTTTCACAATTTTCTAATAGTGAAGTCCTTGATTAAGTCATTTAACACTTAATAGTGGTAAGCTCAATATAAGAAAATAAGTTTCTTATATATAGGGCATATTTGCCCTCCAAAGAAAGTTGTGCTACGAATTTTTATTGCTCAAGAAAAATCTGGGTTTGATCCTACAATCATCGGATGCTGAGGCAAGCACTTTACCAAGGTCGACTATTTTAAAACTGATTCCTTTTATTGAAATAAATGTCCTATATACCGTAAACTAATAATTAAAAAAAATTATAATGTAGAAATATAATTATTTGTACAAAACAAATATTTTATTCGATTGCTTTCTAATTTCCAAAAGTTTCAAAATAATGTTTATTGTTGCCTAGTTATAACTTTTTCTATACTTTAAAAATAATTCTCCTACTTTTTTAACCACACAGTCTTTGATCAAGTCCTCAAAATTAATCCTACGTAACATCTTCTTTTAAATTTAGCAGACCCCAAGGCATCCAGCCTGTCTTGCCTTGCATATACTACATTCACGGTAGGAATTACTCTCTGAAAGGTCTTTTATCCTACCAATATCCTACTATATAATAGCTTTTTGGTAGGGAAAAAGGCCTTTCAGAAAACAATTCCTACGGTGAACAGACTTTAGTTGTTATGTTGGGATTTTTAATATGTTTCAATTGACAAAATGAACCCTCAGCTGTGCAATTTTTGACCATTAATGTTAAAAAAAATATGTAATCCAATGTCTACATTTGGAAATGGACACCCAATATTGACCACTACGATTGCATGATTGAATCTTGTTTGTACAATTTTTGTTGCACTGAACGTATGGCATACATATGAGTGAAACTGCTTAAGCTCATCAGAGAAATAGGTAGGTAGGCTACCTAAGTGTCTTAAGTACCTTTAAGTTTCAGTAGATGATGAAGTGATATTATTTGGAAGATCACTTAGAAAAGAACATCGGTCCGCTGTTTCTTTGTACACTTCTTATCTGAGATTCTAGTTTGTCAATAATTGTGTAAAAAATGTTTATACAAAATTTATCTCTGGCATTCAGATATATTTCTGGTGCATTTATGTCATTGAGTACCTTTTTCTCATATGTTTATGAGTTTTACTTGCATTATAGACAAGAATTTCTTTTGCAATTTGCTTCAAATCTTTCAAAGTCATCTCTCGAAGTGTGAACTTGGTCGGCTAACTACCCATACAGATCCACACATATTTTTAAATTCACATCCTCATTTTTTCGCAAAATCTCATCCCAAAAGGCTCAACATAAAAACAAATTCCAGCTCTTGCCAATGCTGTAGCCAACCAATAATTTTGGGGGGTGGGAGGGGTTTGGTGGGCACATCCCCCAATTGCCAGAAGCTAGTAAAGAGTCTAAATGATAAACAGTTCTAGGAGCTATCTGAAGTGTTTTTTTATGGTAACACAACCCCATAATTTGCACTTGTATCTTAATTTTGATATTGTTTGAACCATAAATAAAACCATATATATTTTATTGAAAACATTTCGAGGTGTAGGGGGGGGTTTGAACGCCCAAAAAAAACTGGCTATGGCCTTGGCTCTTGCATATCATTTTAATATTGTCTGCTTCTCTTCTGGTGTCTCCCTTTTGTGACTGGTCTTCAGATAGACGTTTTAAAGCTTCCTTTACAAAACATATAATTATGTATGGACTACAACATTAATATCAATAGTATTATAGTAATATTTTATCACTATCATTATTATCATGATTACTAACATCATTATTGTACATCTTTCCGGTTTTTTTGGTCATCTATTGTGAGACCCCTTTTTGTGAACCTTAGTTCAGCTGCACCATTTGCATCCGGCACTGAAAAACACCGCACTCTGGTGCACCCTTACTCTTGATGCCCTAAGGAGGTGTTTTTATTGTCTGATGGCTAATCTTGCCCTGAATAGGGAGATACAGTAGCAAAAAAAAAAAAAAAAAAATCNATAAAAGAGGAAAAAACCTCTTAGATCATTCTTTAATAGTTTTTTGTATGTCCACATATAACTTATGTCTATGAGGTTTTTTCCTCTTTTATTGCAGCCCTGTGTCTTACTACCTGTTCAGGTTATAAACACATCAACTAATTAAGCTAATGAGTTAGGGATGAGGAAGACTGCATTCAGAGGAAATGTACCTGTATTTGCATGCAGGGTGAGTGGAAAACCATTTTGAAAAAACCCCCCTCAATACACCCGATCACCGGAATTTGAACCCTTTCATCGGCAG
The DNA here is from genome assembly GCA_902151455.1 of Timema bartmani. NCBI lineage: Eukaryota > Metazoa > Arthropoda > Insecta > Phasmatodea > Timematidae > Timema > Timema bartmani. The sequence continues at coordinate 145,717 of CABFWB010000493.1, read as the reverse complement.
GCTAGTCTAGACCATGGGGCCACCAAAGCAGATGTGTTTCTGTTATTGTGTTGCAGGTGAATGGAGGCCGCTATGTGCATAAATGGTTACAATTACGGCCACAAAGTAGTACCGCCATTCCAACCACAAAACTTTTCATTGATGGCAAGTTTGTTGAGTCTCAAACTACCAAATGGATAGATCTTCACAACCCAGCAACAAATGAGGTATAACTTACATACATGTGTCCACATCAACTATATACACATTTTTTTATAGAAACATCTATTTTTAATTGTATATACAAAACTAAAAATAATAATTATAAATCTAACCTATATATGATAGTGTTGATTAAAATTAAAATATATAAATAAACACATGTTTTCATTAAATTAAATATTACAGATTGTGACAAGAATCCCCAAAACCACAAATTCAGAGATGGAATCTGCTGTTCAATCGGCCAAGGAGGCTTATAAGACATGGTCTCGAACGTCCATCCTAAGCCGACAACAGATCATGTTCAGATTCCAAGATATCATAAGGAAAAATATAGTGAGTTGATTTACACTATTGTCGAGAAGTAACAGATAAGTGGAGATGGTCCGAAACTCATGTTGTGTGTTTAGTGGTACCTAGGCCTAATTTATCTTTGGAGCTGACACCAAATTATTTGGCTTAGTGAGTGACTAAGGACTCAGTCAATAGCATGTCTGTCTATTGAGCTAAGGGTCCCTGGTTCGATACCCGGCATGGCTGAAAAATTGTATCATTGGTGAAATGTGGGAAACAGTAATGGATACATAAAGTAAAGTGAGTGGCTAAAGAAACTGTTGCTTTGCTCACTTTGACGACCAATAGGTTTTTCCTTTCACATTTGTGGTTCTATCATGTATAAAAGAACTAACAATGTTTAACCCACTTCGGTGGTTGAGTGGTCTAAGGCGTCACTCTCTCGATAGGATGGACTACTGATGACAGGGAGATCAGGATTTGAATCCCATTCGATGTACTCAGGGATTCGAACCCTGATTTCATCATCAGCGGCAAACCAGTCCAACATCAAAGTGGCCCATTAGAGCACGCATCTACCGATTTGGTTAAACTCGGCAGGTTACTATTTTCTTGTCCTTCTAAGAAACTGACCCCCCACTTTGGGTGGATACGGATGTTATGAAAAAGCAAAATATTTTAATTTTTAACCTACAGCCAAAGGTCTTGGGTTCGATTCCCATGTCCAGGTGTCATTTTTTCTCAATTTAAATAATACTACAGTAATTTGATATGCTTTCAGAAAGAGCTTGCCCAAAACATCACAACTGAGCAAGGAAAAACTTTAGTGGATGCTGAAGGGGATGTCCTTCGCGGATTACGTAAGTTGAAATAATCGGGTGGGACTGTGAAACAAACCCTGCAAGGGATCATTTTATAAAATAGGTGATGGAAAGGGGGAAATTAAGGCAGCCGGGGGCTGGAGCCTAAAAAAAAATTAACAGTTAGTTTGGAGGACTTGGAAAAGTCTAGAGAATTTTCTAAAACCTTGTTTTGACACATTTATACATCTTAAAAGCTCGTCTCATTCCACGAATAGCTCGTAACTTAGGTTGTTAACACAGCTCAAACCAGAAACCCCAGGGCAGTGAGGTTTTCTGTATTATATTTTATATCTCTAAGGAAACCTCTTTCCATAAAGATATATTATTATATATTCACATCCAATGTCCTTTTCCTGTGGTTGTCCTTAGTGTTATTCCTTTTACATGTTCCTATCTAAGTGTCCTATCAGTCTTTACCAATTTCCTTTTTCTCCCTTTTGTGTTTTTTTTTGTTTCCTCTTTTAGGAAGTTGCGTTGCGCGTTTCACACTCCTCCTTGATTAGTTCTGATAGAATAAAACCTAGGTCGTGAGATTGGGCGGTGACGATCAATTTTCTTAAAGAGGCAACCAATATCTTTTTGTCCAGTGGCAACAATGTAAAGTGTGGACTGTGTTCTTTTCATTTTAACATCCATATTGTGTTTGTATGTGTTTTATATCTACCTTTCCTGTATCTTCTTCCAAATATTTATTGTATTTTAGAAAAAGAAATTGAGAACAGTGAAACTGTTTTAACCTGTTTTATCCTGTTTTAAAAAGTACAACAAAGCTGAAAGTTTTAAAATGGTCTCCCTTTTGGTTATTGTCAAATTAAAGATGCAGAAAACCACTCTTTGATAAGAGTCTTAATGCTCAACATAATCGTGTAACCAATATCCCGGCTAGTCAGATGTGAGATGAGCTTTTGGTAACCTTAGTCGAGTCTGTAGTTGTGTTAATCACTGCGAGACATTTGTTTTGTTCAGAGGTGGTGGAGCACTGCTGTAGTGTAACATCTCTACAGCTGGGAGAGACTCTCGCAGGCATCAGTAAGGACATGGACACCCACTCGTACCGGCAGCCTATCGGCGTAACCGCAGGTACGCATCTAGGCTGTTATAGAACCAAAACAACCACCAAACCCTAAACTGTTAATTTACCACTGGTCATCACCATCAATAACTGTTTCCATTCTGTGGCCGGTTAAGTTTTGTAAAATTCCTATTTCTCTTCTGTCCTTCCACCATTCTTCCTCCTCTTCTTGCATCCATTATTCTCCTCTCAATCGCACACATGCTGTCATCTGCTCTCCCTTGGTCTCCCTTGCGGTATTTCCCTTACATACTTCTGCTTCGTCACTCTCCTTTGGATCCTCTCCTTTTCCATCTTCATTACATGTCAATACCATCTATGTCTTGCTTCCTCTATTACCTCATGTGCCCCTCTCTTTCTCAAAACATATTCACTTCTAATTTACCACGGGTGAAAAGGATAAATCTGCATAATGTTTATGACTTTCACAGGGAATCAAACTAGAATACCTTAGATCAGTAAACACACACTATCGACTGAGTTAAGGTGGAAAAATTATATATTTAAAAAAATATTTGTGTAGTTTAAATACCAATCAATTTAACGGCTTTGTTTAAGGGGAAATATTTCAATGCCCACATGGCATCTTCCTCAGGGATTAGTAGACTAAACAAGAAGTTGGCTTCAGTGATCCCTTGACTTATGTGAACCTTATATCATTTAAGTGTTCTTTGCTGTTCTGAGTGAGCCTAGGTTCTCTAATCAAGTGTTGTTCTCACAGGCATTACCCCATTCAACTTTCCTGCCATGATTCCTCTGTGGATGTTTCCTGTCGCGACGGTTCTCGGCAACACATCGATCATCAAGCCGTCCGAGCGGGATCCGGGTGCCTGCATGATGTTGTTGGACATGTTCAACCAGGCAGGAGCCCCGCCAGGGGTTGTTAACGTTATACATGGGGCTCATGATGCAGTGAATTTTATTTGTGACCATCCAGATATCAAGGCTATCTCGTTTGTTGGCTCTGATCAAGCGGTGAGTTTGACTAATTTTCACAAATACATTTAATTGCAGTGATTTTGTTTCTTGTGCTAGCTAATTCTGTAGTTATTTTCCAAGGCAATAACCAAACAAGATTTAATGTGAATCATTACCAGGCAGTTCAGTAGGCTGCTAGTTAAAATTACCCTATTGTGCCTTTACGAACAAATAATGATAATCCTGAAACTAATCTAAATATTTTTATTCTTAACTAAGTTCTCTTATTTATTTATTAGGTGTTCTGTCTTTTTACAGATCCGTTGCCTTGTCCAAATTGAGTCTATCGTATCCTATTAGCGGCTTCCTTTTTTAAATCATAAAACTTTATCTTCTTTCCTTGTTTGGAGTCATCAATCAGTTGCATTTGTGGTATTCCTGGTCCCCTTTTCCCTTCCACTTTGCTTATTAGTTTAATATATTTCCCAAATTTGGATATAAGCTCAATCTTATTCAAATTGGCGGTCGAATGGTCAAATGCGTCGCTCCCGTGTTAGATTGAATTGCCAGTGACAGGCATATTGGACTTCAAATCCCGGTCGGATGTACTGAGGGTGGTTTTGCCAAGATGGTTTTACAATCTATCCACACAAATGTGAGAACATTTTCCTTAAATTGGAACCTTCCTAATTCCTATCCTATTAACATAATTAATTTATTCATAAAGCCTAAACAGGTAATAAGAGCCAGTTTCATAGTCAGATTGCACACACCTCAGGTGTAACGCTATACTAAATACAAGACAACAGATAACTAAAGTCAAATGGATTCCTTTTCATATATCAAACTGGCCCATTCCATTGCGATCTAGATAAATGTTGTCCTGTAATTGTGTAGCGCCACACTTGAGGCTTACTCAATCTAACTATGAAACTGGCCCTAAAACAGTCACCATCATCATTATCTAGTTCTAGTTTCCTGGGTGTGGTTTACATTCCTCTTGCGTCTTGTTTGATCTATGTACAGTACTTTATCTTGTATCTACCTGGTTTCACTCCACACCTTTGCTCTTTGCATCTTGTTTGACTTGGTCAATCCATCTCTTCCTCAGTCTTTCTCTAGGTATTGCACCCTCCACTTCTTTATCAAGCCATACACTTGCCGCTCTTTGAGGATCCATCCGTTTTACATGACCAAACCATTTCAGGAGAGACTTGACAATCTTTTGAGATACTAAGACACAGTAAAAATAATTATAAATGTTATTATTCCATTCCAGGGTAAGTATATCTATGAGCGTGGATCTCGCAGTGGCAAGCGTGTGCAGAGCAACATGGGTGCCAAGAACCATGGTGTGATAATGCCGGACGCTAATAAGGAATCCACCCTGAACCAACTGGTAGGGGCAGCATTTGGTGCGGCAGGACAGCGATGCATGGCTCTCAGCACCGCTGTGTTTGTCGGTGATGCTCAGAGCTGGTTGCCTGACCTTGTGGACAGATCTAGAAAACTCAAGGTCAACGCAGGTATGGGAAATTTATCTTTGCACTTGGTCAATTATAGGAAACAGGAATCCTTGAAAATAAAATATTAAAAGAGCTGGGTTTTATATATTTCTTTCTTTTGTTAGAACGTATGTTGTAGTTGGTAGAATTAAAGGTTTTTTTTAATAAGGTTCTTGTAGTGGAAACATTAATATTTTAAATTAATTCTTGTTAACTGTACCGCTTTGCTGATCGAATGGTCTAAGGCGTCACTCTTGCAATTGACTGGACTGTCAATGATGGGGAAATCAGGATCCGAATTACGGTCGGGTGTATGACAGGTGGTTTTACTTAAATGATTTTCCACTCTCCCTCCATGCAAATGAAGGTACTCTTCTTCTAAATTCAAATTTCCCTAACCCTTACACATCATTGTAAATAATACTTTTGTGTACAGCCCAAACGAATAGTAATACACAATGCTAAAAAAAATAACTTCCTAATTACTACATGATTGCAGTCTTTAGGTGAAGTCCAATTCATTTTATTTAACTTAGTATCCTGTATAGCACCTGAACAGGTAAGCGGGAGATAAAAACAAAAAAAAACTTAATATTTGGTATTAATACGGTAAAACATGATATCTTTGTGATCAGGTCACATCCCAGGGACAGATCTTGGACCTGTCATTTCTCCTCAGTCCAAGCAAAGGATCCTTGACTTGGTGCAGTCTGGGATTGATGAGGGCGCCAAGTGTCTGCTGGATGGAAGAGTAATTACTGTGCCAGGCTTCGAGAGAGGCAATTTTGTGGGGCCCACCATTCTCAGCGATGTTACGGTTAGTACAATGCTCACTAGAATATTCACAACGAAGTAACTTGTGCGTGTTTAGAAAAATCAGCACCACGGTGCTCTGGAACAGATACAACACTTAGACCCCTGACCATTAATTCATCGCAGTGAAAGGGCTAACCCCGATTTGACCTTAGTTCTATTTTTCAGCCTTGCAGATCGATTGGTTAACTCCTTGCTCACAAATAGAGATGAGTCGAATACACTATTTTAAGAATCCTAATCTTTATTTTATCTTTGAATCTAAATCTTATAAAAAAATTAGGTGCATAAGAAGAAATAGGAATATTACAGAATAATTGAAAGTAAATTTAATAGTAACCATAAATGTTAACATTATGTGTGTGACTACTTCTTCTACAGAAGACAAGAAAGGAAGATGCCACCTTTCCTGTGCATTGGATTCTTCCTACATCTCCATCGTTTCCCTAGGTGGATTTATTTATAAAATCATTTAGTCATTGGCTCTCCTCATTGTTAAACATTTGACAAATTTAAACTGGAATCTGTTTTGTTGTGATTGTGTTTCAGCCTAGTATGAAGTGCTACACAGAGGAAATTTTTGGTCCAGTGCTTGTGGTGCTCAATGTGGACACTTTGGACGAAGCCATCACGCTTATCAATAAAAACCCTTACGGGAACGGGACAGCCATCTTTACTACGAACGGGGCCACTGCAAGGAAGTTCACGTACGAGATAGATGTAGGACAGGTTAGACATTATTTGCACCATTCTTGAGTTTTACCGTATTATTTACAGAGAGGTTTTGGCATTTATGGATATTTTATATGCTGACTGGAGCGGCAAGAATATTTTTTATAGCCAAGTAGAGTACCAATTATTCAAGGTGGCCTTGGATAATATGAAACACAACTTATGTCCTTTAAAGCAAATTTAAAGGCTCCATAGTGACAACTTTCTTTATTTTATTTACACTCATGGTTGAAACTTAAATAATACATCTCACTAAATTTGGCCAATGAGGCTGTCTGCTTGCTGTTAGCTCTACAGTGCATGCGTTGTCAAATGCATGTGCGCACTGATTTGAGATGGTTGGTTCTGAGATTTGACTGGTTCTCCTGTGCTGAACATCTCGGGCGGAGCAGACAAAGTAGAGATGAGTTGAACTTTAGCAGAACAGCTCACACCAATAAAGCAGAAATCTTGTTATTGACTTAGATCTCGTCACGTGACTACATTTCTGTTCTGCGCTGGTTTTTCAGTGAGCGTGTGAATCCACAGTAACAGTTAAATAAACATAGATAAGTAGAATTTAGTTGTTCACACGTGTTTTTCTGTGTCTCTTATTTAGGTGGGTGTGAATGTTCCCATACCTGTGCCTTTGCCCATGTTCTCCTTCACCGGGTCGCGGGGCTCCTTCTTGGGCGACGCACACTTCTATGGCAAACAGGTGAGTCACTAGGGCATCACATTGTGGGGGATTTTGATTTCTAACACTCACAATAATTATCAACCGTATACTTGAGATATAACATGTGGAGTAGAAATGTGCGAAGCTTCAAAAAATTTTCCACTTTCTTGTGGTTACACTTCCTATAAATTCAACCTTCCTCTTACTTCACTTGTTAGCGTAATTAGTACATATGTGTACAACTCAAATGGGTAGTAAGCTGTGGTACTTTTATATATATATATGAACATTAAAATCTTGTAACACATAAAAAGTAGTGACAATGTACTGATTGAATGGGGTGGTTTTTTCAGGGAGTGAATTTCTACACTCAGACCAAAACGGTGACTCAAATGTGGCGAGAGAGCGACGTATCTCACTCCAGACCGGCCGTCTCCATGCCGGTCATGCAGTGAGCGGCGTTAACCTCCATTGGGGCCCTGCCCACATGGCTGGTTTGATTTTTTTAAATATATTTTGAGCGAGCACTGAACAGTTTAACATTGATCATACAAGCTCACTGCTCTCGAGTAAGTAAAAAATAGAAAAATATATTGATGAAAATCACATTACATTTTTGCTAAACTTATTATAATTTTTTGTAAAACATTAAAATTTTAAATGAAAATATTTGTTTTGAAAACTTTTTAGCTGTTTTGCTAAATATGTGGTCTTTTGACAGTTTTTGATATAGCCTAAATGTTTTGACTACGCTTTATCAGGAATTTTTATTTTGATACATTTTAAGATTCTTGATAATTATTAATTTAAAACTGAAATGTTAGTCAAAATATTTGAAAATATATATTTAAAAAAAATTACTTGTGAATATCATTTTATAAATACTAGTAAACTTAGTTTACAATTATCATTTTTGATATAAAGATTTATTTCAGGTAATTTATTGTGCCATGTTTGATTTTTAGAGTATTAATTTTTTCATTCCAATGATTCTTTTACGAGTCTATTTGGTTCCAAATGTGTTCAATAATTTAAAAAGATTATGTTATATGGTATGAGTGTTTTTGTTCTCGCATGGTAGAATGGTAGGGGGAAAAAACTATACTTCAAAGGATCATATTGCAGACTTCCTTATTATAAAGATGAATTTGTTGCTCATGGTGAAAATATTAAGTTTGATAGTACATATTTTCTTAGCAGTACAGGAAAATAAGTAGATAAGTGAATCAAATATATGGGTATGGCTACATGAGTTGTTAAAAAACAGTCCGATAAAGGTTTTTATCAAGTTTTTAAAACTATTTTTAGAATGAGGCCTTATACATCAAATATATTTTTCCTGTTTTGTTCTTAATATTATATAATTACATTTCTTTTGTTTGAAGCATTGTTATATTAAAATTTGTTATTTCCTGTTGATGCTTAGCCATATGAATATTTTGTGTTGTCTTGATTGAAATTTGATTAATAACTTTAATATTATCATGAATGAAATGTGGGGATGGTGTACAAAGACATGAAGTAAGTTGAACAGCTCAACCATTTACCCACCATTTTTCACAATATTTAAATAAACTTTGTCTTCCAAAAGAAGTTACACTTCTTAGACTATTGTGATATTTATGTGTCTTTTATTTTCTCTCTGTGCTGTACATTAGATGTTAGATCTAGATGATTTAGAAATCAAATCATATTTTGTCCTTGTCATAAATCTTTTCCATCATAGCTTCTAGTGTTTATTATTTTAATCATTATTCTTTATGAGTTCACTAAAAATGTTGGTCAATTTCTCATGAATGTGAAATTTGAAAAATGCAAAGAAAAGTCAAAGGTATATTACTTTACCTTTTACTCCGTCAACGATCTAGTTATGAATGTTGCCAAATATAGTGAAAAATGTTGAAATCTAGAATATCACTCAATTTTTTTATGTACTAACATTTGACCTAATTAACTAAACTAGGGTGAATAAATATAGCCCCAGGCTAAATCATTGTAAATTATCGGGAATTGAAAGGGTAGTAGCCCAGCAGGGGTGGACTGGGATGCCGAGAGATTTCCTGTTGGGTTGGGCTGGACTGATTTGGACTACCACAACTACTTTAAAATATAGCTATTCATTCATAATACATCATTTGTGGAGGTATACGATGGCATTAAATTTAAAGCTTATCTGACACTTTAGCTCATTTGGTAGTGTGTCAGTTTACTGAGCTAAGGGTTCCGGGTTCGATTCCTAGTGTGACCGAAAAATGTATCATTGGTGAAATGTGGGTTTAGTCTTTCACATCCAGGGACTGTATGTTGTGCCTGCCCTAGTCTTAAGTTGGATTATAAGGCATATGAATCTACGACAGGCCTAGCAAGCTGGTAGTGGAAAATATATGTCTTGGATAAAAAACTGACTCAGGACACAGGCTGGAGAAACAGTAATGGATGTAAAAGTAAAGGTGTAAGGGATAAAAAAAAATCATTTGGAGCTTTCACGGGTTGTCCCCACACAAGTTAAAACTTTCCATTTCTCGGCTTGAACATCAATTTTACTAAAGTAGATTAGACATGCTTCAGTGACCGCATGGTTCAAGGCATCACTCTCGCAATAGACTAGACTATCGATGATGTGGAGATCGGGGTTCTAATCTCGGTCGGGGGTACTGAGGCTGGTTTTTACTAAATGGTTTTCTACTCTTTCTCCACACAAATGCAGGTATATTTCCTTTAAATTCAACCATTCTCATCTATAACACCTTTGCATAATTAGTACATATTCATATAACCTGAACAGTTAGTAATATGGAGTGATAAAAAAAATTAAGAAATACTACACTAGAATACTTTTCCACAAAACTTTGTTGGCCGCCAGTTGAAAACCCCTGCACACAAGACACTGCTAAGAATATTTTTTTAAATAAATCGAACTATGATTAAAAAATGAAATGAAATGCAATCAAGTGAAACATAACCTCGACATGAGAATTGAACAGTGTCAATTTTCACTTGATAACAGCTCTCGGGACTGATCCTGTTGCTAATCATCACATGTCACTTTCTTTTACACATAAATTAAAATATATTACAAATATCAAAAACATTCTACATTTGTTAAGTTCTTGGCACTTGTAGATGGTTTCCAAAGTTTGTTTAGTTTGTTTCTTAATGTTTTTGAAGATGTTAAGAAAATTGTGGGAGGATGTCAAAGAGAAAAGTGTTGAAAATTTGCACACCTCTCAATAATTTTTTAGATCAATTTTTTTTTAAAAGTATGTCCATAAGTTTGATTAATGTATTTTTTTTTTAAGTTTTGTGAACTTTAGTTTTAATAGTTATTGTGTTAATTCCAGACATTTAATAATAATACATTATAATTATTTTACTTTTTGGAAACAGTTTGCTATAAATATTTGTTTTTCAAAATAAACATTAAAAAATAAAACCTAATCTGTTTTATCATTGGAAAAAGGTACAGAAAAGACTTGAACCATGGATGAACACAGTTCACACTTTACACTGCTGCCACTGAACAACATAGTAATGGTTACCTCTGACATAGAATTGTCAAGTTACTGTCCAATCCCTCAACCTAGAGTTTGTTTTATCAAAAATTCTCAAGGAAATTTTGTGGAGTATGCACCCTATTAAAAACCCAAAGTGTGAAACAGGAAGATTGTAAAGAATAACAGGACACACAGGTATAAATAAATAAAAGCCATTTGTTTAACTCATTTTTGTATGGTGTACTTTATTTCAGTTTTAAATTGTTTGCCACATGTTATTAAAACATTTCAAAACTTTTATTATAAGTTTTACTTAATTGAAGAATTAAACTTTTCCTCTTATGTTTTCAGTTGGAAGCTGTAAAGTTTGTGTTGCTTTGTAAGAAATATCAGTAGGTACTACAGTATTTTGCTCCTTGTATGGTTAAAATTGCTTGGGTCGTCGTCGGTCGTACATTCGTTGTATGTCGTTCGTTGTTCGTCCGTCATCGGTCATCGTACGTCTGTCCGTTGTCGGTCATCATATGTGTCATAGGTTGTCTTCATACATCTGTCATGTGTCATTGTATGTCTGTTGTATGTCCGTCACACATCAGTTGCTGTACGTTCATCGCACATCCGTTGTCATACGCCTATCATACGTCCGTCGTCGTCACCAGTCGTTGCTGCCAACTACAATATCTTAAGACCTTGTCCCTCTCTATTCTGTCTAATGAATCATTCAAATAGCCTCGACCAAGATTCAAACATAAACTTAGAGTGTTATTTTAAAATATTTTTGTTCATTGGCCTTTTTATACCTTAAGGAGGTCACACTTTTAATAAATACACAGATTATATTAATTATTTTATTTCCATAAATATACAATAAATAAAAATAAATACTTATATAATATATCAAACTAGGACAGCTGGAGATTTATAAAATAAATTATGTTAAAAATTATGTTTGTTGGCTTATGTTTATAATATATAATGTGTAAGCAATCTCGGATCAATTTTTTTTAAATCAAAACAGTTTTTATATATCAAATACACTATCACAAAGTTTTTATGGGAAGTTAAATAATCAAAATAATATGAAAGGAAGCTGTTAGATACCATAGTTAATTTTTTTCCCTTAATATATTTAGTTGGAGTCAGTTTTCATTTCACTAATTTTTATGGGTCTTGATCTAAATATAGCAATATTTGTCTTTAATTACTAAATATAATTATTAAGAGACCCATATCATGGTCTTGCAGACTAAGGTGTCAGTCTTATCCAATTTGGTTTGCCGGTGACCGGGAGTTTAGGGTTGGCTGTACTGAAATGTTTATTCCTTGAATAGTTTCCCCATTCTCTCCATGCAAATGTGGGTATGGTTCCTCTAAATTCTACCCGCCTTATCCTTAGCAAATTATTGTAAATATACAGATAGCTGGACAGGAAGTAAGATTGCAGACAAAAAAAAATTAAGAAGGCATCATTTGGCGACATTATTTGAAAAAAAACACCTTATTTTTTTCCTTCTTACATTTTCGAAATGGTTCAGAGAGCCTCATTATCTGTGACATTGGCTGCATCGTTCTCATCGTCTGTGACATTAGCAGCATTGTTCTCATTGACGGTGGTCGTCGTCATGGTGGTAGTGCTGGTGGTGGTAAATTTGGCTACCTCACAGTTCCTCCCGGTGTAGCCTTCAGGACAAAGGCAACGGTAACCGCCATCCTCTTCCGTCAGACTGACGCAAGTCGCCTCGTTTTCACACACATCCGTGTTATTTTCGCAGAACGTCAATTCTGAGGACAAAGCCATATACACTAGCAAGGTTAGAATTACGGATGGGTTCCTTTGAATCCCCTGAATCCTAAGGATATTCGAGATACAAGGATTTAAAAAAAAAATCAAATTCTTGATTCATAAAACAATATATTGAAATTTGGTTTAGAGCTATTAGTTTTTAGTAGGTAGCTATCCCAACATAAATTACAGAACAAACTTAACCAGATCCTGAACCATTAATTTACTACATAAAGGAATATATTAATATTTTTTAAATTTATCATAGTAAAAAGTGTTAACATTATTTATTTATTATATTTTATAGCAACTTAGGAATTAATTTAAACAAAATCAGAGTTAGAAAAGAAAGCGTTAGATTCACGATATAAGATTCAAATTAAAACAAAAAAGTCGATTTGAATTATCTCTAACTAAAATTCATCTAAATTTTAAGCAGTTAAGTAGATATAGTTTTTCCTTAAGTTCAAACAAAGGGATATTTTTCATAATGTTTGACTAAATCTTGCACATTTTAAGTTTTCACACTACTATAGCTAAAGTCTCTCCCTGAAATAATCTTAATTTATTTTAATAAAATATTTTCACGTATCATCGCTAACGGCAGTGGTCGTCATTCGATACGGCTTGATTTGCAAGCTGACGCTATGAAGTTTTTTTTTTTTTCAGGAATTAATTAACAATTGATGTTTAAATATTTATATTCTGATACATGTTATTAGTATTAAGATATATATTTACTTTGCTCACATCACACCTGAACACACTATTTTCCTTGATATGCGACTGTATTTACCTTGGTCACAGAGCATGCCCCCCCAACCAGACTCGCAGTTACACTCCCAGGGTCGATTACACTTGCCGTGAACACAGCCGGGATAAGCGTAGCACTTGTCACACTTCTCTCCCCACCATCCAACTTTGCATCTGATAACAAAATAGGCCTGCTTTAGGTCTAAACACAAAATGAAGAGGGGTGCCCTTAAAACTACATTGAGCAGGAAACCATCCGGAATGTGTCCAGGACAGATATGGTTACCAACTGAATGACTAAAAAGACATTATATAGCAAAATTAAAAATGCTCTATTTTCATCATAACATTTTGATCAATGTTATAAATTGATTTTGTTTTATTGATTTGAGGTATTTAACTTGCACTTTCTGGAGCGACTGATTATATCAGAACACAAGGATTTCTATGATCAAGAGCGAAAGGGCCTACCAATTTTGCCGGGAAAGGTATTTTCACTTACCTTACAGGTTTTTTTACCTGCCACAATCGACATGTAACCAGCGGTTTTAAGCCTACTTTACCTCCGAAGGAAGTTATGCTACAGATTTTTATCGCTCAAGAAAAATTCGTCAAATCTGGCTGGGTTTGAACCCACAAACATCGGCTCCTGGGGTGAGAACTTAACCCCAAAGACACAGAGGGCGACAATTTAATAAAATCTTATGGAATTATAAAGGAGAACAAGTTGTTTTTAGCACCGTGTTTAACTACCCATTCGGGTTGTACATATATGTACTTGTTACACTAATGTGTTAGGGATTAAAAAGTTTAATCTAAAGAAAGCTTAACCTCATATGCATAGAGGAAGAGTAGAAAACTATTTAGGGAAAACCATCCCCAGTATGACAGACCAGGAGTTGAATCCTGATCTACCCGTCATTGGCGGTCCGATCTATAGTGAGTGTTAACGCCTCAGACCATTCAACCATTGGAGCGTGTCGGTAAGTTAATTAATCCAAGTTAAAAAATACAAAGGTCTTTATAATTTCCACTCCTTAATTATAAGGCTAAAACGATATTTTAATTAATTAAAAAAGTGTAATCAAATAATAATATTAATCAGCAATTTTACAAGATTACTTGATTTTATCATTTTCAGCTGAAATTCAATTGATCTATTAAGTATATTAAAATTTTATCACATAATAAACTTACAAAAAATTTTCTCTCCAAAAGCCATGTTATAAACAAAGCAATTAAATAATGAATACTTATTGAATGTGATCTGTACAAAAGAATTCATTGTTTGATTTCAGAGATAGTTTTTTTTAAATTACAACCCGTGTTAAATTATTACTCGAGCAGAAATGACAGGTGTCTATATTGATATCATTTCCGAATACTTCCTTATAAAGTAGGGGGTCCTTTAGTATACCTGCACTCTCCTGGTTTTCTGCAGTATCCTCGTTCCTTGTGACAACTCTCGGTACAAATGGCTGAAACAGTCGTCGACACATTTACACCCGTTTCTTTAAGTATTGGCACAGAATAGTTTAATGCAATCACACAAAGTGAAAGTGAGATTCAGGGAGTTCTCCGATAAGGCATGCTTTTTACTATACAATTTTTATATCACGCAATCAGCAGAATAGGGATAGGTTTTATATAATGAGGTCCCGAGACGGCAATTATGCAATTCCCCACGCGTGGTACCTTGTTTCTCTGCCGCTAGCGTTGTAATTGCATGCCTCAGTCTGTTTCCAACTCGATGGAAACTATACAATTATTGTTTTTATATTTATAGTTTATTCTGCTTTATGTAGGTTGTTATTTCAATATTTTAATGCTTATTATTTAATTATTTAACATTATTTATCTAGATTAATAAAATAAATAGTTTGTGTCTGTCATGAGTATTGCGAGATATCTACCGCACACAGAGGTTTAACATTTTAAAATTAGTAGCCCATATGCACGAACATGTGCTCCTCAATGCTAGAATTTTAAAACTTTGATAATTTTTTTTTTAATTTATTAATAACTTGCTCCGAAGAAATAAAATGAATAGGTTTTTTTTCTGTATATCTTAAGAAATACATAACAAAAATGAACAATAAAATTAGTAAATATATGAACAAAAAGTAGTTTTTCAATGGTCTTGTCAGTATTTACTACCCCCATCACCTATAATTTCCAATTTGCTATAACACAATTTTTTGATAACACATTATAGTAGAACTTCCTGTTTAAGTTTTGTTCTAAAATGAATTTTGTGAGGATGGACACGGTTTAGATTGTTTGCTTCTGACCTTTTAGTGAGTTACTAGAGGAACAATCAAAACTTATTATTATTATTAGTAGTACTGTTAGCACCGCGTCTTACTACTCGTTTGTACCTACGCTAATGTGTAATGGTAGTGTGATTGTGAGATGAAATGGAGGACCTACAGTTTAACGTGGGATCCGAACCACGGTGGAGGCCTGGCATTCCACACATTCACAAGTTGTGATTAATACACGTCTTGTCAGAGGTGAAGGAAGGGTTTGGCAATCAGATAAATCTGTGCCGGGACCGAGGATTGAACCCCGGACCCCCAGCACAGAAGTCTGACACCTTACCCCTAGACCAACAGGTCACCTATAATTAAAACTTATTTATATAAGGATTCAAGCCACTCAATTACATTAATTTGTGATGTACAGGTTGTAATTTTTCACATAGTTGAATTTGATTGAGCTATCAGAACTGATCCTATGGATAACCATCACATATAAGTTTATGATACACATGAATTAATAACACCTTATAAAATGTCTGTATCTCCAGGCATAATAGATTATACTCACGAGTCTGGCACAGAATGCCCGTATAACCGCGATGACAGCGACACTCAAGTGGTTTGGTGCAGTAGCCGTGCTGGCAGCCAGGCAGGACCTGGCATTCTTTGCATATTTCCCCGGCCCAACCCAGTCGACACCTGGGACCAAATAGTAACACAGATACATTCAAACTCTCTCTCTCTCTTTTTTTTAAATTAGTGACACCTCCCACACTTTTTTTTCACCAAATACTAATTTTTAAAATAAAAGTTTGCTGATATCAATAAATCATATTTTATTTCATTATTTTAAACCTCTTGTTTTACAGCTGTATCCTCAAACTTTCGTCACAAACTATATGTTATATTTTAATATAAAAGTTGGCAACACTGACCTGCATTCTCCAGGCCACTCACAATAGCCTCGTGTGGCGTGACAGTCACTGCGACAAATAGCTGCAACATGTTGTCAATATTCCATAAGCTTTTAATTAGCGATAGCATAGTCATATAAGTGAGGCACTTCTAACTACACTGAATATCACCTCTGAGGAAACGGCAGGTATTATGGAGAAAAGCTTAATCTTCACTCTCTCTCAGTTAAATGTTGCCAAATCTCATTGAATTAAGTTATGTCGGAGGGTGGTGTGTTGAGGTGAGGAGTAGGTATTGGCAACATGACCATCGTTGCAAAATTTGTCTAATGTTTAAGGAAAGAGTGACAATGCTGTTTCCCAATAAAAGGCATACTGTTCCCTCAAGAGATGATTTTGATGCATTCAAACATATGATATAGCTTATTCATATATGAATGATGATGCCTGATAACAATTGCTGATTGAAATTAAATAAATCATAGTGAATTATATCTGATTCTTTATTAATGATCTGATTAAGGATGGGATTACCTGCTTCAATGGCTGCATGGTCTGACGCGCTACTTTCTCAGTAGACTAGACTGACGATGACGAGGAGATCGAGGTTCAAATCTCAGTTGGGTGAACTGAGGGTGGTTTTCCCTAAATGGTTCTCCACTCTCCCTCCACGTGAATGTGTGTACAATTCCTCTAAATTCAGCCTTACTCAACCCTAACACAGTGTATTTGTTACATAAGCATATAATGCCTGAATGTGTAGTAAGATGCAGTGCTATTTAAAAAAAAGATTGATATTAATATCATCTTGCTAGAGGGTGTTGTTACATATTATGATTAGAATATTCCCCGACTACACGTCGTCACATTCTTGTGTCGCTTCAGCATTGTTGAAGTGGTGATCTCTGTCGAACTTAGAGCCAACTTGAGTTCATGGTGCATGTGGCTCAGCCGCTTAGTGAAACTAACCACCAGCTTGATCTTGACTACTGAACCCATGCATACCAACAATAAGTTATTTTTCCTTCTTAAAAATACACACCCATAATTCCAAGAAAAGTCACAAAATGTTTTTCCTTCTGTCAATTATTCATCTCGCCTCTTCTTGGGACAGCAACCCTCAACCTCTATAATCTAAAATTAGGTAAATATCTATATAATATTAATTATTCAGGGTATTTATATGATGTAGATTAACTTGTTAAAATGTTTTTAACACAACTCACGTTCGGAGCAGAAGAGTCCATCCCAGCCTTCTTGGCAGTTGCACTCAAAGCTGTTGTTGCAGTTGCCGTGTTGGCAGCCCGGCAGAGCAATACACTTGTTACACATTTCACCATAGAAACCTGGGTGCAGTTTATAGAAACATTTTAATTGAAGTTGTTGACTCATGCACCAAGTAAGGTGTGTGTGTGTGTGTGAGTGATGCGTGTGAATGGATTTTGAACAAACTTTCTACAAACATTGTTCTCTATCAAGAAAGGAAATTAGGTCAGCTTCTTACATTAGATATATTTTACAATATAAATTGGGCTAAATTCAATAATACTCCATGGCCTCAGTCTGCGGTCAAACCATGCCGACGGAGTGGCTGCTGTCTGTTGGCGAATATAGTGTCAACTTCTGCGAATAGAGAGTGTCATCTAGTCAGCACAACAAACCTTTCAGCCGTTAATCTCAATTTTCTAGACAAGAGCTGTTATTTTACCATTCAAGTAGTTCCTAATTTGTCCTCATGAGGGGCAGAGTTTGAACCTGTTCCAGACCCACTGCTTCACAGAAAGTCTGGAAATGCTGGGAATCGAACCCGGGTCCTCTGGATCTTTAATCAGGAACGCTGACCACTAGACCACAGAGGTGGTCCTACAAATTAATTAATAAAAGTTATAATTCAAAATGATGATTTCAGACGTGATCCATGTTGAAAAAAAATAACATCAGGTTTCGGCTGTAGTTATTTCAGCAACTCATCATCTTGGATGAGTGATTAAACAAGTTGTTTGTACTATAGGTAAATTCATAGACTTCATTGGTAATTTCTACCTAAACCAATTGGAACCGATCATATTCAGGTTTGGTTGGCATTGACTCAATGCGGCTCAAGCCCGAAAACATTAGTTTCCAATTCAAACATTTGCCGTGAAATCCTTAAAAATAAAGATTTTATTCATTTCACTACTTAATTTTCTTGCCCACGGTCAATGTAGTTCCATCCACATAGACTACCTGTAATACACTTAATTGCTTATGTGGTAAAATACAAACAAAAGTATTGAGTGCGATGCACCCTTTTGTGTGTGTGTGTGTGTGTGTGTGTGTGGAATGTATCTGACTACCAGTTAACAATTTTTATACTGTCGGTTTTTCAAAAATCTAATATATAATAATGTTTTTTTCAAGCATAAAACCACTGACAAAAAATATTCAAACTTCAATTCGATTTTGAGAATATTTCATATTTTAACTTCGAGTTTACTTCGAATTGAAAAAGTGGACTTCGCACACCCCTAAGAGCTACTTATTAAAGTGTGCTCTGTCGCTTTGTAAAAGTATTTACCAGAGTAGGCATGTGTGTTCTTACCTAGCTTGCAACGACACTCCCCTGGTCTCTTGCAGTAGCCTTGAAGGGGGTCACAGCCCTTCTTGCACATGGGGACATCACAGAGGTCCCCCATCCAACCGGGCAGACACTTCACATCTCCGTTGTCTGTGCACACATAGTGGCTGTGCTCATTCTGGCTTGCTGGGATCTCGCACGCCTGCAAGGAGGAGGGCAAGTGTTCGTGATTACACTAGGAGGGCGAGTGTTGTGGCCACACTAGGAGGGCAAGTGTTGTGATCACACTAGGAGGAAAAGTGGCATGATCACACTAGGAGAGCAAGTGCCATGATCACACTAGGAGGGCAAGTGCTGTGGTAATATTAGGAGGGCAAATGTCGTGATCACACTAGGAGGGAAAGTGGCATGATCACACTAGGAGGGAAAGTGTCATGATCACACTAGGAGGGTAAGTGCTGTGATCACACTAGGAGGAAAAGTGGCATGATCACACTAGGAGGGTAAGTGCTGTGGTCATATTAGGAGGGCAAATGTCGTGATCACACTAGGAGGGAAAGTGTTATGATCACACTAGGAGGGCAAGTGCTGTGGTCATATTAGGAGGGCAAATGTCGTGATCACACTAGGAAGGAAAGTGCTGTGGTCACATTTAGAGGGCAAATATGATCACAATAAAAGGGCAAAGTGTCATGAACACATTAGGAGGGAAAGTGTTATGATCACCCTAGGAGGGCAAGTGTCATAATCACACTAGGAGGAAAAGTGACATGATCACACTAGGAGGGCAAGTGTTCGTGATTACACTAGAAGGGAAAGTGTTGTGATCACACTAGGAGGGCAAGTGTCGTGATCACACTAGGAGGAAAAGTGACATGATCACACTAGGAGGGCAAGTGTTCGTGATTACACTAGAAGGGAAAGTGTTGTGATCACACTAGGAGGGCAAGTGTCGTGATCACACTAGGAGGAAAAGTGACATGATCACACTAGGAGGGCAAGTGTTCGTGATTACACTAGAAGGGAAAGTGTTGTGATCACACTAGGAGGGCAAGTGTCGTGATCACACTAGGAGGAAAAGTGACATGATCACACTAGGAGGGCAAGTGTTCGTGATTACACTAGAAGGGAAAGTGTTGTGATCACACTAGGAGGGCAAGTGTCGTGATCACACTAGGAGGAAAAGTGACATGATCACACTAGGAGGGCAAGTGTTCGTGATTACACTAGAAGGGAAAGTGTTGTGATCACACTAGAAGGGAAAGTGTTGTGATCACACTAGAAGGGAAAGTGTTGTGATCACACTAGAAGGGAAAGTGTTGTGATCACACTAGGAGGGCAAGTGTTCGTGATTACACTAGAAGGGAAAGTGACATAATCACACTAGGAGGATAAGTGACATGATCACACTAGGAGGGCAAGTGTTCGTGATCACACTAGAAGGGAAAGTGTTGTGATCACACTAGAAGGGAAAGTGTTGTGATCACACCAGGAAGGAAAGTGCTGTGGTCACACTTAGAGGGCAAATATCATGATCACAATAAGAGGGCAAAGTGTCGTGAACACAATCAAATAACTTGGTTGGTAGACTAATTGACTAATGAAACCAAGACATGTAAGAGTTTCAAATCTTTTTAATCAAACATAATTTAAACAAAATAATGTTTTATTTCTTTCTTTGTTTATAAATACGTAAGTTGTCAAATTTCCCTAGTTAGAAAATATCTAAATTAAAAAATAGTTTGGACAACAGCAACTCCACTAATGTATAAGTCCTCCTTAATTACTTTGATTACAATTATTTTTGAAACACATAGAACCTAATTAAGGAACAGTAGCGATATACTTTGGTCTAAACCCAAAGGTTAAAAAAAAAATCCAGCTTCAGAATAGTTGTATTCAGACTTTTATTTTAATCACACACGTCTTACTGCTAATTCGGTCTTTCCATAGCTTACAATAAATTTGAGGACACAAGATGATGAATACGATAGCGTTACCTGTTTCTTCCATTTGGGCACGAATCGGGCCGCCGAGCTGAACGGTATCACGACAACAATGCATATTAATATGAGCCACAAGCGCGACATGACGTCACGCGCTGTAACAAAACAACTTTAGTGTCAGAGGCGTAGTTGACCATTGTTTAGGGGAGTGAGGGGGGGAGGGGGCTACAGTCCAATTTTTATTAGAGAGACCTTATTTGACGGCTAGAAAAGTGACGTATTAATACGTCAAGTCGTGTGATCTTCAGCTGTCACTATTGATAGATATTATCAATAAATATAAAATAACAATAATTATATAATAAAATATTATCAATGTTGACATAAAAAAAAGTTTCATTTTTCTAAAAGCTTATTCCTGCCAAATTCCTACATGTATGGGCTATCCACATTGGGTAGGTATGATACAGGTAGATTTCTTTTTTTAGAAAACTAAACCCGTATTTTCGTAGAGAGAAAATAAAAATAAAATAAAAACCTTTAGTACATCTCTCATGGATTCAAAGTTCTCAGATTGTCTAACAGTTGACAGCACTAACTCAATTTGAGTTAAAATTGGACTTTCCCACGTTGGCCCCTGCCCCCTTCATATTTTTTAACAAATAAACTAATAACTTATAATTTTGTATTTTAGTTATTTAACGTACACTTTCTGAACAGACTGATTCAGCAACTTAGAACTAGAGCACACACAACAACCAGTCCCCCGGCCGTTAATTCATCATCGTGAAAAGGGGAAAACCAACATTTCACAGATGATCAATGCATTTAATCGAGCCCGGGACCCTCTACTCAATAGGCAGACACTCTACCGACTGAGATAAGGATTTCGAACAAATCTTTTAAAAATCACTTGATGCGAAGGGTCATAATAATATATAAAAATACTTCTTACCTGAACAATGATTCGAACCCGGCGCCGTGTCCCTGAACGTGTCCCAGTAAAACACTGAGGGTTCAAGCCGGTCTGCAGCAGACACAAGGTGAAGGTTGGTCTACATTTCCCCCTCCATTATTAACCTTCAACTCCCAACCGTTCTAACTGTAAAACATCTGTGACCAAGCTTCATCCACACCGCTCGACGGAGAAATTGACTCAATGGCGTTTTACCCTGAGTATAGTCGGGTCATCATAAGAACACCCGTTTGTTTTAACCCCCTTTTTTTTAAAGCGTCACATCTTAATACACCCTGATTTTTATTGGAAGAACAGTAGAGAAAATTCAAACATATTTCTTTGTGGCCAACTTTGATAACATTCTATTTTATTACTTATTTAGTTTTATAGGTATTAATAATATCTATACCTCAGTTTTATCTTCTGTGGAGCTGACTGACAGCTCACAGTTTTGAAAAGCTACCAGACCAAATTATGTATCCCTACGCCGAACCATATGATCTGCAAAAAACATGTCTTTAGCAGTTGTCACTTCTGACAGTCAAAATTTAGGTATATACCTAAATGTTGACTGTCAGAAGTCACCTGTGAACTGTCAGTCAGCACCAAATAAGCTGTAACCTGGGTGTAGCAAATGTGACAGCTAGAGATAACATTAATTGAAGTATGAATATATTGAAAATATTTTAGTAACTTTAGTAATGAACTCTTACTGTTCTTCCTACCACAATCATACTAAACATATCCAAGGAACTAGTCCCGTGGTGTAATGGTCAGTGCACCTGGATATGACCCCAAGGGTCCTGGGCTCGATTCCCAGCTAATACCTTAAGTATTTCCCCCGAAAGTGGAATCATCCCAACGGTCTCCAGGGTTCGGTTAGTTAGGCTTAAGTTCCACACCCTCAATTTCACAATCATCGCCAAATCTCATCAGGACATGGAAAGAGCCTCCTCGGAAAGGATGTACGATTAGTACATTCGGGCGTCCCCTGAGTAACGGTACATTAGTACTGGCTGATCTTTCCACAAACTGAGCTACGATAGATGTAACCTAGCCGCGCATTATTATTATTATTATTATTATTATTATTATTATTATTATTATTATTATTATTATTATTATTATTATACCTGTTCAGGTTATACGCATGTATATACTAATTACGCTAATAAGTTAGGGATGAAGAAGGTTGAATTTAGAGGAAGTGATCTTTATTTGCGTGGAGGGAGAGTGGAATTTTTTTTAAACCTCAGTACACCCGGCCGGGATTCGAACCCCGATCTCGACTGACATCGGCAGTCTAGTCTATCCCTAGAGTGACGCCTTAGATCTTGCGGCCACTGGAGAAAGTTTTTAATTCTTGTGTAATGTATTATTAAAATACCATGTTACATTCTAGTATTCAAACAATGAGACCAATAATTAATGAATACGTTCAAGTTTTCGTGGGGAGAAAGGCGTTTGCGATTACAGAGCTGTAAACTGCTTTAAAGGTAAATTTTCCTAAGAAGTGTACCCGTATTTGCATGGAGGGAAAGGGTAAAACCAATTAGGGAAAAAACTCTCAGTGCACCCGACTGAGATTCGAACCTATACCTCCCCGTCATCGGCAGTCTTGTCTACTGCGAGAGTAGCGCGTTAGACCATGCGGACACCGAAGCGGGTTTTAAACTAATGTAAATGGATTAAGTCTTGTTAATAGTTTTAAATATGAAAGTCCCGGGCTCGGTGGCGTAGTTGGCTAACGCGCTAGTCGTGTTGAGCTCGACCGCCGAGGACGGGGAGATCGAGTTTGGAATCTCGGTCGGGTGAACTGGGGGGGGTTTTCCTAAATGGTTTTCCACTCTCCCTCCACGCAAATGCGGGTTAACTTCCTCTAAATTCAACCCTCCCAATTCCTAATCTATTAGCGTAATTAGTACTTAAGCGTATAACCCGAACGGGTAGTAAGACGCGGTGCTAAATATTATTATATTATTATTCAATTCCTGGCATGGCCAAACAATTTATAATAATTTGGGAAATGTGGGTTTCCCCTTTCACAGTGATGAATTAACGACCGGGGGCTGGTTGTTGTGTTTGTTTTAAATTTCAGTTAGTTTATAGGTCGTGTGCTGATATAATCAATAAGTTTAGAAATACCTAAAATAAACGAGGAAAAAACAACAACTATAGGTGCAACCGGTAATTTACTCAGGGGCCGTCTTAGCTCACGCGAACTAATAATTTAAAAGGTGTAAACTGTACTTTGTTCAGAGGCCATCTCAGCTCGCGCAAACAGTAGTGGTTTTAAATAAGCAGTCTATACTGTATTCAAATACCATCTTAGCTCGCGCAAACAGTAGTGGTTTTAAAGAAGCAGTTAATACTGTGTTCAAATACCATCTTAGCTCGCGCAAACAATAGTGGTTTTAAATAAACAGTTTATACTGTGTTCAAATACCATCTTAGCTCGCGCAAACAGTAGTGGTTTTAAAGTAGTAGTCTATACTGTGTTCATATCTTGGCTCACGCGAACACTGCTGTGTTCAGAGGCCGTCTTAGCTTGCGCAAACAGTAGTGGTTTTTAAAGAAGCAGTCTATACTGTGTTCATATCTTAGCTCGCAAGAACACTGCTGTGTTCAGAGGCCGTCTTATCTCGCTCAAACAGTAGTTATTTTAAAGGTGCAGCATTCGTAGGTCACCACATTGCTCGGACCTGCTTGCCCCAGAAACGAAGGCGGTCACCGGAGGAGAAATGGAAGGAAAAGAGAACAAGAGAATTTAAAAAAAATAATATATTCAAGTAGAAACTTCTTTCTCATTGCACTTCCTTGATGTGCAACGCCTGTCCCAACATTCGATCACATACTTGTTTGCCCCATTGCACAACGTGAATTGGTTGAACTTCATTTAACATCAATTTTCCAATACCACCAACACCATAAAAAAATAAACAAACTTTTTTTTTTACTGGGTCTTGCTGCCCATTTGGGGAATCTGCTTATTTCATTATTAAAAAAAAACAGACTTATATACGGTTTATCCAATACCTTAATCTAGCCAGTAGCACATCTTTCAAATTAGCTGTGCGCCCCGGGTTCGATTCTGGATATGGCTGAAAAATGTATCTTTGGTGAAATGTGGGTTTCCTCATTCACAGTGATGAACTAATGGCCAAGAGACTTTGTGCTGTGTCTGTTCTAGATTTAAGTTGTAAGCTGTGTGCTGAGTAATCAGTTGGTTCAGAAAGTATCACAAATAATATTGTTAATCTAATTTAATAACAAAAACTTAAATAGTACAAAAGGTAATATTAATAATAATCTACCATAAACATGGTGTAATTAATAATAATAATAATAATAATAATCATAATAATAAGCACAGCATCTTACTAGCCGTTCGGGTTATACGCTTAAGTACTAATTACGCTAATGGATTAGGAATTGGGAGGGTTGAATTTAGAGGAAGTGAACCCGCATTTGCGTGGAAGGAGAGTGGAAAACCATTTAGGAAAAACCACTCTCCAGTTAACCTGAGTGAGATTCGAACCTCGATCTCCCCGTCCTCGGCAGTCTAGCTCAACACGAAACTTGTACGTTAGCTAACTACGCCACTGAGGTGTAGTAATTTGTTTTAGATTGAAAAATTACACCTGGACACAGGACTCAAACCCGGTGAAGAATGACCTTGTGCAACTCCTGAAGAGATCAGTGGTAAGAGCATTGGTGTATTAAACCAAAGTTCTCGGGTTCGATTCCTGTCTCCACGAGTCAATTTTATAGTTAAAGAATATGATATTTATATGCAGCTATAGCCGTACTTAACTACAAATAGCTTGGGCTATTTAATCTATAGTGCAGTAAGTTTAAAGTTATTTTAAATTATTTAAGCCATTTATATATATTCCTTTATCTTCTTATTAAGCGCAACAAAGCTTTTGTATTAATTTGTTCAAAAACTTGTTATAAAAATATGCTGTATTCACCATGCATGTAGAGCAAGCATGTCAAACTCATTTTATCATAAGGGCCACAGTGAAAATTGAAAATACTGAGCATGCCACAGTTCAGGTAATTCAACATTGTCATTATCTTAAATACAATATTATTAGCTCCTGCTTGGTATCATATTATTACAAAAAGAAAATAATTTAATAATCCTTTATATAAAACAATAAGACTAAACCTTTATTTTTTTACTGAATGTTTGAAACCTTTTATTTACAGAAATGGTGTTAATTTTGAGATTTAAATCTTGTGTCATAACTTTCATAATTGTTAACAAATGTGTGACCGAAAGGCAAGACCTATAAGGTATTTAGTTCTATTTCATGTAAGAAAATAACTTTTAACATACTTATGTACTGACAAACATTGCATGTATTTCGTGCGCTAATTCAACAATTATTTAAGATTAATCCCTGTTTAAGAAATGAGTTAAAATTTGGTACACTAGCCTCACATGCTGGATTTCCCCAAACTATGCCACGTTCCCAAATGTGGTATTTCGACATCCATTAAAGAGCATTCATGGGAGGAGCCAAGTTGATGGAGTCGAATAGTGTATTATTGTATGTTGGTTCACCACATGGTCCGCAGGCCACAGAGATTAAAATTTGAGCTTCGAGATTACGAATATAAATTCAATGTGATCATAATTTGAACTTAGAGATAACAAATGGAAGTATGCTTTAAGTACATCTAAATATCACTTAACATTTCATCTACTATCTGTAAGATGTTTTAGCAGATGTCTATACCCAATGTAGCGTTAAAAACGCCCTCATCCAATACAAGAATGGTTACTTACATTAACTGCGAGACGAGTACAATCATGAGCTAGCCACCTCTAGTGTAATAGCCACTAGTGTTTTGCCATTCAACCTTCCTCTGGAAGAAAGACTTGCGTACTCTCCAGAGTCACAAAGTGTGCTCCAGTACTATCCTTCTTACCTCATGGTGCCTGACCTTTCCTCCCATTGGTTCCAGTCTTACCAACATCAGAACAATATGGATACTCTACAGTAGATACATAATGCCAGTTCCTGAAGAATGATACGCACACTTGGTTCAGCTTCTCGGAGCCACACTTTTTATGCAAGTTATATAAATTAATTTTTTAGCGTTTGAGAATATATTTTTTTTATCAAAGTTGTATGCATATGTGATAATTAGTAGGGTTGAGGAAGGAAGCATTTTAGAGGTAGTATACCCTTATTTGTATGGAAGGAGAGTGGTAAACCATTTAAGAAAAATCACCCTCGGTAGATCCGACCAAGATTTGAACCCTGATATCGCAGTATTCAGCATGCCAGTGTAACGGGACAGCTTAGATCATTCTACCACTGAAGCAGGTAAAATATTGTTGGCTATCCAAAATTCTTCTTTCGGACTATTGTATTTGTTACAACGCAACAAGATCTCTTGGTTCAACTCATTTTAGCTGGTGGATTTATTTAGAGTGAATTGTACATCCCTGTAACGTCTTGGAATGCATTAAATCTGCGCCCCCATGATTGTTAGAAAGAAAGCCTCCCATGGTGTGTTAACAGGACAAAGAAGCAAAGCTTGGGACACTGTGAGAACGCATTGCCTCGCCCGTTTCACCTAAATTCATACCATGGGCAGCACATGTGTTTACTCTCCCCCAGTTTATCACAGTAATACGACACCTTAGCTCAGTCGGTAGCGTGTCTGTCTACTGAGCTAAGGGTCCTGGGTTTGGTTCTCGGCAAGGCCGAAAAATTAATCATTGGTGAAATGTTGGTTTACCCTTTCACAATGATGAATTAACGGCTGGGGACTGGATGTTGTTCCTGTCCTAGTCTTAAGTTAGATTATAAGGCATATGAAGCTACGACAAGACAAGCCAGCCGGTTGTGGGAAATAAATGACTTGAATAAAAAAGTGACCCATGCCACGGGCTGGAAACATTAATGGATGTAAAAAAAAATTGTCAGAGCTATATGTTTGTTTATGTTAACCAAGAATCCAGAGTAAACGTGTATGTGTCAAGTTTAAAAGTAGTTAAAAGTTTGTCAAAGTAGTAACTTGTAGCCTCACTCACTGATACCACATAAAATAGGAGCAAGTCTATGATTGTGACATAGTTGTATTGATGTGTTAGATACTGTTAGATTCAGTTGACTAGTTACACCAACATAAATAACAACTAACCAGTCTAACAATTAATTCAACACAACATCAACCATGAAGGTCATCCAAGTATTTGATAATGCTTCATTTGTCTCCATAATTTGGGACAATGTATGCCCACTACTTCAGGTTCTGAATGTATGGAATGGCATCCTATATGGAGCAAAGCCAGTCATTAAAGAATTAAAAGTTGAACATTATAGTATAGATAATAAGATACATTCTTTTTATAGAGGGTATTACACTTTATTTATTGAATACAGACACAAGACAGTAAAAATTAATAACACAAGGCTAGCAGTCTTCAGTAGTCCACCAAAGGTCTGAAACAAAGAGGGAAAATAGTTCAAACAAAAATATGTGTACATTATTCCATTTCACTTTGAATAAACCATTTAAATTTGAGAAACTGGCTATCCAGGCGTCTACTATAATAGCTTGACTATTTAATATACCATGATATGTGCATAGGTAAAATTGCAATTGTACTATTGGTAGCATAAATCCCTACTGAGTTGAGGGTGGCATTTTGTAAATTGTGTGTGTGTGTGTGTATATATATATATAAATAAATTTTTTTAGTACTGCGTCTTACTACCCGTTTAGGTTATAAGCCTATTTACTAATTACACTAATGGTTTGGGAATTAAGAAGGTTTGAGTGGAATTGCACCCACATTTGCATGGAAGGAGAGTAAAAAACCATATAGGAAAAACCATCCTCAGTGCACCCAACCGGAATTGAATCTCGATCTCCCTGTCTTCGGCAGTCTAGTCCAACATGAGAGTAACGCGTTAGACCACGCAGCCACCGAAGTGAGTTAATTATATTTAATAATTAAATTTACATAACTATAGAGGGTATAATAATAATAATAATAATAATAATAATAATAATAATAATAATAATAATAAAATTTCGATCCTGCTTCAGGAATCTCTCGTATTATTCGATACAACTTTGCTTCAAATTGAAAAAAATGGGCTTTGCATAGCCCTAATATTCATATTCTTTTTCCAAGATTTGGGATTCAAAGGCAAAATAAAGTTTTGAATTTGAGATTTGGAGTCATAAAAATAGTGCATTCGACCCAACTCTAATTTCAATTCTACTTGCAATACTAAGATAGCTTCATATTACTCAAACTTGATTTTTTTTTCAACCAACCAAAGACTCATGTCTCGACTCCAAATTTAAATTATCCACTTGCACACCTCTGCATTTTTTTTAGTACAGCATTTTACTAACTGTTCAGGTTATTTGCTTATAATCTGAACAGGTAGTAATTTGCAGTGCATACATATTTTTTTAATAAAACTTAAGTTTACAATTTTGAAAAAACCCACACATACATGGCCCCAAGTCAGGTTCCTAGCTCGGCTACAACCATGGACGATACCTTGGTCTGGGTCTTCTTGGGGGGCTGCATTCTCTGCTCCTATCGCGCTCTCTATAGCTCTCTCTGTAGCGTTCTTGATAGCCCTCGCGCTGATTCTCCCGACCACGATAGTTCTCTCTCTCCCAGTGACTTGAGCTACTGTCCCGCTCCCCACGGTGGCGCATTTCCATGTCTACTTCTGTTCTCTCCCTATGGACAAACATTTTAAAACTCTGGTAAAATGTCAACACATTTACCTAAAAATATAACAACAAATAGAGTTACCGCAAAATGTATGCCTTGTTAAATAAAATGTAGAGTAGGGCCCCGCTTTACAGCGTTCCGCTAATATGGGGGTTTTCAATTATATAAATGTTCCCTATATCCGGTGTTTTTTGGCATGACACACACAGTTAACGGGTTAGGCTGCCATTTTATGTCGGTAATTCAGTTTGTTTACTGTAGTGATGGGTATTATTATTATTGAATGATAAAAACTATTAAATGGTCATTCGATAGTTTTCAATCAATCGTTTTTATTTGATCATTTTCAATAATTTTCATTTGTAGCTGCTGTGTATATGTATCATTATCTCCATTCATCCTGAAAAAGATGCCATGTGACATCAAAATATTTAAGTATTTGCTAATATGTGTTAGTGTTTTTACTCTTAGTGCTTTATTTACTGCAAATTTAACATATTTATTTATTTAGTGACATTATAAGATACTTAATACACTTTATTTCACCAGTTCCTTATGTGATCTCTTCCTGAAGAACAAAAGCAATGAATGTAAGCAATTCAGACTGACCCCTAAATTGTTCCAAGTCTTGGTAATACTGTATTGTCCCGAAAATAGGCCACAATTTCACCCCAAAGAAACATTCTCTTTAAAACACTAGCGGGGATAGTAATCTCAACCTTAAGTAACGCATAGAAATGTTTTAACTTTGAGGATTGAATGTGTGTGTGTGTGTGTGTGTGTGCGCATGTATATATATATATATGAATAGTTTATAATCTTTGAAACATTTCCTTTGCTATAGAATTATTAATAAAAATGTAATTTTGACCCAAAGTGGCTGAAAGAATGAAATAGTCAAATTTTTAATATCTGCTACTACCATTGTTTAGTATTTACACATTTTTCTGGAGACTTTTTGCTGCAGTATTTTGGCCACTTCTGTTATTCACTTATGACAAGAATTTGGTATTTGTTTACTAAGTGTGGAATATCATGCATTTGAGATCATGAGTAAATAAAAATCTCTCGGCCAATGGTTAAGACACAGTTTATATATATTAAAAAAAAATTAAAATCTTAAGAAATAAGACAGTAGATATTATGAACGTTAGGAAATGTTAAGGAAATAGGGTGTATTTAATTACTTTCAATATAGATTCATTTTCAGAAATATTTTTTTTCCCTTTTCCTATTCTAAAGTGTTTGTAATTTTACAGTGCGGCCTATGTACAAGATAATACAATACTTCCTATTTTTATTCCTAAGCAAATGTACCATCGGTTGCGCCGGTGTGTCGGTTCAGGGCTGTGAGTCCGGCTGGAGGAACCAGAACTACTGGGGGTGCTTCTTTTCCTTTTCTTCCCATCCTCGTCTTCTAGTTCTTCACCCTCTTCGTCATATTCATCGCCATCCAAATCCTCATCCTCCTCATCGTCACCACTGTCCTTCATGCGGTGGCGCTTCTCCCGCTCCCTACAAACACACACATTGTGTTGTATGGAGCACACTTCATACCCACAGTTACGTATGCAGCGGAAAATTGGACTTTGGATAAAAGAGAAACAAGGAAAGTGGAGGCCATGGGAATTAAGTTTTTGAGGAGCATGCTAGCTGTCACCAGAAGACGTAGGATTAGGAATGAAGATGTACGGTCAAGAGTTGGGATACAGGGGGTACATGATATAGTAATGTAGAGTACATTCACAAATTTACAGCATTAAAGTAAAACAACTAAAATGCCAAATAATGCTCACAATGAAAAATTACCCAGTTATTGAGGTATCGTAAATCACAATACTAAGATTTGTTCTAAAATCTTTCAATACTGGTAAGAATTGAAGGTATCGAGTTCAAGGTTCAAGTTTGCTATCCCTAATTGAATTATAAAGTTGTAGTCATATCTGTGAATTATTGTGGAAAAGTATTTTCATTTCATACAAGTCTGACCTGCGGCGCAGTTTGATGGCCATCTCCCGCAGTTCGTCCTCTCTATCCTGACGTTCTTGTTCTTGCTTCTCGTAGCGCTCTCGCTCAGCGCGCTTGTCCGCCTTGTCTGTAACACGAGCGCCCTCTCAACACTTCATGCAAGTCAGGGGAGGAGAAGGTGGGTGGGGTCAGAGGGTATTACTTCAAACTTTTTTTTTTTTTTTTTCATTAATCCTTACATTCTGCCCCAGTGCCTATTCTATATACTGAGGCGCTATTCCTACATTAAACTGTTGTTCCCATTTTTACCCTTATACCATTTTTTTTTATTAACTACATGTAGATTTAAACACTTAACCTAATCGTCCGTAAACTCCCATCAAAGACTATACCCTACTATCTCACACTATAGTTGGTCCGCCCCGGGTATTTAATGCCCCCGGTACCCCTCGCCGCTCCGCAGACCCGCGACCGCCTGGGACCATGTTTTCAGGGCCGCGGGTCCAAGTCTCGGCGATGAGCATCCCCCTAACCACCACCTGGGGAGGCGCCCTACCGGAGTTTTCACTCCGCCTACTTTCTATAGACCACTACCAAGGACCTATTCTAACTTAACCTAAACTAATTAAACAGTCTGAAGTTATTAATTAATAACTTCAGACTGTTTAATTGGTCGTAAACATGAGCTGAATTCAAGTAAAGCTAATATTAGGGGCGTGCCAAGTCTACTTTTTCGATTTAAAACAAAGCCGAATATAGAATATTCCCAAAACCAAATCAAAGTTCGTCTATTATATTATATTGTTTTATGCCTCAAAAAATATCTATTGTGTATATTTATATAATTTTAGACAGTAAATAGAATTTTTAAACATTTTTTTATTGGAAAAGTGTTGAACTTTTTGGCCAAGTTGATGAAGCGAGTAAATATCACAATAAGCAATTCAACTACCGCAAATTTTTGTCATGTGAACACTAATTTGTAATTTATATAACAACATTAAATGACCAAAAAACATGAAAGTGTATTTTAGCTTTCAATATTTTTTATTAGTGAAGATTAAAAGTTATCAAAGCCAAGTCAAAGTTTTCTAAGTTTAGCACACCCCAAGCTGATGTATTTATCTCTGAAATTAACGCAACTTACATTGCTTGTTGAGCAGCACCTGCATCTTCCTCTTAAGGCGTTCTTGTGGAGTCGCCTTAGGCTGCAACACAAGTAACTGTGTTACTTACCCCCTGGGGGGCGATGGGATGGAAAGAAAGAGGACGAGGGGGCATAGGGAAATATGGAAGGGAAGAGATGGACTGAAGAGCCATAAGAGTAATGGGACATTGTATTTTCTTTGAGGAATGATGATTAACCATCAATTTAGTTGATCCTTCTTTTAGCACACTCTTTTAACAACTTCAGCTTTACACAAAAAATTAATAAATTGAATCTCCTTGAAAATCTGAGTTGCAATCAATTTTTAAAGAATCTCTCTAACAGTTAATATTTTAAGGACTAGATTTGGATATAATTAGCATATTTTGGCCCCAAGCTTTGAAAATCATATTTGTTTATAGGTTTTTTAAGCCCCTAACATTTTTGTTTAAACTAACAAGTGACAAAAAATTTGAAATACTCGTTGTATTGTTTATGGTTGTAGATTTATTCATGGTTATCGATCCCTTGCACATATCAGGTATCATATGCATCAAATTACAGTGGATTCTCATGTGACCCTTATTGCCGAGGTGGTATCGCCTCTATTACTAATACCACTTCAATTCTGTAACAATCAATGTCCTAAATAAAATTGTACTTTGTAAAGTGAATTATTCCCACATTTATTCCTCTTTCCCTAGGTGAGGCATTACTACATGTTCTCTCAGACAGTGAATGAACAATCATCGTTGTGACACAAACCACAAAGATCCGGACAAGCCTGTACCCATCCATGTTGGTACCCACAACCAGGACTTTCAAACCTGTTGCACCACCAAAATATTAAGAGCATTTCCCAAACAGTGCAACAGTTCTCAACCCAGACAGTGGGAACTGGCCCACCAATGAATTACCAAATCAAGATTACCACCAAGCCTTAATAGAAGATGGTTTCTTTTGCCTACTACTTTTTTTGTCTATATATAATTAAGTATTAAATATTCATATTTAACTTTTATTATTTATATTGGATAACCACAGCCAAAGCTTTAATAAATTTATTTTTACTCCTAAAACAGTTGGCAGTGTTTTACTAAGTTTCTTTTTGAATCAAAATGGAGTAGTTTAGTGTTTGTGTAAAGTTTATTTTTTATTCTCAATTATTCAACTTGTGTCAAAATTTGTGTTTAAATGTGTGAGTGACTATTTCTACTTTAGAAGAAAGAGAGATGTCACCTTTGCTTCTTCCCATATTTTCCCTCTTTCTCTAGGTGGGCTTTCATCACTAAATTTACTCTTTTTATTTTATTTTTCCTTTTTCTTTATTTTTATCAATTTCCATAATTATAAAATAGAATAATAATAAATAATTGACACAGGCCTGATCTATCATGAGTAGTTATTCTGAGGTTATGGGCGTACCTATATTATTATAGACATCCTAATTTGTGGTAAGTAAAAAGTTGGGTGTGTGTCTAAAAAATTGATGAATAAAATTAATATTTTGTTAAAAATAACAACAATCAATTTAAATCAAAGTGGTTTTGTGCTAGGAATAGAAAAATTCAAACTTCATTTTATATCTAACTAGCAAAGTACCCCGGGCATCTAACAAACAGCAAAAAAAAAAGTCTTCATTTTAGTTCTTCTGGCCCAATTTTTTACGAATTCAAAAAAAATCAAATTAAAAATGTGAGATTCCAGCTGTGAGCTGCCGATATTTTGGCAGAGCGGGGTTACTAATTTTAAAATTTCAGACCTCTGCATGTAAGAGATATTGCACAATGATCACAACAAACTCTTCATTTTATTAATAAAGACTAGATGCGCTGGTCATGATAATTCATTATAATAGTCAGTTTAGACACTTATTTTACAAATGGTCTTTGGTTGAGGAAAATAATTTTATTGGACTAAGACTACTTTTATTGGCTATAAGAATGCTAGTTAAGAAAAATGTAAAAGTGAAGTTCGTACAAAATTGTAGGCCTAAAATATAAAACATGAGCAAGCAACGTCAATTGCTTCAGTGGCTTCATAGTCTAAGAATCTTAAGGTATCACTAGACTACTGATAAAAGGGAGATTGGGGTTAAAATCTCAGTCGGTTATAAAGAGGGTGGTTATTTCTAAATGGTTTTCCACTCTACCTCCACAAAAATGCGGGTGCACATCCCCTAAATTAAACTTTACTCATCCCTAACATATTAGCATAATTAATTAATTAATTTAGTATTGCAGTTTAGCGCCATTTTACCTAAATTAGCGTAATTAATATATATGCGTATAACCTGAACAGGGAGTAGGTCGCAGTGCTAAAAACAAACAAAAATAAAGCAGCACTATCCCTCAGGTTTCTACGTATCACCCCGGACTCAAACTTAATTTCTTTTGAACAGATTTCCTGATACTTCCATCATCTGCCACTACACAAAATATCTTCACAGAGTCTTCCTCCTTTAATTTCTTCTTTCTTCTCCTATCACTTTAACACTTTTTGTTATCTACTCCTCCCATCTCATTCTTGACCTCCCTTGTAGTCTTTTACTTACAGACTTCATTTCCAATATTTTCTTTGGTATCCTCTCTTTTTCCATCCTTATTACATTCCCATACCATCTCAGTCTTGCTTCCTCTACTATCTCATGTACTCCAACATTCTCATTACATGCCCATAACATCTCAGTCTTGTTTCCTCTACTATCTCATGTACTCCAACATCCTCATTACATGCCCATAACATCTCAGTCTTGCTTCCTCTACTATCTCATATACTCCCTGTAACCTCACTCTTTCCCGGATAACTTCATTCCTAATCTTGTTTCTCCTCCTGACAGATAACATGCTCCACACAAACTTTATTCCCATGTACTCCACTTTTCTAGTCTCTCTTACATTCCCTGTCCATGTTTCTGCTGCATGTGTGACAACGGGTACAAAGTACACCCTGTACAACACTTCCTTACACTTCACGGCCACTTCTCTTCTCCATAGCAGGTCTCTTACGCACCTATATAACAACTCTCCATGCTGTCCTCTTCTCATTAAATCCTTTCTACTTCCACCTTCCACCACAATCACGCTTCCAAGATATTTTATGTGCTGTATTTTTCTCAGCTCTACTCCATCCAACCTTATAGCTTTATTAAGCCTTACCCTCTTCCTTGTCATTATCATCACTTACCACTTTCCATTTCAGTCCACACTTTTTCACTTTCGGGTGACCTGGTGGTCTAGGGGTAAGGTGTCAGACTTCTGTGCTGGGGGCCCGGGGTTCAATCCTCGGTCCCGGCACAGATTTATCTGATTGCCAAACCCTTCCTTCACCTCTGACAAGACGTGTATTAATCACAACTTGTGAATGTGAGGAATGCCAGGCCTCCACCGTGGTTCGGATTCCACGTTAAACTGTAGGTCCTCCATTTCATCTCACAATCACCCTACCATTACACATTAGCGTAAGTGCGTATAACCCGAACGGGTAGTAAGACGCGGTGCTAATAATAATAATTTTTCACTTTCTCATTCCATTCCTGTACAAGTTTTACCATATTTGTTTAAAAACCAATATTTTTAATCTAAAACTATTCTAAAGTGTCATTTTTATATTAGCCATTCTCGTACTGATCCTGATATTTTGATTAGTTTCTCATCCATTCCTAAACACAAGTGCTTAATTTTTTTTTTTATTTATCTAATTCAGTGCTGCAATCTATCTGATGCAATTCTAACAAGAAAGAAAAATCAACTGCTGGCAGTCAATCTTGCAGTACAACCAAGAACCACAGTTTAAGCTCTGAACCTGAAGAAGATGCTTTTGACAATGAAAGGTTGTCTATAAACAGATTTAATTTTCTTTTTCTTTGAATGTTTTATCTAAATAAAGCCTAATCATTTATCACTAAGGTAAGTGTACTTTCATTATTATTATTATTAAAAACATAATATATATCAGGAACTTAAGCTGTGATTTCAGCTTTTAGAGGACTTTGCTCTATGTTCCAGATTAAAAAGAAGAACCGAGCGCTTTGCTGTGGTGAACATTAAAAGTCGTTAAGTTCGTAAGGGGGCCAATACCAAATTAATATACGGTAGTTAAACTAAAGAAATATCAAGACTATAATACAGGCAATGTAAATAAACATAGACTAAAATAAGGGAGCGTAGTGATTCTTACTGACTTTGGTTCCAGCACCCGAATTACCAAACAACCCTGAATTGGAGATCCTGAAACACAAACACACCCTTTCTGTACAATTTGTTGGCAAATAGTGAACAGCTTATCATAAGTTGTAATACCCATATAACTTTAGTACATTTAGATAAGTTATTTTAGACATAAATAAATAATAATATGTATAGATATAAAAAGTGGAAACCACAGGAATGAAGTTTTTGAGGAGCATGCTAGCTGTCACAGGAAGAAACAGGATTATAAGTGAAGTTGTCTGGGTAGGAGTTGGGCTACAGAAGGTGCATTGGAAAGATAGTAGAGGAAGCAAGGGAGTGTTGTTGATGTAATGAGGATGGAAAAGTAGAGAGTCCCAAGGGAAAGCGATGGGAAAAGCAGATAATGGAACGTGTGCGGGGGAGAAGAAAAATGAAAGATAATCAAAAAAAAGGAAGATAGAAGCATTTTAATAGAGGACCAGGCTACAGGCTGGAAACAGTTGATTATTATATATAATTATATAAAGCCCTAATCCCAAGTAAAAACACTACCATTCCAGAAAATATCACACACAATCTTATTGTTAGTGATATTCTTGTAAAATGGTTGTTTGTGGCAGAAGTATCAGTAGAGAACACAGTGCACAATACTCACTTGCTCAGCGAGGAATTAGAGCTGCGGTGCTCCACAGTAGATATTGACTTCTTATCGCTATCAGTATCAGACAAGTCCAGCTCCGAAGATGAAGAGGCCCCCTTTCTACCATAGTACCTGGAACAGAGCTCATCATCTTAGGACTAGATCTAGAAGACTCCAGGTGGAACACAATAATCATCTAGATATATCGACAGTGGTAGATACGGCGTGCAAAGGGTCGAAACTTCGACTTTAGCTCTGAAACAAATGTCAGCTTCAATTACAAAACTTTGCCAATAAAAACAATAAATATGTATTCTCAATTTAACCAAAAATATAATTTTAAAAAAGGACCGTGTAAAAATAATAAAAATAATGATTATTGAACTTAGGATTCTGTAAGCTTCAGTTTTTTTCATTCGAGTCGAACTCGAGTCGCGTGAAGGAAGCCAACCTGAAAGGATAGTTAGGTTAGGCCTAGATAGGAACAAACACACTTCTCTCTTCATGTCTTCTTCAACTTTTACACTTTACACTTCTTCAAAGCTTCCACAGTTGCACATCAGTTTGAATTTTTAGGAATACTACTTTTTCATGAATGTCTCTTCATATGAAAAATAAATATTTCCGTAAATTCAAAGCAATAAGCAACTGTGGAAGTTTGAAGAAGTGGGAAGTGTAAAAGTGTAGAAAGAAAATAGAGAAGTGTGTTTGTTTATATTTAGGCCTAACCTAACTATCGTTTCAGGTTGGCTTCCTTCACTATCAATTTACATTTTGTACGCTGTGTTTCTACACTGTCTTGATCAAAAGTTAATAAAATTGACGTTTTAATAAGCTGATATTCTCCCAAAATATGCTCCAGTAACTTAATTTACCCTATAAAAAAACGTAAGATCATAAACAATTAGAAATTTGAAGTGTTTCATATTTCGTTTATTATTCCTTAGTGTAATTGTGCATGATCACGTCTTCTGTTCCATTTCCATTCCTCTATGCGAAGTTGCACACGTTGTACGGGCTCTCGTTAGGCATTATTTTATTGAGAAATTTACTTCAATTCAATTTTCAATGCTTATAAAAGTTGATGCTGATATTTTAAAATTTTAAATAATATTTCTAGCAAACAATATGAAATAGTAGATGCTTTTTTAATATAAATGTGTTAAGTTTGATTAAGTATGTATTGCAATAAATAAGATCAAAATTGATTTTCAACGGGTTAACCAACATAATTCTATAATTAAATAGTAACTAAATTAGAGCTAGTTTTGTAGCTAAACGTTTTAATAAATATGAGTTTTAAATATCTTAAGTTTGAAAACCTTTAATATAATAATATATTCTTGATATTACATTTTTAATATAACATAAATTATTATTTTAGAAAGGGACCAGGTAAAAATAGCAAAAAGAATCATTAAATTATTTACCGTAGTAATCTTCTTGGCTATTTTTATTTTCATTGCTTTGTCTGGCAATACAAGTGAACAACTTTATCAAGTATAATTCAAAATGGACAATAATATTGAATAAATTTACCGGTCGAAAGTGGTTTTTTAAAGCGCTATTACGTTATGTGAAAATTGAAATTAATATTTAACAATTTGTTAAGTAACCAAATGAATTATAAGTGGAAATGCTGATATTATCTCAATTAAATAGACTGTGCTTACTATTGCATTTTAAAAATTGACTATAAGTACATCAAGTGGAAGTTAAAAAATGACGAGCCTACAAAACTTTCGATCTCGCTCTCAAGCAATGAGCTCGGCTCGAAGCTTGGAATACGAGTACTCGCAGAGGCCTAGTATTTTGGTTGTCAATATTAATATTGGCGAAGCTTTGTGAATGTTGAACTTGAAACTTTTTTCAAAGTCAAAAAAGTTAAATATTTAAAAAAGTAAGAGTTTTCAAAGTTTTGCATGCCCCAAATTGTTCGCAATCTGTACTACAATATCAGTAAAAAAATCTTTCAGTATTTGAATTAGTTTGCACTAGTAAAAACACAAATAATAAAACATGCAAATTAAACCAATAAGTCAATGTGAAAGAAGCATGTTACATTGGTTTGGGCATGAGAGGATGAGTGTGGATCAAGTGACAAAGAAAATATATATGAAGGTAGAGTGTGTGGATCGAAAGGAAGGGGTAGGCCATGCAAGATATGGTTAAATGTTGTAGACGAATGTGTGAAAAAGAGAAACATTAAGAGTTTTAAGAATAAATGAGCATGTATGACTCGGTGTATGGATGTTGTTGAAGTGAAGGGAGTGTATGCAAGGATAGAGAAGTGTGGAGAAAGTTAGTGAGGATGGATTAAGTACAGAGTTTTTTTTGAGCTATATGGACAGTTTGTTGCCTACCACGTAAGGGAACGGCGTGATAAGGTATGCATATAAATTAAACTTGTGTACTATTTGAGTGATGCAGTCGTACCTGCGCACAGGTGGGGGTGGAGGAGCAGGATTATGACCCTCAGGCTGGCCTCCGGACCTAGTGGAGCCCCGGCTACTGGTGCTACTACTGTAGCGGCGCCGAAATCTACAGCAAAGACATCCAATTACCGTTTCAAATTATTACTGTGGGTTCAGATACAATACATTTAAATGAGACCTGCAATGGTGGCCACATGGTCTAAGGCATCAGTCTTACAATATAAATGATTGATTGATTGTGATGGTTTCAAGGTTTGTTCAGACGAAATGGATGGTGGTTTTCCATGTGTGATTTATACCAGCGGTCTTATCATCACTTATTAATACTAATGTTGGTGTACTTCATATAAGTTTCCCTACTCATTATCATGAGTTTTTTTATTTATTGTGAACATTCCGAACCGACTGATTATATCGGCACACGAGAATATCTCTGAGCAAGAGTGGAAGTTTCTACTAATTTTGACGAAAAATATATTTTCAATTACCTCCTAGGTTTCTTTTACATGCTACAATCAACATAGGACCAACAGCTTTACTTTCCTAAGAAAAATTCGTTGATCCCAACATGGGCTTTTTAGGTAAATAAAATGTTAGTTTCACCTCACAGTACCACCATCATCACAATCGTCAAGTCTTACTGTGGATTCACATGTCTGCCGAAAAACATGTGCAGAACAAAAAATGGTCACATGATGAGCTCTAATCCAATCACAAGATTTCCGCCTCATTGGCGCAAGTTGTTCTGCTGAAGTTCAACCTATCTCTACTTTGTCCCCTCTGCCCGAGATCTTCAGCATGGGGGAGCCAACCATCTTAAATCAGTGTGCATGTGCATATTACTGTACATGTGCTGTATAGCTGACAGAAAGCAGACAACTTTGTTGGCCGTTGTGAGGAGATTAAAACCAACTCGTTAATGTAAAGCGTGTATACCAATGTATTGGATCATGCCACGACACAGCGTTATAATTTGAAATCATCTGTCAGGAGAATGATCTAAAATCTACTAAAAAATAAAATGTTGATAGTTAGCTGTTTTAAGTTTGCGTTACAATGCATCATGGGTCAACATACAGTGTGTGAATTGCTGCGCTACTCAAGCAGATTCTGCTTTCTATTTTCGGCGAACGTGTGAATCAAGCTTTGCCTGTTACTTTGCTTGTAGTTGATAATTCAAAAGGTGAAAGTATGGATCATTAAGCCTGTGCGAATCTTTAAGATTTCATATCCAAATAAATCTCAAAAACAGATCAATGACTTTAATTCAGAATTTGAATCTAAAATTCATACTTTTGAATAATTTCAACTTTCTATTATATCTTAGATCAAGCCATTATTAGATAGTCAACCATTTCATCTATTATCAACTTTTCATAACAGTGGCATAACTAAGATGAGGCAAGGGTTTGGGGGTAGGGTGAAGGGAGGGGTGGGCGTGTCCTAGGTGTCTAGTTCATAAGTATTATTCGCAACACTTAATGTTTAATTTCTTTTTAACAAGAAAAATGTATTTTGTTTATATTATCCCGTTTGATGAGTAACCAGTGTGAGTATAAAAAAAATAATTCAGACTGATTTTAAGGAACCAGTTTCTAAGGGAGGACATTTTTTTATCTGCTCTGAGCACCATCAACCTTAATTGCGCCTTTGTTTTTCAAGTTAAATCATGAAGCTTTGTTTAAATTTTATTTTACCAAATCAACTCAACTTGATTGACGCTTCAAGAAAAAAACTGTGGGTATATTGCGAATTTTTAAAATAAAACTTCATTTTGAATGGTGTAAGTAGATGACTTACCTCTGCCGAGAATTGGAGCGACTTCTATTTGACCTCTGATGAGAACTGGAGCGACTGCGATTCAGCCTCTGATGGGAGTTAGAGCGACTGCGATTAAGCCTTTGGCGAGAACTGGAGCGACTGCGATTTGGTCTCTGATGGGAATTGGAGCGACTGCGATTCAACCTTTGGCGAGAACTGGAATGACTTTGATTGGGTTTGTTGTGAGAACTGCTTTCCCTTGACCTGCATATAATTTAAACAGTATAAGAGTATAATATATACTCTTTCCTCTAAAATAGTAAGCATGAAATAAAGTGGTTTGAGTATTTTCTTGGTTAAACATGATATAGTTGTAAAAAATGAAGCACAATCAAAAGTAAAAAG
This sequence comes from Timema bartmani, assembly GCA_902151455.1. Classification (NCBI taxonomy): domain Eukaryota; kingdom Metazoa; phylum Arthropoda; class Insecta; order Phasmatodea; family Timematidae; genus Timema; species Timema bartmani. Next base: position 103,741 of record CABFWB010000493.1, on the reverse strand, counting down.
ATAAATCTTCTACTTCCTGAATAAGATGCCACATACCATTGCAATAGTGAAATGTTTGTAAATGTGTGTTGGTGTTTTTACTTTTATTTGTGCATTATTTTCTACAATTTATTCGTGTTAAGGTGGGCGTGTAGGGAACTCAAGAAAAGCCCCGTGTTTTTACAGATTTTAGAGCAAAACTTTTTTTGGCCAAAATAAATAAAATGTTGCTCCAGTAAAAACATAACTTTCTTCACACAGTGATATCAACAACTTTTGAATATCCACCATGAATATAGCGGCATTTGATGACAAAATTTTTCAAGTGAAAAAAAAAATTGTTATAAAATTCCATGACACCTTTGACAGATATTGAAGAATTGTTGATATCACCATTTGAAGAAAATTAAACTTTACGTTTCTAGTGGAGAATTATTTAAAGTTGACCAAAAAAAAAAGTTTTGCTATAAAAAACTGCAAAAAAAACAAACCACCTACCATGTCCACCCTACAGGATATATTGCACCTTTCCTCTAATATATCTCTTTAAGAAAAACCTATTTTCGCTTTTTGAGATAATTTGTAGTATATGTTTGGAAGAAGGTACATGAAAAGTGGATAGAAAACATAAAAAGAAAATGAAAACATTATGGCTATTGCGATGAAAAGACCACACTTTACATTGCTACCACTGGACAAAAAGATATTGGCTGCTTCTTTAAATAAATTGATAGTCACCACCTAATCCCCCGACACAGGTTTCATTTTATCAGAACTCATCAGGAGGGAGTGTGAACAAACACAATATGGCTTTTACAGTGAAAAGAAGAACACAGTCAACATTTTTTTAATTGCTGCTATTACCGCTTTGTACAATGGTAGCAATTAAAAATATAAACTGTGTTCGTCTTTTCACTATAAAGCCATATTGTGTTTTGTTCCTTTTATATGTTTCTAACCACCTTTCCTATACCTTCTTCCAAATATCATACAATTACCTCGTAAAACGAAAAGCTGTTTTTATTAGGACATTTAGTAACTATACATCTATTTTAAAAATGAAATAAAGTAAAAATGGTGTCAAACAGATGTATTTAACTGATCAATGAAAGTATAATAGAAGGGCAAGGCCTACACACTTAACAGAAAAATGAATTGAGCAGACAATAACCATAATAGATCTTTAAGAAGTTATTTACCTGTACCGTGATCTGTCTGGGGAGATTGAAAGCTTTCTTTGAGGTCCTGCCTTGACGATGTGATCATCCTTAGTCCTAGAGCCCCATTTGACTCCAGATTTGGGTGGAGTTCGAGACCTAACGAGGAGGTAAGAAAAAAAATGCTACCAATAAGTCAAATTATACAAATTTTGGGCCTATACTTTTTTAAAGAATGGCAAGAGAATAGTGAATTGTCACGGGGTGTGCAAAGTCCTTTTTTTTTCAGTTTGAGACAAATTTGAATTGAATATATGAAATATTCTCGAAGGTGAATCAAAGTTTGAATATTGTTTGTCATTTGTTTTAGACTTGAAAAACTATTATATCGTAATTTTTGTATATATTACTTTATTCGTCAAAGACACTAAAGAAATGTTTTCACACACAATTGTTTGTATCAATAATCTGATTATTCAAGTTAACATCACTACTTGTGGTTCAATGATGTCAGATTTTTTTCGTGTGTATATTAATTTGTAATGTGTACAAAAACTCAGTATTGTAATAAATGATTATATTGTAAATTGGGTATTTTATCAGCCAATATTTTTACCGGCAAAACTTCGTAGTTTTCGAAACGGGAATTTTTTTTCGAAGCTTCGCACACCCTTATTATTAAAAAACCCTTTGGCTAAAAATAAATAAATAAACCAAATGTGTTTCTCAATGAAAGATGTAAAGGTATATTATTTATTTGTAGTACAAAAAATGAGGGTTACAAAAACTAAGTTTCAAGGATAAATACTGAAACACGGATTTTATTGCATACATATGAGCAATAGTTTTTTTTTAAACCCCTCATCTGAAATCCCCAAAATGTTTGAGAATACAGGCTCATGTTTGACCAGCGGCAGCGAGTCAGACATTCATACGGACCGGCTGGCGGCGGTATGACCAGAGGGCCCTGGGTTGACTACAGCTTTCAAACCAGATGTCCCTGGTTTGGGGGCGCCCACTGCTTCTTCATCTCCACCAAAGCTGGTGATGTATGTGATCTGACCAGTGGCGATAGGAGACACAGAGCGGGACCTAGACCTCGACTTGGAGGTCGACTTTCGGTAAGGGTCGTACGTGGGACTTGTGCGGGCAGCGTAGCTGCAAAAAGAAAGTTCAATTAGTTTTGTATATAAGACCAGTACTAAACACAATCTACATATAATTACTCAAAAAAGCTTTTCTTTTAACTAGCAAGCTCGCCAACAAAATTTTATTTATTTATTTGAGGTATTTAACATGCACTTTTTGAATCAACTGATTATTTAAGCAAACGAGAATTTCTATGAGCGAGAGTGCATTCCAATTGTGTCGGGAAAGGTATTTTCCCATAACTTATAGGATTCTTTTATATGCCACAATAGACACAAGACTGACGGCTTAACTTTCCCTCCAGATCACTAAAGAAAGATTCGTCGACCCCGGCTGGGTTTGAACCCACTAACACCAGGTCCTGAAACGAGCACTTCACCCCAAAACCACCGAGGTTGACTCGCTAGCAAAAGACTGATGACATGAGTTAAAGTAGAAATTTATCATCTAAGGATTTAAACATTATTTTTTCTTCTTATAGGAGTGTTGGGAGTAAATGTTCAACTGCAGTACAGTATATATACAATCCAATTTCGGTTGGAATGGCCTTTTAGTAAATACAACCATACTTTTTCCGGCCAAAGTTGATGATGTTTTACTATATTATCATTGTTATTTTATAGGTATTAATAATATCTAAAGAGACAGTTGAAAATCACATGACTTGACACATGAATACATGAAAGTAGAACTAGTAACTTTTCTAGCTGTCAGATAAGGTTGTTCCTATGAGTATTGAAATGCAGCTTGACCTGCTAGCAGGCACAAAAAATAAATGTTATTGTGTGTGAAGGGGTGGCAAAGAGAATCAGTGGTGCCTTATTATATTCTAAATAAAAGAATAGCTAGAGTTAGGATGTACAGAAAATTATAAGAGTAAATGGTAAATATACAATTTTATTTACAACTTAAGCAATTGTTAGATATATTACCTAGGAGGGCTTATTTTTCGCCCTTTTAATCTCTTCTCTCGAAACGCTCTCCTTTCTCGGCGAGATTTCCTGCCCTGGAAAAGACATGGTTAAAAGTGCAACCTCACTTAAATTAATAGAACACTTAGGTGTCTTGCAATGGTTTATTCAAAAGCTAAAAATATTTAGCGATAATGACAATGTAAGAAATAATATAGATCCAAACCGGTGACTTAAGGTTGTATTTATAGTATAGTCTATTCTTGGAAATCAAGCAATCTTCCAGTATAGTAGGGTCCCATATTCGCTAATTCAGTATCCGCGGTTTACCATTGCCCAATTTTATTTTTAATTAAAGCAAAAAATTGTTTTTAAGTTTCAAACCACGTAGCAAATGAGAACCAGCCATACTATAAGTGTGTGCATGCGCGCGTGCACACACACACACACACACATGTTTCTCAATGCATACTAAATCATATATTATATCTTAGTGATTAGATTTATTTTGTTGCTGTTTAATTACTGTTATTTATCAATAAAGATAAAACAACTTTTTTTAAATGGTAGACATTCTAGCTAGGTGGCTGATAACTTACGGAGTACATGGCTTTCTCCTCCTCCTGCTCGCGAGCCAGTCGAAGTGATTCTTTCTCCTCAACGTCCCGGGTTAGGAACGAGAAGAAGTCTGTGCCAGTCATGCCATAGTCAGCTCCGCAGGTGTTCAGTTCGTGGGCCTGTTGTGGGTTCACCAGACTCACATCCACGCATAGATCTGACAACACCAAAGCCAGCTACTCTAAGCAATTACATTTCTTTTTAACCCCGCGTCTTACTACCTGTTCAGGTTATATGCATATGTACTAATTAAGCTAAGGAGTTAGGGATGAGGAAGGTTGAATATAGAGGAAATGTACCCGTATTTGTGTGCAAGGGGAAGTGGAAAACAACCTTCAGTTCATCCAAATAGGTTTTGAACCCCAATCTCCAGGTGTCATCAGCAGTAGTCTATTGAGAGTGACGCCTGAGACTCTGCAGCCACCGAAGCAGGTAGCAAATTATGTTAAGTAAAACACAGATTCAGACGATTTTTGTTTGAACCAAGGAAAGAAGATGGGGACAGTTTAAGGATCTGCATAACATTCGCTCGGAAAAGACAGTAACTGATATTTTAAGCAATCCATGCTCGGCAATGTTCTGAATTGAACCCCAGTCTCCCGGGACAGAATTGGATGTGCCTATGGCTTGAGCTCATGCTAGCAATAATAAATAAAATATAAAATAAAGGTTGTGACATGAAATTATTTCAATATTTGGGGGGAGATGCTGGCTTAACATGATTGTAAATTTTACAATCACAGTCAGAGAGGTAAGAAACTCCACACTTCCACACTAGTAAGTTCTCTACTTATTTTAAGTTATATATGGGAGAAGGTGCAAGGGAGAGAGAGGTTGAATCCTATATTTCTCGAATACGAATCTTAAATATTGTTTCAAATTAAATTAAAATATTTAAAATTAAATAAATAAAAAAAAACCTACTTAAGGTGGGATGGAAGAGGACGCGAGAAAAATCTATAGTGTTTTTGCAATTTTTATAGCAAAACATTTTTTTTGGCCAAAATAAATTAAATACAAACATAAAACTTAATTTTCTTCGGATGGTAACCTCAAAATTTCTTGAATATCTGCCAAAGATGTTATAAAATTTAATGACAACTTTTTCTCTTCATTTAAAAAATTGTTAGATAATGCCACCATGCTCATGACAGATATTCAGAAACTGTTGATATCACCATGTGGAGAAAATTAAACTCTGTTTGTACTGAAGCAATATTTTATTAATTTTGGCCACAAAAAGAAAGTTTTACCATAAAACATCAAAAACACTAGCCTTTTCTTGCGCCCTCTTCCATTGCACCTTAAGGCTTGGTGCCAATGACTAATGATATATTTTCTTTGTCAAGTCAATTATGTCACAAACAACAAATAGAATCCTTATTTTTAGTAAGTTAATTGTATTAACAAAATTTTTGTCATTTGCGATTTTTTTTTTTCCTCTTCCAACTACACAAGTCTGTACAATTACTTTCACCCTTTGTTTAAAATTGTTAGATCAAATCAAGGTCTTCATAATTGTATTTGAGATTTTTACAAATCCTGAATCTCTCGCATACCATAAGATTCAATGGATTCAAGGAATCGAAAATCCAATCTCTATTAGAAACATATAAAATAAAATAAAACAATATGGCTTTTACAATTAAAACACGAACATAGTTTAAACTTTACATTGCCATCACTGGGAAAAAAGAGGTAATGATTATTTTTAGAAGAAAATCAATTATAAGCGCCACCCCTTCTCATCCACTCGGAATAGGTTTAACTATCTTCTTTCTAGTATAAAAACCTACATAAAAAAAAGTGAAAAAAAAGTTTTACTTAAAGAGATATCTCTAAACATTAAGTGAGAGAAAGATAAATGAGAAATTGGTGTGACTGAACATCACTCAAGAGATGTCAGATATATATCTGTTTAATTCCTACAAAACATATAAATGAGAGTACAAGCAAAGGTATCAAATTGACTAGTTCCAGAATTTGATAACGCACCAAAGTCAATGTCGCTGTCATCATCCTCTTCCTCTTGTGGTTCCTTAATTTCTTCCCCCTCCACCACCTCCTCTGGCTCAGTAATAGGGGTGGGAGTGTCCTCATAAGTGTAGGGGATTGCTGCTTTGTCGGTGGCCCGCTTTTTCTTATCCTCATTGGGGCGAGGCACCGGTCCAAATTGCTCCTCCAAGTACAACTGGTGAAGAAACTTCTCCTCCGCCACTGCACAGGCAGGCCAACATAGTCATAAAACATTTTTTTTAATATTATAACTTAATATGACCCGCTTCGGTGGCCACATGTTATATGGCGCCACTTTTGCAGTAAGCTAAGACTGCCGATGACGGGGAGATCGAGGTTCGAATATCGGCCAGGTGTACTAAGTTTTTTCCAAAACTGTTTTCCACTCTCCCTCCACGCAAATGCGGGTACACTTCCTTTAAACATAATCTTACTAATCCCTAAAACCATTAACATAGTTAGTATGTAAGTGTATAACCCGAACGAGTATTAAGAAGCAATGCTAAAAACAACTTTTATATGATTTAAGGAATATTTTATATAATTCAATTTCAACTTCAAATAAAAAATAAAATAAAAATTTCGTTAAAATATAATCAATTATTTCAAGTTGATTTTTAGTAGCCCTTGATGTTATTTTATTTAGGTTTCTTTTCAAATGTTTCTTTTGTTTTGAAATAAAAATGTCTCCAAGATATAGCTTGAACTTTAGTGACAAGAGAAGTCATAGATTAAACATCAAAGTCATATGAACTGTGAATGCTGGGTTGTTTTGATTACCTCCCAAGAAATCATTTTGAACTATGATTCTGTAACGTTCATAGTTGGTCAACCTGTCTTCTCTGGACAGCGTCTCATTAGATGCTTGTTCCAACGCCACATTTTCTGGAATGAAGTCTAGATGGGCTCGGACATCGAACCGGTCGACGAGAATGTCTTGATGACCTTGCCAAGGCATCCTGTCACACAATGCAACATATAATGTGGGCTTACAAGGAAGCTGGAGATAAAGCACGTAGGAAAAATATTGCATGTGAGAGCAAGAAAGATATGAGAGGAAAAGATAACAGCAAGTATGCGAGCAAGAGGAGAATAAAGGCGTGGAAGGAAAGCGGAAGATGGAGGCATTTTATGACCATATCACAGATTGGAAACAGTTTGTGACATCTATAACTTCAGGCATAAGTGATTTGAAAATTGAGTATCCATCAAACAAAGTAAAAACAAAAACTATTTATAACTGAAAAGTGGGGCTACTTTGACACAATATTTTGGTTATTTTCATGTAAAACCCCAGGTATTGTTAAGAATCTAACAATTTTGGTTTTACTTGTACAGGGCTCTAATACACACAATATTTGCATGTTTATTTTATTTTTGGGCTCATGGGTTTTTAAAAAATAAATAAAAAGTACATGTCCATAGTAGCCCCACTTGAACATGTGAAAGTAGCTTGGGGTTATCGAGCATCAATTTAGACCAAAACACATTCATTGAAAACGGGAAAATGGTACAAACACATTTGTGATGCAATTTAAAGCACAAACTTTTTTTGTGGTCAATTATGATAACGTTCTAGTACTATATATCTTTTAGTCACCCCTTAAGCCTCGTTCATAGAATCTGTAAGCTACGCACCCGTATAGTACTTAGGTCCTTAATGGTTCTGAGAAATGGAAATAGCATCTACACAGTCCATATTCTTAATCATGTGATCGTGTCAACCAATGAGAAAGTCGAAGACTATGTCCAACTAAACCTTACGAAAGAAAATTGTATAGGATAAGGTGCAAGCAGATCTGTGAAGCTGAGATTTTTTTTTAGAAAAAATCATTTGAGGTATTTAATGTGCATTTTCTAGTTTCTGAGCCAATGATTGTATCAGCACATGAGAATTTCTATGAGCAAGAGCGAAAAGGTTTACCAATTTTGAAGGTAAGGGTATTGTCACATGACACAATTCACATGGTACAAATAGCTTGACTTGCCCTCCGAAAGAAGTTGTGCTACGGATTTTTATTACTCAGGAAAAATCCGTCAACTTCGGCTGGGCTTCAACCCACAAACATTAGGTCATAAGGCAAGAACTTTACCCAAGACCACCAAGGTTGACTGCAGGGGAAGAACTCATTTACAAAACTCACATATTGGCAGGGCTGTCCCCAGCGATGGCTACTGTAGGATCCAAGTGAATCTTTGCTGGTCGTCCATGAAGTTGTAGAAATTGAGTAGGATCAGCTTTCTAGAAAGAGAGATTTTTTTAGCATCGCACCTTACAGCCCATTTAGGTTTTATTCACATGTAATAATTACGCTAGCATGTTTGGGATGAGGAAGGTTCGAATTAAGAGGAAGTGTGCTCACATATACATGGAGGGAGAGTGGAAAACTATTTAGGGAAAACCACTTTCAGTCCAGTTCACCCGAGTGAGATTCGAACCTCAATCTTCCCGTCCTCGGCAGTCTAGTTCAACATTTAACTAGTGCGTTAGCTAACTACGCTACAGAGACAGGTAATTTAACTATTGTTCTTCCTTTTGGCACCATGTCTTACTACCAGTTCGGGTTGTACACACATATTATGTATTAATTATGCTAATGAGTTAGATATGCGGAAGGTTGACTTTAAAGGAAATGTACCCATGTTTGCATGGCAGAAGAGTGGAAAACCATTTAGGAAAGACCACCCTCAATAGACCCGACCAGCATTTGAACCTTGATCTCCCAGTCATCAGCAGGCAAGTATATGATAAGTGTGACACCTTAAACCATGCGGCCACCAAAGCGGGTTAACTAGTGTTAATCTGAAAGATATTTTAAACTATTCTATTGAGTTATTCTCATTAGTTCTGATATATATATTAGAATACCACTCAAAACAAATAGGCTGTATAAAATAGAATAAACCCTACAATGTAAAAATAAATACCATAACAGTATGCAAGATTTTAGTTTGTTACACAAAAGAAAAGGTTGAAGTGTTTCAGGAAATGCTAAGAAATAATGTGGAATGTAACCAGTGAAATAAGTTTGTTAAGCTATTGTTTTCTAACCCAAGATATGATTGTCTTAATATTGATACATCAGGTGCTTTGATGAGTTTAATGTGATTAGGCCTAACACTATTTGTTAGTGTGTTTATTTTTCATAAAACCTTTTTCCAAAAAGTGTTTGTGCTCTTTCACCTATGGTACTGTATTGAAACAATTTTGTTTGTGGCTTTGTTTTAAAGGATAGGAATAAGGGGAGCTTAAAGGAGATGAACTCGTATCAGGCTATGGAAAGGGTGGGTTGGGGAGGGGATACAGATAGCCACCCCCAGTGTATCCGGCCAGGACTAAAACCACCTTTTTAACGATGTCCAAATGGAAAAAAATGACATCTTAAGAGAGCTTGAAAGTTTTTCTATTCTTGAAAGTATCAAGAACAATAAAATGAATGTTAATTAAAATGAGATTTAATTATTACATATGGACACATAGTTGTTATTAGCTTAATTTAAATAGTTTAAAAAGTACGCCTCCGTTAGGGTTGAGAGGAGATGGTAAAACGTGTGAGCAGCAGACTTGAACCCCAAAATAGTTACCAGCAAGCCAGTATGAGCCCTTTTGTGGAGTTGAAATTTCGAACTGTGTGATCACTTATACAGTCATGTTTTGAATAAATTATAGTAATGATGAATTTTATTAAACTTACAATTTTTTCATAAAAATCTCTTCTTCGTTCAGCTCGTTTCTTGTAATCAACCATAATACCACGGATTTTCCGCTCTTGTTTCCTAGCCTCGTGCCACATCATTGATGCAGATTTTAAAATTAACTTACTAAACTGAATAATTATCCAAGACAAATACTTCTGTCCGGTCCTCAACTTTCAAAACAAGTAGCCAAACATGCAAACTAGTAAACAATTTATAGAGTCTTTACTCTTTGAAATTTAAGTATCCTAATAATTTGTTTAATAGATTTGATATTTAGTTGATCTAAATAAGATATATTTTTATAAAATCGAGCTGTTTTTAAATTTATCATAAAATACCGTAATTATAGAAGTGAAAAAAAAGTAACAGCCATACTAATGTAAAAATTTGACATACGCCATTTAATAACACAGATCATAACACTAGCATAGATAATAGATCACTAGTATTTGACAGTGATCTCTATCTTGTATTACTCCTGTCATAGATCACTCAATTAGAATGTTGAACTGAAGCTATAGTATTATTTTGGTAGGAAGAACAGTAGAAGTTAGTTACTAAAGTTACTAAAACCATTTTAAAATATTCATAGCTCAAGCATTGATCTCTATAATATAATATAGAGATCAATGAGCTCAAGTCATGTTATCCATAGCTGCCACTTTTGGTAGATATTATCAATACATATAAATTAACACAAATAATATAAAAAAATGTTATCAATGTTGGTTGCAAAGAAATATATTTGAAATTATCTCTACTATTCTTCCAACCAAAATCAGAGTATATGAATATTAGAGCTCTCTATAGTAAGATTACGGCCAACGTTTTTAGTGGCACTTGCTTACAAGGGCGGGGTGTGATTGTCCCAAACGACTCCCGCGCTTGCCACTGAGCTAACGCCTCAAGCAGACTGTTGGGCTCTTGTGGAAAATATATTTCTTTAGAGATATTGTCACTAATTACTTGAAATTACGCCCAAATATTTTGCTTTTGGATGTAGAACATATTGATAAAAGGATGTAGGATTCCATTCAATACGTTCTGGACCAAAAAATTAAAAAAGAAAGAGAGTTTTGCTCAAACGAAAATCTAGATTGAATTGGTAGCCGGGAAAAACTTCACGACTTTGTCATGTCAGTTATTTTTTATTTTGATTTGTGTTTAGTAGCCCTAATTAATCATGTATCAATAGGTTTTATTGGTTTTTATTTTTATCTCGTGATAAGATATCAATACATTGTTATTACATTTAAATAGTCTGAACCAGTACATTAAACTTAAAACAAAATCGTATGTTATTAAAATAAATTTTCACAATATTTATAATAAATATATTACAATGAGTGAATGGCTTGCTCCTCACCTTGTGCTTGATTTACTTGTTGACTTAAATAAACAAGTTATATCAAACAAATCACTTCGAAAACATTACTAAAAACAATTTTCATAAAGCCCTAAAAACTAAATCAAATTGATGCGAATTAGAGGGAATATTTTTATCGGACGTTAAAACAACATTGAAGGCCAAACTTAATTTATAATTATCGGTAGAGTAGGCCTAGGCTATAAAATAAATTATAAAATTATTATCTTGTGTGTAGTGATCCTTAAAAGAACTAAATAATCAACATAATAATATCTTAAATAGTTAACTACATTAATAATAATACCAAAGCAACATATAAAAAAGTGTAAGAATTAGATTTTACTGTTGAGTAAAATGTATTTATTTTGTATTTTCACGCAAAAAGACTTTTCTATTATTGAGTTTCAGGTTAAAACATAGCGATTTAATGCCATTTTTTAAAAATACATTATTAATTTGGGATATTCATCATCATCATCATCATCATCTTTGCTCCATATTTCAGGGTTGAAAATTGGTGATCTATTAAAGGCATTTCTAGCCAGGGTGATACTCGCGGTTGTTTTCTATTGCCTTCTACGGTTTGTAGGTGAACGGACAACAAAGTTATCCTAATCTGAACCCAGGAAGGGAACATTTCCACTACAGAAAAATCTCCAACCCTGCCGGGAATCAAAACTAGTACCCTTGGACTGTCAGACAAATACGCTGACCAACAGACCACAGAGCTGGTTGGGATATGAATAGGTCAACTTTATTAATATAAACTTAACACAGTTTCGATTCTAACTATACTAACTTCTTTTTATCAACGATAACAAAAGTTATTATTAAATCGAATAATATGAGTTTTAAATGAGTATAGTGGGGTTCTCACCTACAGGTGTAATCTCTGCTCTAAAAGAAATAAGGTTCTGGTCGGGGATAGTACCCTCGATTTATAGGGTTAAATAGAGCAGTTTGATAGTTTTAGGGGATTGCTGTTATGAAAATAGAAGTCAGTTGTGTTTAAAGAAGAAAAGGTTTTGGAGTAGTAAGTGGCGAAATAATTGATATTTTTCTGTTATTTAATGTCAATCTTCCCGAAATAGAGCTACGAAAGTCAAAAGGTTGTTTGTTGAGGGTGATTGGAACTTGGAGGTAAAGTGTGAATTGAAACATTCTCTGAGCCGGATGAGTGGTGAGAGAAGGAAGGTGTTGAATGGCCTTTCCACAAAGTATTCCCTTATTCTTTATTGAGATTACAGCACTTTGTTGAAGTGAGCCGTCCGTGAAATCTCGGTCGATAATTAGATGCCACAGTAAAATAATCACTTTTAAATACTACTACTACTACTACTACTACTACTACTACTACTACTACTACTACTACTAATACTTCTAATAATAATAATAGATAGGTAGTTTTTAAATTAATTCAATCAAGAAAATGAGAGATGTCTGCTTGATCATTTTTTNAATTAATTCAATCAAGAAAATGAAATATGTCTGCTTGATCATTTTTTTTTTTTTTTAAAAAAAGCAAGTGTCATCTGCAAACAACTGAATGTGTTCACTCAAAGGGGTTTTGGGAAAATTATTTATATAAATGACTAGAATAGGACCGAAGAGGAACTCACAAATAATTTGCATATTGCCACAAGAGAATTTTGAGCCTTGTTAATTTGTGATCACGACTTTTTTTATATCTATAATTTAAGTAGTTTTTGAACCATGTTAACGATGACTTAATTTTACTTTGAAATAGCTGTAAGATTAGAATCAATATATAGTGAGAAACTGTATCAAAAAATCAAAGACCTTAGTCAAGTCAATAAACATACCAATCCCCAAATCCCTCTTATCAATAGAATGTTTTTTTTATTATTAGTTTAGTAGCTGCAGCTTGCGTGCTAGAGTCTTTAAAGAACTCATATTGCCCAGAAAAAAAAGTTAGTTATTTTTAAGTATTAAAAAAGTCCAGCTTTGACAGATGTTCTCATATTTTAGAAACTGTATAGAAAAAACTAACTGGACTCTAACTACCACACAGTTCTTTTGTGTCTTTTTTGTTTGTAGGAACAACCAATTATTCTTTCATTTGGTTTGACACTATTCCCGTTTCAAAAGATTAGTTAATTATACGTTAAAATAGCAGTATAATCATAGTCTCAATGTATCTCGAAGTAAGTTTGATTGTATTTTATTTCCCCACCTTCTTTCTCACAAGTAGTTTGGTTTACTTTATATTTTCTCTACTCTTTTATTCTATATAATTTGTCTTTTCTATGAGCCTTCATACTTTTAGAGTTGGGAAGAGCTCTAAAATCAATACAAATAATTATATGTGTGTGTAATATACATATTGGCTATCAATACTTTATTTATTTTTATTTTCATTGAGTTTGAATGTTGTTTCATTATAATTTCGGTAATAAATTGATCCCCAATCTTACAACTGCTTGTGAATTAATTCTACCTATATATATAATATTTAGTACGTAATTCCACATTTTAGAGAAATGTCTTCGCAAGAAAAGGAAGTATGTTTTTATAAAGTAGTGCCAACACTGTAAAAATAGATCATAATTATTATGTAGACTTTATGGGAACAAGTGAAGTGAAGAAGGTTGAATAATGGAAATGGTGTTTTGCAGTAAGTTAAAATGTCCATGTTTTGGTGAATATGATATAATTCTCGGATATAATGGCACTGTTTCGTTCTAATCGTGGATTGTGAGGTTATTTTGTTCGGCAGTGATAATGTCTTCTCCTGTTAAGTATGCTTGTGGTTCTAAATCTGCCAGACATTTACCCGATTTCGAGTTCATTGTTCCAAAGGAGGCTCCCGTGTTCGAACCCACTAATGAAGAATTTGAGGATGCACTTGCATTTATTAGGAAGATCCGTCCAACAGCGGAAAAATTTGGTATATGTAAAATTAAACCTCCACCTGGTTGGCAGCCTCCATTTACTGTTGATGTTGACAACTTCAAATTTACACCTAGAATTCAACGTTTAAATGAATTAGAGGCTCAAACAAGAATTAAGTTGAATTTCTTGGACAAAATTGCAAAGTTTTGGGAGCTTCAAGGTTCATCCCTCAAAATTCCAACTGTAGAAAAACGACAATTGGATTTATATAGCTTGCACAAACTAGTTCAAGAAGATGGAGGATCAGATACAGTGACAAGAGAAAAGAAATGGAACAAGATTGCTACAAAGATGGGTTTTCCTGTAGGTCGAGGTGTGGATTCACAATTGAAGAGTCACTACAATAGAATATTACATCCTTATGATGTATTTGATGAAGTTAAGGATGTTCCCAATGTAAAAAGTGAATATGAAGTGGAAGATGGCAAGAAACCAGACAAAGACTACAAGCCTCATAGTATTGCTACAAGACAAGAAATTAAACCACCATTTGAAAAATATGGCCGGCGTTCAAAGAGGTTTGGTTTGGATGATGAAGTGCACGATGTAGATGATATTGGTTGTGGTAGCACAGATTCTGTTGAAAATAAAGAACTAAGGAGATTGACATTTTATGGGGCAGGTCCTAAAATGGCTGGTTATCATATGATCATGAGGGAACTTAAACCAAAGAAGAAAGCAAGAACAAAGAAAGTGGAGAATGCTGGCAATGCAGATCCTTTGTCAAAGTATGTGTGTCAGAATTGTAGCAGGGGTGATGTAGAAGAAAGTATGTTGTTGTGTGATGGATGTGATGACAGTTATCATACATTTTGCCTGGTGCCACCACTGACAGAAATACCTAGAGGGGATTGGAGGTGTCCTAAATGTGTTGCTGAAGAGGTGAGTAAACCGATGGAAGCTTTTGGATTTGAACAGGCCCGTAGAGAATATACTCTGCAGCAGTTTGGGGAAATGGCTGATAAGTTCAAAATGGATTATTTCAGAACCCCAGCACATTCTGTTCCATCTTCAATTGTAGAGAGGGAATTCTGGCGACTAGTTTCTTCAATTGATGAAGATGTGACTGTAGAATATGGTGCAGATTTGCATACCATGGATCATGGCTCAGGTTTTCCCACCAAATTTACAAAAAATCTTCACCCTGTTGATCAAAAGTATGCTGATTCAGATTGGAACCTGAATAATCTTCCTGTGTTGGAAGCTTCAGTATTGGGACACATTAACGCTGATGTATCTGGCATGAAAGTGCCTTGGATGTATGTTGGAATGTGCTTTGCTACTTTTTGTTGGCATAATGAAGATCATTGGAGCTATTCCATCAATTATCTTCATTGGGGAGAGCCAAAAACCTGGTATGGAGTTCCGGGAGGGAAAGCAGAAATATTTGAGTCTGCTATGAAAAGAGCAGCTCCTGAACTATTCCACTCTCAACCTGATTTGTTACATCAACTTGTTACTATCATGAACCCCAATATACTCATGGATGCAGGTATCCCCGTGTGCCGCACAGATCAGCATGCGGGTGAGTTTGTCATTACTTTCCCACGAGCTTATCATGCAGGGTTCAACCAAGGCTACAACTTTGCAGAAGCTGTTAATTTTGCACCAGCAGATTGGCTGAGAATGGGTCGAGAATGTGTCACTCACTATTCTACACTACGTCGTTTTTGTGTTTTTTCACATGATGAATTAGTATGCAAAATGGCTTCGGATCCTGAAAAACTCGATGTAACAATTGCTGCTGCAACTTATCGAGACATGTTTGAAATGGTGAGCTCTGAGACAAAACTGCGTAAAGCTCTTCTTGAGTGGGGTGTGGTAGATGCTGAACGAGAGTCATTTGAGACTCTTCAAGACGATGAGAGACAATGTGATGTTTGTAAAACTACATGCTATCTTTCTGCAATTACTTGCAGCTGCAACCCAAAACGTATTGTTTGCTTGCGACATTATTCAAGTCTGTGTGGCTGTCCAGCGAAAAATCATAGCATGAAGTATCAATTCATCCTAGACGAATTGTTGGAAATGTTGCAAAAACTCAAGTTTTATGCTGAATCATTTGATAAATGGTCAGAAAATATTAGAAATGCTTTATCACATAAATATCAACAAAAGGTCACTCTCTCCAGATTGAAGGAGCTATTTCAAGAAGCCGAAGAGAAAAACTTTCCTGAGGAATCAAGTCTTATGAATTCTATTCGGCTTATCATAGAGAAAGGAGAAAAGTACTCAAATGTTGCTCAAAAAATCCTAAACCGAAGGGCTTGTGCATCAAATGATAAAGTTGATTGCACTACCAAGCTAACAGTGGAAGAAGTAACAAGGTTTTATGAAGAAATTGAAGACCTTGCTGTTCTTATAACTGAACGAGATGAAGTGAAAGATTTGGTTGAAAATGTAAAAGCATTTGAAAAGATGGCAGAAGAACTTTTAAGTAAAGACAATCCTCAAAATGAGGAACTAAAACAGTGTATGGAAGCTGAGTTGGCATTGAATGCAGTTATTCATCTCACAGATATATCAAAGTTGAAAGAACTGTGGGAGAAATCAAATTGGTTTGAAAATATTCGTAAACTGGAGGAAAGTACAAGTAATATCAAGTTGGAAACTTTGCAAAGACTTGTTAACATTGGCGCTAGCTTACCAACCAATAAAAATGTGGAAAAGCATTTGGTGAACTTGAAAGACCTGCTTTCTAAAGTTGAAGAAGTCGAACAAAGGGCCAACAGTTTACTAACTCAAGAGTATCGTGTCCAGACAAGTGATATTCAAGATGTTCTTGAAGCTGCAAAAAAAGTGTCGTGTGTAACACCAAGCGTAACAGAGTTACAAAACGCCTTAGAGAAGGGAAATGAATGGTCTGTGAGAGTGAAGAAAATATTTTCTAGCGAAACGTATCCAACGTTGTTCACAGTCGAAAGTTTAGTGGAAGAGGGTAAGGGCATGTGTGTTGTTTTGAAATTGTTACCAGTATTAGGAGCTGAAATCACAACAGCAAAAATGTGGCTGGGAAGAGTTAGCCGTGTATTCTTGAGAAAAGACTCTTCTTATACTTTATTAGAAATCTTACTACCAAGATCTGAATTTGGAGCTTGTGTTTTGAAAAGAAAAAAACTACGTGGCCATGATAATTGTTCGTCGTGTTCGGTTTCTGTTATAAATAAGCTCTTTTTTGAAAAAGATCCAGATCCAAGTGAGATAACTGCAATAATCAGAGAAGCAGAAATTCAAGAAATAGCAGCCATGAAAGCATTAAGGATCAAAAACACCCTAAAACTAAAGACTGACAGTTCCAACTCTAAGTATTGCATTTGCCGGCGTAGATCTTCGGGTTTCATGTTACAATGTGAGCTTTGTAAAGACATGTTCCACACGACTTGCTTACATTTATCAAAAAAACAAATGCTTGGAGAGGACTCTTCGAAATTTTTGTGTCCATTTTGTTTACGATCCCGTCGGCCAGATATTCAAACAATTGTCTCTCTGTTGAAATCTTTAAGTAAACTTCAGGTTAAAATCCCCGAGGGAGAAGCACTTCAATGTCTTGCTGAACGCGTAGCAAAATGGCAGCAGAGAATAAATGAAACACTGACGTTGGAGGAAGTCACTTTAGCTTTGAAGAAAGTTTCAGAAGTGTCTGAGAAACCCATGAAAAGTATGTGCAGTGAAAAATTGCAAGAGGGGGAAAGTGAAAACTCACAATTATCACAAGCTGTAAAAGATGTTTCGTCCTCAGAGAACAATATAAGTGCACACTTTATTGACTCCCAAATAGAACCCAATGTAGCTGAACTAGCTACTAACGCAGGGTTAGGAACTATCACCGGTAAAGAAACACAGGCACCTAAAAAACTATCACTTTCAAATGTTGAGCAGGAAAGCGATTCGTCAAGCCCTTGTGACAAAACAGAAAGTGAAAACACTGATAGTACTATTGAGGTAGATGTCGTCTCTGTCTCAGGAGATAAGTTCAACATACCTAGCGGTGATAAAAATGTCAGTTTGAAACTCTCAAATAATACCAATTCTCAAATAGTAATATCTTTAAGTGCAGAAACGAGTTTGCACCTGGAGAAACTAATGATGGAGGCAGATTTAATGGAAGTGTCACTGGATGACAATGATAAAATATGGAAAATTCTCAAACATACAAAGAAACACAAGGGATTAGAGGTTTTCCCAGATATCAAGGAGGTCGAAAATGAGATACAAGCCAACAAACTCGAGCGCGAGGAACAGAAAGCGCGGAAACGAACTGTCGTAGAGTCTTGCCTGATCGGTCAAAGCAAGAAACTGCGGTCCGCCGCAGAGGGGAGGAAGACAAAAAGTCGGGCAGACGCGAAGCTTGTGGTTTGTGAAGGGAAGGATGATATGCTGTGGGATAACGGGGATGACTGTGCTGCTCAACTGTGTCTGCAGCCTCAGTACAGCTCGGTAGACTGGGTGCAGTGTGACGGGGGGTGCGACGAGTGGTTCCACCTGCTGTGTGTGGGGCTGCACAAAGGAGACCTGCAGGAGAACGAAGACTACATCTGCAAGGGATGCAAGGAGAACCAGGAGGAAGTGGAGTTGGCCAACGTTATGTTGGAGGTGGACTGCTCCACTCAGGACCCACTTGCGATGGACACGGTTAATATCTCACCAACAAACCAGGACCTTAGCCAGCCTCTAGAAATTGTCTTGGATTAGATCGCAGTAAGTTTTTTATATACTGTAACCTACATTTAGTTAGTGTTAGTTTGTTTTTATTTCATGTTCACTTATATTAGCTCTAATTTATTTCAGTTATCTTATTTTAGGTCACTCAGGGGGAAAAAAAATTTGCACAATTTTAACACGTGTATGTAGGCTATAATTTATAAGCTATAAAACAGCAGGGCCCCCATATCCGCCGATTCAGTATCCACGGTTTACCGCTGCCCAAAATTATTTACTTTTAATTAAGGTTAAAAGTGGTGTATAATTTGCAATGCCTACATCATTACCCCACTTCTTCTCCTCATCGTGGGCATTGTGCTATCATATCACCGTCGTTGTCGTCGTCGTCGTCGTCATGTGATCGTCGCAACAAAAATAATAAAGAATAGTAAGTACACTGTAGTGTACAATACACATTATTATTATTATTATTATTATTATTATTATTATTATTATTATTATTATTATTATGTAGGCCTATTTTATTTAATGGGCTGATAATGCCTTACTGTGAATAATTTTCAATTAAACTTTATTGTATTTATGTATATTATATGAATATCACGTTCTATAATATCTCGGTTCGGTATTATCTGCGCTTTAATGTAACCGCGGTAGCTCTAGGATCGTATTACCCGACGACGATATGAGGGCCCTACTGTAGTGATTAAATGATTTCATATCATTACAGTTAACTAATTATAAAGGGTCAGACTTGCTATTTTATGTTTTTTGCCTACCATTATTAAGGTAAAGTAATTAATGTATGGGGCTGAAATCATTTATAACTAGTCATTCGAAAGAAGTTCACACAATGAAATAGGCTATTAATATAATATTATAAATATTTAATTGTGACCACCTCATATGACTGTCTTTTTATTCTAAATTTCATCCCCATAAATTAATTACTTTACCTTTACAATAGTAGGTATATACAAAAACAGGGTGTCCAGAAAACTGGAAAAACAGGAAAAGTCAGGGAAAAATAATGGAAAAGTCAGGGAATTTGATCAAATTTATGAAATTTTTATAAACTCGATAAAAAAAAACCCACAAATTTTATTAACAATAGTCAAAATAGATTTTTTTTCAGTTAATACACACCACAAATCTCTTTTAACATAGTTAAGCATACTAATCTTAATTTTAACAGTCAATTGTTAGTTTTGGTATCTTTCCAACCCTCTACCACACGTCTCAAGCCTAAGCTGAGACATGTTTATGTGCATGTGTGATAATTCATTTATGTAATAGGAAGAAGAAACTGATAAAGAATATGTCTCACAACAATTTTAAACTGTTCTGGTGTAAAGCAAGCTTTTAATGTCTCAGTATGATCTCATTGAAATCTAACTTAGATCGTACTATGAAAAAGTCCAGTGCCTTAGGGTGATAGGTCTAACGCCATCATAGAGTGACACAATTTCGAAGTGTGTTGGCCCTATGTATATAAAAATATTATTACATAAAGCTACAATTTTAATGAAATAATGTTTGTAATTTATAGACTGGAAAAGTTGGAAATTTTTTCTGGAAAAACTGGGAAAGTCGGGGAATTTTAAAATAAAGTTTGGCTGGACACCCTGAAACAGCATAAAACAGCAAATTTACCACTTATAACTTGTGAACTATAGGGATTTTCAATAAGTGAATTAATATTTATAGCTTATAATTACTATATTGTTAAATGTTTTATAATTATTATACAATTGTTAAAATTGTGCGATAAAATTTTATTGTTGAATGAGCTTAAATAGGCCTACATAAATGACGACAGATGTGCTTTGACTCACCTCTGTTATGGTCTCCTGACTTGCCCACATTTCTCAACCCGTTTTCCTCCTATATTTTCATAGTCCACTGAGGCATTCCCCTTGAGCACCAAGTCAAAGTCACTGTAAAGGTTTTTATTTTCAACAAATAGTTTTTCACTTATGCTCAACAAAAATACTGGCACATTTCTTCTAAATTCTACCTTCCTCATGCACACTCCATCAATGTTACTAAATATGTTTGGCCCAAACTGATAGTAAAAGGCAGGGCTTCCAGTTTCAACTATAAAAAAAGCACCTTTTCCTCATGTCAATTTTAAATGGGCCTTTTTTTTAGAATACTAGCTATTATTATGTCGGATCTTATACATTTAAATTAAATAGTCATAAAGTTTTATCTGTATTTATAAAAAAACACGATTTTAAAAGTGTGAAAAAACTCAAGTTTATTCTTGACTAGATCATTCCAACCAAGTTGGTTGCAACCATTCATTTACATTTGTGATTAGAGTTATTTCCTGTGGAGTGGTTTCATGAGTCAAGTCGGTGGCTTCCTGTACCTCATCTTGTTCTTCGGGAAACCACTGCACATCTTTGTCTTCAGACATAATTATGATTGATCACATTTTCAGAATTGAATATGAAAAACAGTTTAGTACTCCTGCAAATAAATTAACTACTAATTAAAAACTGAATGAAACACTTTTTAGTAACCTACCCTATTTCATTGAATTTAATTTGATAAATTCAAACAATTTTTGTATTGTTTATTTTATAAACTAAAACTTCTTTATGTTAGCCTAAAGTCACGCAGTGTAATATTATGATGGACCCCTCCCTCAAGTGTTTTACATAATACATGTATGGCCCCTAAGACAAGTTTTCCTGGTAACAGTTGACTGACAAAACTAATAGTAGGCCTTTTTTTTTAACACAATTCAACACTTCATTCACACAAACAGCAGGCTAGTATGAAGTTTAAATGATGAGAAACCACCCTGGTATTTTTTTCTTCTTATCTCTGCATCTTACTACCCAGGTAGGTTATACACCTATGTACTAATTATGCTTATGTGGTAGGGATTAGGAAGGTTGAATTCCATGAAGGTAGAGTGGAAAACTATTTTGGAAAAAACCACCCTCAATACACCTGACTGAGATTCAAACCTCTATCTCCCTGTCATCGGCAGTTTAGGCTACTGCAAGAGTAACACGTTAGACCGCCCGACCACCGAAGCATGTAACCACATGGTATTAAGCTTGAAACTTCCTTCTACCTGGTGTCATCCTTTCCATTTTTATTTAAGATATAAGCTGTCAAACGCGGTTCTCGACTCATCCATCCTTAGGCCGGTATTACACTATCACATTTCTGTCATATTTCTTTGATCAAAGATCTGTGATCAGAGATAATGTGATGTATCTTTGACGACTCCTCAAAGATCTTAGATCACAGAAATATTTTACAAATCTTTGATCACATATTTACGTTATAGAACATGCTCTAAGGTTTGATCAAAGAAAATGGTAATTGAATATGAAAAACAGTTTAGTACTCCTGCAAATAAATTAACTACTAATTAAAAACTGAATGAAACACTTTTTAGTAACCTACCCTATTTCATTGAATTTAATTTGATAAATTCAAACAATTTTTGTATTGTTTATTTTATAAACTAAAACTTCTTTATGTTAGCCTAAAGTCACGCAGTGTAATATTATGATGGACCCCTCCCTCAAGTGTTTTACATAATACATGTATGGCCCCTAAGACAAGTTTTCCTGGTAACAGTTGACTGACAAAACTAATAGTAGGCCTTTTTTTTTAACACAATTCAACACTTCATTCACACAAACAGCAGGCTAGTATGAAGTTTAAATGATGAGAAACCACCCTGGTATTTTTTTCTTCTTATCTCTGCATCTTACTACCCAGGTAGGTTATACACCTATGTACTAATTATGCTTATGTGGTAGGGATTAGGAAGGTTGAATTCCATGAAGGTAGAGTGGAAAACTATTTTGGAAAAAACCACCCTCAATACACCTGACTGAGATTCAAACCTCTATCTCCCTGTCATCGGCAGTTTAGGCTACTGCAAGAGTAACACGTTAGACCGCCCGACCACCGAAGCATGTAACCACATGGTATTAAGCTTGAAACTTCCTTCTACCTGGTGTCATCCTTTCCATTTTTATTTAAGATATAAGCTGTCAAACGCGGTTCTCGACTCATCCATCCTTAGGCCGGTATTACACTATCACATTTCTGTCATATTTCTTTGATCAAAGATCTGTGATCAGAGATAATGTGATGTATCTTTGACGACTCCTCAAAGATCTTAGATCACAGAAATATTTTACAAATCTTTGATCACATATTTACGTTATAGAACATGCTCTAAGGTTTGATCAAAGAAAATGGCGTTCGAAAGATTATCCTGAACGTGCAAAGCAGTCTTAGCATTTCTTAGGTGTGTATTTTTATCTTTTAATTAATGGAGTGACTTTTGCTACCAAATATTTAAAAGTTTCACAGGCCATGCGTAAATATTTTTGATAAGATTCCGGATCTTCACTTTGAAGTTCTTTTAGCAGGCAGCTATTAATCCCTCTTGAATTTCATCTCCCAACCCAAGGCGGAACCCACAATCGTTTAACAGGTTTTCTTTTTGTTCTAAGCAGCAACGAGATTATCCCAATAGCACTCACAGTCGCCCGCACATGAAATTAAACCATTGGAGTAAATTTTTTTAATAACATATATTGTAGCAACTCTCTTTGATCAGAGACGGCGTTAAATATTTATCATATATATGATCAAAGAAATATGTGTTAGTGTAATACCCGCCTTAGAACACTTAAATCACATAGCACCACAGTGATTGTATTTCATTCCTAGTCTTTAGTACAAGTGTTCACAGCTATAGCCTGATTTCAGCAGAGCAAAAAGTTTAAAAATTCAAATGTATATATATATATATATATCTTTGCGGCCAACATCGATAACATTTTACCTGCTGTATTTTAAGTATTATTTTAATTTTTATTGGTATTGATAATATCTATAATAAGTGACAAGCTGCAAATCACTGACTTGATTTATGAATATATTAAAATTGTTTATCGTACGGTAACTTTAGCAACTACCAGATACTCTTTTTCTGACCAAAATCAGCCTATAGCTAAAGAAACTTTGTAGATAAGTTGCAGTTTAGATGGTTTTGTGTCTTATTGTGTATAATATCCAGGGGGCTGGGGAACCACAGTCCAAGTTTCATAGGAAGGACCACTTTTTTTTTGCATCCGAAATTGATAATATTTTACAATTTTATTGGTATTATTTTATACATACTCATATCTATGTTATCAAAAGAGACGGCTTCAGATAATATGACTTGATGTAAGAATACATTAAAGTAGATGCTAGTAACTTTTATTCCTATGAAAATTGGACTATAGCATTTATTTTTTCACTCTGGCAGGATAATTATAAACAGTATTTCATTTTTAGGATCAGTGAAGCTGCCAGAATAATTGCCTGTCGGGACTTCAAGTAATTTCCGCGGGTGTGAAATTAATTTATTCAATGTGAATTTGTTCGGAAACAGACTAAATTAACTGACATTCGTTAGAATGAATTGCTACCCATTCAATGGAAGGAAGCTTCTACTTGTGCTACAAGATAGTTTCCTAGTCAGTTGTTGAATGATCTCATTACAACCTGTTTCATTGATTTTCAGTATGCATACCCAGTGGAAATATTGTATATTGTTGACCGAAGAGAATCTTGTGAACTTATTGACATTTCAAATTCTTTCATTGGACTATTTTAGCTGTGTATGCACACTTGAAAAAACGTTTTGAAAGGTCCAAGAACATCAAGACATTGTCAAGTGTTTATAAAATAATTGTATTAACACGGAATTACTTCTATATATGAGGTATATAGGTTTTTCTATTGTAAGCTACTCTATATTACTGTGTGCGACTTAGCAGGTAGGTCCTAACCTAATGTCCAATATATTTTTAAAACAAATTTGCCAATGATCTTGCACATTAAACAGTTTTCTTTAAAAGATTCTCTGAATACTTCACTTTGATAGTTGTTTTCAGTTCCTAATAGCATTGCATTTCATTTTCACTCAAACTTCTTTAAAATATGGTTAAAACTTTCTCAACGAAAATTATTATAATAATTATAATTACTAATGAGCTCTTTTTCAAAGAAATTATAAATGGGGATTAATTGAACCATTTCTTAAAAGTACCGTGAAAGAGGACATCTAACCTCTTATCTAAATTTTATAGTGACCCATTTTTACAGATATGGAATGTTCGGTAAATATTCAGTAAATACTGTTTAATGAACAATGTATTAAAAAGGTATCATAGTTTTGTGATGTTACTTTAATTAATAGTGAAATAGATAATATTTTTTAAGCATTCTAAAGTCATAAATATTGCCCATTCACAGTTTTGAAAAATCACTTATGGGGGAAAGGGAGGGAGTAATAAAAAATCACGAAACTACTATGATCGTAAGTTGGTGGTGATTTACTAAATACTTGTAGTGATGGATTTTATGTAGGCCTATGTTCAATGTTCAAAGCTTATGTGTAATTTTTTTGAACATTAGGTCAATTTAAATACGTCTGCCAGCTAAATGTCATTAGATAGGCAAAATAATCACTTTATAAAGGTAGGATGTAAATTAATGGTAGGAACGTAAAAAAAAATCCCTATTTTAAAATTGTGCATTTGAAAAACTCATGGGAATGCATTCAAGTTTCTGGGCTCTTCTCCCTCACAGGAAAAAAAAAACTAGAACATTCCGTGATATAGATTATATTTGCTTGTTTAGCGATGTATTTTACAAGGTAACTAATCACCTTATTAAATTCAGAACATAATTGTGAATTTCCTCAGTTTTCACTCATCCACTTGTGCAGTTCATAGAATGTAATTAACTATTCATATTTGTAGGAAATACACAGATATCATGTGTAAGTATAAATCAATGTGAATTCTTATTGTAAGAGAATAAAATAACAAATTGGAAAACTTGATGCGCCAAGAGTACTGCTCTTACATGTTTTACTTCCACACTAACCCTTGCAACCAATTCACACACCAACTACATAACGAGAGAGTATAGATAACTCTGCCCCACCTAATGTCTGCCTTTAGAAGACTCCCTAAAACTCAACATTTTCAAATGATTCAAAAGAAGCACAAATTTGGGTTTCACTAGAATGGAAATTAGGTTTGTGATAAGTGGAAAAAATAAGGAAATAATGTAAAAAAGTACTTTGTTCTTTATCTGCTTTGGTGGTAATATGGTTTAATGTGTCACTGTTGAAATAGACTGGACTCCTAATGATAGGAAGATCAGGGTTCGAATCCCAGTTGTGTGTGCTAAGGTTGGTTTTTTTCCTTTATGGTTTCTCACTCTTCCTCCAAGAAATTGTGGGTGCATTTCCTCTTAATTCTACCATATTTGTGCTATTAAAATGTGTACAACCCAAACAGGTAGGAAGAATCGGTAAATTATGATTGCCAAAAAAACTTTGATTGGCTTGGATGGATGATAAAAAATTAGGGTTGTTTGTCACCATTCGGAATGGTGTCAACCTTGCAGTTAAATGAGCAATAAGCTACTGAAGCAGGGTTGCCACACACGGTCTGGAAAACCGGTAAAACATTATGCATTTTTTGTGTTTGGAAAAAATCAGGACAACATTGTGAATTTTGCAAAAGCTAGTAAAAATACTAGAATATGTGTCAAATTTGGTCATTTAACTGAAAGCTTAAAACAGTAGGTCTTTGGATAGACAAAAAGTGAACAGAAGAATTAATCATGCTAATTCAAACATATCTTATTACCCCTTAAACAAGGGTTGTGAAGTGACAGAAGATGTATTTCCCCGTCAATCTTAAATCATCCTGTTTTAAACTTAAGTTACAGGACCTCACAGTATATCAGTTCAATGAAAAATGGAATTTTATTATGCTTTTCTTCCATCTAAGCTTTCTGGGAAAATTGGAATTCCCTCTGGGAAATACAGGGAATTTGGTAGTAAGAAAATAATAGCATCTCAGTGAAGTCATCTATGTGTGGATTAAAAAGCTACCTTTTATATTAACTATATATATTTATTGATAAATCACATAACTCTTGTGAATAGTAACTTTAATTATTGCAATAATATGTCATCATTGTCACTTAACAACAAGATAAGAATGTAATTCTAACTGGAATTCTACACCTTGGTATGTAGTCTTCAAAATAAGATTGAATAAAACATTCCTCAAAATTCATATTTGAAACAACATGAAAATGAATGGTAAGCGTAAATAATCAAAGTGAAAAAATTATGTTTTAAGATTTGTGTGAGGGTTTACTAAACGTTTAAAAATATTTTATGTTAAATGCACAAACCACTATAAAATTTTGAAAATCACACGATTCAACCTAATTATTAGAATGCACCGTTATACTACAATTTGGCATTAAATCACCAATAAAAAAAGTGATATTTGTCTTTTCACCACCCTAAAAGATTAGTAAAAAAAACTGAACATTTATATATTTTGACCTTAAAATCAGCTCTTTAGGACCTCTAAAAAACCACACCTGATTTAGCTACGGTGGGTGCACCGTTCCACTTTATCACCTCTATCCTTTCCTTCCCAAATTTATAAACAAAAAAATCAACCATTCCAAGACCAATCTTTTTATCCGGCCACACTATGCAGCTCATTTAAAAAATTGGGGATGTAGAAATAGTTAGAGGTTCTTTGGACTTTTGTATCATGTTGAATGTGCAATCCAAATACTGTAAATAACTTCCCAAGGTGTGAATATAATCTTGGGCAATGAAAAATGTACATGCTCAATAGCGTGCTTAAAACCTGACAACGTGAAATACCAATATTAACATATAATGTTAATTTATTGATCATATACTTGTTCAAACTATTCTTGGTATCATTTTATATATTTGTTTGTATGTTATTATTTATTATTTATAGTTAACATTTATTTGTTATCTAAAAATTACGCCCAGTTTTAAGAACTTGTAGTAATGAATTTATTCACACAAGGTGAAAATCGATGTTAGTACGGTTATGTTCGTAGGTAGGTGAACATTTTATCAATTAACTTAAATTAGTAGAAAAATCACTCCAGTACACAGGAATCAAAGCCAAATAACCTGGGTTCGATTTCTATGTTAACTCTTATAAGGATGTATATATAAAGTTCACATTCCCCCAACCTTAAAAAAAAAAGCTACATATGCCATACTCCAAAAATTGAACATAACATTTTAAAAAACACATCCCTTTATTCATGTATGGTGCACTGGTACTGTCCCACACAGTATTGCGAACAAAAGAGTAATCGAACTAGATGTATGCAACATCATTGCTTCTCTTGTTTGATTAAATAGCCAAGCTATTATATTTGTTAATTATGGGCATCCAAACATATTCTTTAAATTGATAAAAGACACATGAACATGAGGATAGAACTTGGGACCTCTCACTCAGTACACCTATGCTTTAACTACCGAGCTATTTAGGAGTCATCCTGTGCCCAGGGACATTCTTCATTCATTGGCAGCACAAAGCCCTCCCGAGTTGAAGGTGGTTGCATGATTTGAGAGCTCGCAATCTTAATTGATCACTCATATGTAGCTGACAATATCCGCACGTCCACCACAGACTCTGCCTTAAAATATGAGTGAAGAATGACCCTGGGCATAAGACTCCCGGATAGCTCAGTGATTAGAGCATTGACGTACTAAGCCAAAGGTTCCTGGGTTTGGTTCCCATGCCCAGATGTAATTTTTAAATTAAAAAATATCCTCTTGTTTCATTAAATTTGAAATAAAAACAACTTCACACTATTTTTGCCCAGTTGATTGATTGAATGTCAGTATTAAAAAAAGGGTTTGCTGATTTCTGACTGATTTTCAAGGATAAATATCTGAGAATACTATTATATCTAGTTAAGTTGGGGATGTAGGGAAGGTTTTGAAAATGGCCGGTGTTTTTGCAGTTTTCATGGCAAAACATATTTTGGTCAAAATAAATTAAATATTGCTTCCGTAGAAACATATAGTTTAATTTTATTCAACAGTTGTTGAATATCTGTCATGAGCATAGCGTCATTAGATTAGGAACATTTTAAGTGAAGATGAAAAGTTGCAATAAAATTCCAGGACACTCTTGACAAATTTTCAACGAGTGTTGATAACACCACATGAAGAAAATTAAACTGTATGTTTGTACTGAAGCAATATTTTATTTATTTTGCCCAAAAAAAGTTTTGATATAAAAATTGCAGAAACACTGACAATTTCTCGAGTTCCCTACATCCCCACCTTAAGAAGTTGTATTAGTAGTAAAACGACATAAAGGTCCATTGTTTAATTCCTTATGCTACTGTTATATCACTAAACATAACATTTAACTCTCCAAACTCTTTCTCAAACAGAATAATGTATAGCCCACGCTTATGTTTTGATCATATTCTCACTTCTATGACTAACTGAATTTATAAATTATTTCATTAAATCAATTTGATTAAAATGTTGTTTTAAAATCATATGGACCAAGGTTTTGTAAGTGTTTTAAATCATAATTACATGGTTTTATTGTACAAAATAAGAGCAGTAATATGAATATTATTAGTATTTTCTTAGAAAGTATTCTAAAACAAAACAAAAATATTGTGTTGTGAATTTGGATTAAATACTTTGCATAGTTATTTTGTCCACACCTGTTATTTTTTTAACATATGGAATTATGTTCTGTATCAGTATTTTATATTAAGTTGGATTATAGTTTAAATATTAATATCGGAAGGATATTAAAAATCCTTTACACCTATTTCAGAATCACTGTATTAAGAATTAATACTATTTTTTTAGAGCATTATGTCAGGATCACGATCAACTTGACATTTACTTAACTTTCACCTAAGCTAACCCGCTAGTTTTGTGTTGAGCCAAACTGCCGAGGAGGGGCTCGAATCTTGCTCGAGTGAACTGGGGGTGGTTTTTCCTAAATAGTTTTCCACTCTCCCTCCACACAAATGCGGGTTCACTTCCTTTATATTCAACCCTCTCAATTCCTAGCCCATTAGCGTAATTAGTACTTAAGCGTATAACCCGAACAGGTAGTAAGACGCGGTGCTGAATAAAAATATTTAAAAAAACTTTCAAGTAACATAATATGACGTAAAGGTTTTCGTGTTTTTAAACAAAAACCATCACAATGCAGTTAACTTAACGTACCACATGTCTTAGCTAGCCAATTATGTTGCGAGCAACATCAACATGTCAATTTAGTACAATACTTGTTTGTTTATGGAATGCAGACATGTATTCGGTATTGTTTGTCCACATCTCGCGAACTCTGAAATGTCATAGCCTCTTGTTACAGTTTATTTTGTAGCTCCAGTAAAGGTTCTATTTAATGTACTTTGAAGCCTAATCACCCCTAAATGCTTGGGTTTCATTTTAGTGAACACTTTGTTTTCAAACAGTCCAAATTAATTGTCTGTGTTTTACTCGAGTTTTTATGTTCAGTTACATGATTCCAAATCACACTCAAATTTCTTTACACTAAGTGAATGTTAGTTGACCCTTAAGTGAATGTTACGTTACATGAATCATAAACCAATCATGATCCTGGCATTGACTGTTTAAGTTAAAAGTTGTAATGTCAGAACCAGCTACAAGTTTGTAAGGTCGAGGTTAATCTTGTACTTGTGTTTATGTTTTCATCTTCATTAACATTTGTCCCAAAAATCTAATTAAATTGATCCTTATATGACCAGCTTTATTAGATATTTGTGGGTAATTCATTGCCTGCTAACGCACATCTGATATAGGTTGTGTTTATCAGAGTTCTGCCCAGACGCGATTCTCAACCTCCTCGGCATGCTGAAGAGTACAACATACATTGGTTTCCAGGTTGTAAGTTCCCCACTGAAAATAAATCGTAAGTGAAATCAAGTGTTTTTTTCTAAGCTGGTTTATTCTTAGCTGTGCAGTAGGAATAATATCTTGGACTGACTTTCTTGTCTTGAATAAGGTACATACACTTTGTATACCCTGAAAGGTAGCAAGCAGCCTTACCTTGACGGATTACATCATGGTGCAGCTAATAAGATAGGGTCATACTTTAATCGGTCAAGGTGAGATTGATACCTTTCTGGGTAACCTGAGTGTACATTTAATAATGCTAGAAATAAAATAGAATCTGTCTTCTCCTTGATTAAGAATATGTTCAAATCTTTCTCATTTTTGGCAACAGATATAACAACATTGGGCTGATTTTTGACATATTGCTTTTTCGAAGTCTTTCATGTCTCTGTCCCAAGCTATCGTTAACGTTCTTGTAGCCTAATGATGAACCAATATATGTGGGTTTTTTCACCGTGGAAAATGTCAACTTTCAAACTCCGTTTACACGAAGGCGTTGCTAACATGGCCTAGGCATGATAAGAAAATAATCCCCGAGATCTTACAGTTCCTCCTAGGGTGTCGCTAAAAAGCAATCCCTTAAAGGTTTTATCAATATTTAACCTAAATGCAACCCAACTAACACTACTTATTGCTGGGATTGCTTTGCAGATGCAATGGGAAAGAACTGTTGGATGAAATGTCGCAATAATTATGATCTTGCCACTAAAATGATTTTACTTCCAAGTAAGCTTGGATATACTTTAAATAGTAAGAAAGAAATTTATCATATTTGGTTATTTTAAACATGTAGGTTATGTTTGTATGAATAATATTTTCAAAAGTTTTGTAGTTTGAAAAAAAAAATAGATTTTTTCAGTGCCATTCAGTATGGTTTCGATAAATATCAACCAATAGAGATGAAAAATTAGCATACAAAGTCATTTTTAATGCAGGCAAACTTGCATTTTATATCTTGCAATTATTATTGTATTCTGTTTATATAACCTAATTTGCAATTTTTGTATGAACTAATATTATTTGTTTAGTTTATTGTGGTTTGTTCTCTGAAAAAAAAATAATTGTGCACGATATTACATTTAATTAGTCGACTATTCCTTTTAAAAAAAAGCATAAATAAACTAAGCCTTAATAAAGTTTAGAAATTGATGTAACTTTGTACATTTTTTTTGGCTCTAACACATTTTCAACCCCCCGCCCTCAACACATCCTGGCTCCAGGGGCAGGGAAAGTTGGCTCCTCCTGTAACAGCCAGCGTTACGGAGGAAATCCAGGACTTAGCCTCAGGGATTGCCGAAGGATTTTCCTAAGTTGCCCAACAGAAACCTCAAGGAGATGTTAGGATCGGCTATCCCTGGGTACACACAACGCTTAGTGTGTGTACCCACTCTCCCACCCTCTTGCCCCAACACAGATTACCAACAGTACAAGGATTTAGTTGTCGATAAGGGTGGCCAGTCCAATCGAGGTCCACCACAAGGAAGTGCCCTTTATAAATTTTATCATGTTAGCCTGTAAGAGCTTAACTCAAATAGGCATACCAACACTTTCCCATCGGGAGAGCATCGAGACTAATTGCTACGAGTGTTAGGCACTTCCCATCACCACAAGCTTCCAACACAAGCTCTGCGTTAACCTCGCTTCTACGCACAACATCAGAAGTAATCAATAAACATAGGTAAAGGCTCCACAGTAAATGGAAGAGTTTCTGTACTATAACATTATATTTTGTTTGGATCCATTTGAGACTTACTTTTAGAGGTCCGTAAAATACACATGAATCATAAAATCACAAAACTGTGCAGAGTAAAACAGATTAATTCCAAATCAACTTAAAGGTATTAATGACCAACCTTTGTGTAGCCAATGATTCATAAACACTAATTGTATAACATTTAATTTAGACTTTTATCTAATCTTCACAAGATACACTAATACTGTATAATAAAGCATAGTGTATATTTTACCCATTGTGCGATAGCAGTTCTTTTCAGTGTGGCCTTCATTAATCCATTATGTAATGTGACATTTTAAAAAGCATTTATTTAAGGAGATTATTTGTTGAAGGAACATAATTTATTTTATTGAATTCTACATTAATGGCATTACTGAATATCTATCTAAAACTAAAGGTGATTAAATGAAAGTTAAGTGCATTTTAATTAATAGGTACCATACTAGCGGCTCACCCAAACGGGTAGTAAAACGCGGTACTATTTTTTTTAACAAAAATGGTTGATTAGTACTTTACAGCTAAATATATACCTATAGGCTAAACAAATACAATCTGTCTTATATTTTGTAATGTTTTCTTATAAAGCCTTTTTATAGTGGGAAACTTCTGACCAGATGTTAAATTTGAGTAAAATATGTATTTTTTACTCCTTTTTGGAGATTTCTGGTAAGCCTATTTATTATTGCTTCATGATTTTGATTTTGGATTATCCTGTATATTATTTATGTTGTCAACATCCCTTTTTATCAACTAATACAAAGCCTACAGCGATGAACAAGGTATCAGTGGATAGGATTTTTTACAGACTTCTGACGTAGCATACTCTGTTTACGTTAAAACTCATGGTTTGTTTGAAATTTAAGTTAAAAGAAAATCTAACAGGATTTTTGTATCAATTACTGAAAATAAACTCTTTGCTATTTTGTGTATACATTTCGCTGAGTATTAAATTCAACAAACCAACAAAATCATTATTTTTTT
>CABFWB010000493.1:31410-70669 GCA_902151455.1 Timema bartmani | reverse complement strand
TGAATGTGCGAAAGTTTAGCAATGGTTTACTGGTATATTATAAATAGTATAGTTAGCGTAAATAATAATATGGGATAAATTAAAATTGTATTTTAATTTATCCTATATTATTATTTATGTTAACTATACAATTCATAATATACCAAACCAATTTATAATATCCCATCAAAGTAAAATATTATTTCAATCTTAAAGCAAAAATACCCAAAGAAAAATTTATAGCAAATACAAACTTTTTTTTTTTTGCAGTCAATATTAATATTATTATTATTACTACTATACAATATCATTAGTATTATTTTATAGATAATTAGAATATATATCAAATTCTACAGTTGCAGATAACTTTAAGTAGATATACCAGCTTTTGTAACTTTCAGATACCGTCCTTCCTACGAGAATACTACTAATTATTACTTGTGCACATCAATTTATATGATTTCAACACACCCTTTATTATAAATAGATATGTCAAACATGTGAGGGGGTCAGAGCGAAAACCCTCATTTTATGAAAAAATGCGCTAACAGTGATTTCTGGTAGCTTACCTCTTGAAATAAGAGTTGTTTTTAGAGTCAGCCAAGACCTTGGAGATAGCTAATATTGACAATTAATATTTTATTTACTCTATATAATTAGAGTTCAGGATTTTATTGATGTTAAAATAATGAATACATCCCTTCTAAATCTATGAGGGTTATGATGTTTAGGCCCTGACGAGGGTTACCATGTTCCATTTACTGAACTCGGAACTGCAAGCTGCAAAATCCAGGACATTATCGAGAGATAGAGAGAGAGAAAAAATGGACAGTGTATTTTTTTTAAACATAAGAATTTTTGGGTTATGTATGTCTACATATTTATTATGTTCATAAAATCAGTCACATTTCTTAACAATTACTCATAAACATAAATTCTAATACAAATTTCAATTATTTCAAAGATAAAATTCTCTGCACAGGTGTTATTCTTTATTTTTAAATTAAATTGTGTAAAATATTAACACTGGATGCCCGAAAAAAGAGGACATTTCCAAGGAAACCCTGACGAATGGCAACCCTAGCCTTGACGCCCCCCTCCCCCTAAAATTGTCAACTAATACTTAAGAGTAATTATTGGATATCTATTAATAAAATTACACATACTTTTAAGCTAAACAAAACACATGTTCTGTGTCTTTAAAAATCTCTTGCAATATATTATTATCATGTATCAAGTTACTTTGTATAATGTGTATAATTAAAATTGAACCTCCTTTTTTTAGAAAAAAAATATTTTTATCAACAGTTTTTGAACATCAATATTGTGTTGTTGTTTTTTAATATTAATTATTGGCTATAAATAATTTAACTTGAAAAGTAACCTTTTTATGGATCATACTACAAATCCACAATTTTAGATGTATACCAATGATGGATTAAGAACATAAAATGTTTAGTGTGAATAAATTTTTTTAAATAGTATTGTTTGAAAAGCTTTTTTTTTTATATAAAATTTATTTTCTAATTTTTTTTCATTATTTGACAGCAAAACACAATATTGTTTACATACTTTTAAAATTAATACTTGACTAATTCATTGAAAATAAGTTTTATATCACTCAACCACATTCATATTATAGATAACTCTGATGTGACTAAAAACCAACCAATCAAATGTTTATTTTTCATTGTCACAATTTTACCATCTCTAAGTTAAATACACTAGAACCTCGTTAATCGGAACTAATGGGACCGAAGCTTATTCGGATTAGCCAAAATTTGGACTAACCGAGATAATGCAGGGATACAGTATTTTCACGAATTTTAAATTACAGTTGAATTTCCTCAGAATACTAAAGTCTATAAAGGCTAATTCCTTTTACCAATTGCTTAAAATTGTTATTTTAAGTCAAGTTCTTCATAATTGTATACGAGATACTTTTTTTGAGATTTTTGCAAATTTTCTTAAATACTATAAGATTCGAACATCCCATTTCTAGTTATAATTATTTACAAACAATGTAGGCAATATAAAGCACTAGCTCCTGGTCAATAAAACTATTGTAAAAGCTAATTTAAAAAATTCTACTTAAATTTCATGATATTTAAAGCTTGGCGCAGTAAAATAAACTCATGAAAAAATTCTAAGAGATAAAGATGTTAGTTTGTTAGTTAAAAAATCTAGTGTATTTAGATTTTTTTATTATAAGGGTTTTATAGTTATAAAATGTGTTTGTTTTAACTTTATTTTACTCATTTTGTGTTTTGCTTGTTTATAGATTTTTTCAAAATGTAATGATCCAGTAATTTTACCTGAAATATTATATTAATTTAAACAGCATAAGAATAACTAGTACCTGAAATATAAAACAAAATTTTACCCATCCGTACGAAAGAAAGTCAACTTACACTCTGCAATGCCATTTAAGGGAAATGACCTCTTTTTGGTTAACAAATTAATAAAAAAAAATCCTCTTTGTGAGGCCATGCAAGGAATTCCACTACCATCCTTTATTGTTATTTAAAATTTCTTGAAAAATCTATTTGTAATTTTAATTTGTGTTAAAATCACATTTGTTGTTGGTGCTATACTACTATTTTTGTCACCAATGAGCACAAATAAGCGCTAAATATAGTGGTAACACTGCCATCTTTACTCATGGCTGTCAGAAATTTCAATATCTGTTGCCACCTGCTTTGATGGCCACGTGGTCTAAGGCGTCACTCTCGTGCTAGTCTAGACTACTGATAACAGGGAGATCGAGGTTTGACTCTCGGTCGGGTCTAATGAGTATATGTTGCCTTTACATCAGGTTATGCAAACACTGCAAGCTAAAAGAAAAAAAATTGCCTTCCAGATTCTAGACTAAACAAAAACTCTCTTACTGTCTTAACTCAAACAAGTGAAAGTTAAATTTCCTTATGTTTAACTTATGTTAATCTTGAATTTCTAAAGTACAGTCTATTTTTATAGTGAACAAACACTTTGCTTTTGTTAGATTAAGTCAAAATATGATTGTGTTTCTTAGTTTTGTATAGCATAATTTTTTATTTATTGTATGAAGTTCTTGTTTAAAAACTAAGTATAAATGTGAAGTAACACAAATTACATTATTTTTGAGTAATATTGTATTTTAATTTTAAAACTCTTTAACACATTAGTCCTAGTTATGAACACATTTTCATATAAACCCCCTTAATAATTATATCTGAAAATATATGTATTGGTGTGATTATTGCATTTGAGCTTCAATTTGCAATTTGGCTTAGTTATTTAGTATTTTATACAGTGACCCTTAAGATGTAAATATTGGTTAGAATATTATAATAATAAATGTTTAAATATGTTGTAGTTCCAAAGTATGATGTAAAACATTAAAATATCTGTAAACAATAATATTAATTTTATTTCTATCTTTTAAATGGAATGCATTATTTAAAACTACCTAGGCCTACATTAATTGTATAGTTAATTGTGAATCTTCCAACATGTGTGCTATCTACAAATAATTGTTATTAAATGCGTTAGTTTTTTAAGCACATCTTTATACTGATTTGGGTAATATGCGTGGGTGTTTTGGGTGCCATGGTAACCCCCCCCCCTCCAGCCACAAAAAAGCAGGAAAAGTTGGAGTCACAAAAGAACATGCTCCCTCATTCATTGAATGAAGGATGGCTGTGGATTCGGACTTGAATGACATTATTGAAGAGTTAAAAAAAAATTGTACCATTTAATTGACAGATGGCAATGTTTATTTATAAAGTTTGTTTTTCAAATAATAATCTTATAAAACCAACCATTGATTCATTCTTGTTTTTGGTGTATTGTTAAGGGAAAAAAAATCTAAACATTCTCAGGGTAGGAGGGCAGGGTTCATCTTCCTAACTCTTTCAGCCACAAGTGTGCATGCCTATGGTTATTTGCCTAATAAGCTAGTTAAAAATACATTGTCAACTGTACACCGATAAGAATGCTTTTAAAAGCATGGCATGAAACGTTTTTCGTTTGTTGCTCTAGTGGTATAGTGT
The DNA here is from genome assembly GCA_902151455.1 of Timema bartmani. Taxonomy (NCBI): domain Eukaryota; kingdom Metazoa; phylum Arthropoda; class Insecta; order Phasmatodea; family Timematidae; genus Timema; species Timema bartmani. The sequence goes on along the minus strand of CABFWB010000493.1, from coordinate 66,659 downwards.
AATAGTTTAAAATGGGGATAATGCCCAAACCTTCCTCATTCCAAACACAAGCCTTTCTTACTAGGTAAGGCCTAAATGTGTGTTCAAGGTTGTGAGACCCCAGTAACAAAAAACAATCAGCAAAATAACAACAAAAAAAAAGGATTTTTATATAAAAAATAGTTTTACTAGAAAATTTAAAGGTTTATTTAGAAATAATTAAAATGTATGCTTCCTAGAGGGGAAGGAAAGAAAATAATTGATTTATTTGAAAACTAAATTTCACTTCTCTATACTTCAATTTGAAGTTTTAGTATGGATAAAAGTTGTAACATCTGGAAAAAACCAGTGATCGTTTCATCGAACGTAAATAAAGTTAACTCCATTAGCGTTAGGGATGGGTTGTGAAATCACAACCTGCTCCTCTGACATCACATTCACAAAATGTTCCAGACAGACGAAAGGAGCTGTTCCTTTTTGTCACTGGTCCACGTATCAAATACACGCTGTAACAGGTCCGGAGTAAACTTGTTCCTCGTCTCTCTGTCACAGGCAGTGCTGGAACAGGTCCAAAATAAACTTGTTCCTCGTCTCTGTTACAGACAGCGCTGTAACAGGTCCATAGCAACCTTGTTCCTAGTCACAAATGAGTTTTTAAGGGGAAAGCTTTTGTAGTACAAAACATTATTTCCACAATACAAGCACAGTATGTGATGTATTCTCACAATAAATTGTTACGTTGATGATTAACATTAAAGGGACTCAATTGGTGGTAAAATTATTTAAGACAAGGGTCAGCAATCTACTGACTAACTGATTTTATCTAGCCCATAAAATATTTAGCAAACAATTTGTTCAAAAAATGGACTTAATAGCTAATTACTAATTGGGAAATGTGAAATTTAACTTTTTTAGTTTTACTTTTTTTCAAATTAGCCAAACATTTTTTCAAACCCATAAAGCCCGTGATAACAAAAGGGTTGCAAGCCTCTGGTCTCTGGCTTCACTCTCGCACTAGAATGGGCTGCCGATGACAAGGAGATTGAGGTTCGATTCCAGTTGAGTGCACTGAGGGTAAGTTTTCCTAAACGTTTTCAACTCTCATTCCAAACAAATGTAGGTGCATTTCCTCTAGAATCAACCATCGTCACCCCTAACACATTGGCGTAATTGATATAAATGCGTATAACGCGAACGGGTAGTAGACGCGGTGCTAAAAAAAACTAGGCTGTGAATAGGTACGAATATAGTAACTGTGACAAAAAGGAACAGCTCCAGTGGTGGAGCAGTAACAGATTGCTCCTGCTCCACTAAAGGAGCAGTTTTTCTCATCCCTAATTAGCGTCATAGAGAAGGTCAAAGTATAGAAAAACCACTCGAATGTTGGCTAGTAGAACTACATCGCTAGCGCTCATTGTGTTAGTGCCGAGAACTAAATAATTTGAAGCAGTACGTTACACTTGGAACACAAATAGTTTTCTATCCCGGACTGTTAATTAATCAATTCTTATATCAAATGTAGTTAAATCTATTATTTTCTAAATAAACCACGTTTTAAAATGTAAAATCTAGCTAAACGCCTTTATTAAAATAAATAACAAATTGCTAACAAAGCTATAATGGCGAATTTTACATAAACTTAACACTACCTTTTAGAGATGGGCGATATTTCAGTGACTATGCTTTTTTCACCGTTACTCCTTTATTACCGTCACTCCCAGTGAATGGATCTCAAAAGTATCAGTGATTGAGATTTCATTGATCGGTGTTTAAAGATACTCTCACCAGACAGCGACAGCTGAACATTCCAGTATGAAAGATGCGACCGTGACTGACAAAATATAGGTTGGCGTCTGGCGATATGGTGACCCACACAGGTGCAGGCAGTAGCGGTATATGTCCTTAATTCTAATGTTTTAATAATCATTCTTTGAAAAAGAGCTTCCACTTAATTACTTAGTGGCACCGGACTCTTCTCTATAAACTTTTCAATACAATAACATATTGGATGTTTCTCAAATTTACTTTTCTAATCCAAACTTAATAATTATATACTATGCATCATGTATAGTTGAGATTAATAAGCATAATAATTTACATTTTACATAGTAATATTCCTCAAAGCTAGTCTTTGTTCTTAGTGCGTTGATTCCCAACGTGAATTTTTTTCAGTTTTATAAAAATAGATCTGTTATTTATTAATCTCTAGGGAGACTAATGTTGGCAACCCTGTGTTGCTATATAAGGTCCAACACATGAATTTGTTATAATAAAGAGCGGTGACTGGGGAAAAATATCGTAAAATCACAAACTGTGACCGTGAAAAAATATTAAGATAGCAATTTAATGCAATAATATTTTTAGACACATAAACATACCCTCTATGCAGGCGTTGAAAAGATTTCAGCCTAAAGGTAGTATGGTCTAAGTTAGATTTTAGGGAGGTCATATGAGGGATTAAGAGATTGTCTTACACGAGTCGACAAAACACTGTGATTACCAGTCACCGTGAATAATCACCAGTATAAACCACCGATATTTTACAATCATGGTAACTGCGGGCAAGATTTGGGCTGTGCAATATGGTTTCATGCCAGATAGAGGTTGCATGGACCAGATATTTGCATTGCAACAAGTGATTGAGAAATGTATGGGATTAAGAAATAAAGTTTACTGTACAATTGTTGATCTGAATAAAGCGTACGATCGGGTGAATAGGAGTATGTTATTGTACTGCTTTACACCGGAACCGGGTTCTGGGAGTAACCAGTAAATAACCAAATCACAAACGTGAACACCAAAAGTTAGCTATTTCTTACTGACCCCGTCCCATAATGCCAACCTTCAAAACAGTATAATACTGTGCAGTTATGGCATGTTCTTAGAGAGTATGGGGTGGATGCATGGTTAGTAAATGCAATTAAGGTGGTGTATGATGAAAGTAAAGCGTACTTTAGGGTGGATGGAGCTTTGAGCGAATGGTTCGACATTGAACAGGGTGTTAGTTAGACAAAGCTGTGTTATGTCTCCATGGTTATTTAATGTTTTCATGAATAAGTGTATGAGGAATGCTTGTGAGGACGCGGTTGGTCTACAATTGGACAGTGTGAATGTGAGAGTGCTGTTAAATGCAGATAATGCTGTATTAATGGCTTGGAAGGAAAGTGACTTGCAGAATGTATTAAATCGTTTGATTGTGACGACGGACAGAATGAATCTTCGTATAAATTTCTCCAAAGCTAAGGTTTTTGATAAGGAAGGATCATGAAATGATTGTCAACTTAGTATAAATGGAAAACCGTTAGAACAAGTGAATGATTTTGTGTATCTGGGCAGAATGTTCTGTAAAAATGGAAGGGAAGGATAGATGGTGAAACTGACAGACGAGTAGTTGGATGTATGTGGAATATTGCAAAGAATGAGGTAGTATCAAAAGAGGCAAATATGGCAGTATATAAAAGTGTGTTAGTGCCAACGTTGTTTTATGGATGTGAAGCGTAGGTTTGTCAGGATAAACACAAGATCATGGTGAATTTGGTTGAAATCAGATAGCTAAGAAATGTATGTGGAAAAACTCGTATGGACAGAAACAGTAATGAATGGATGCTGAAGGAGTGTGGTTTGAAGGGGAATCCAATAGGTCAATGTGAAAGAAATGTCTTAGGATGGGCATATCGAGTGGATGAGTATGGATTGAGTGACAAAACAAATATATGAAGGTAAAACGTGTGTATCAAATGGACGTGGCTAAATGTTGGAGATCTAGTGTGTTTTATCTTTGACTTTAACGTAGATCCATTGCATCTGTATAAAGTTTCTAGAATATACAGTGTTATATTAATCTGTGTTAAATTAAATTACCCTTACAAAACATTTATTTTCTACTTAAATTGACTTCATTTGATCGATGAATTTGTTTTATGTCATTTGATTAAAAGTGGTGAAATCTTATGAGTTAAAAATGTGTGGTGGATTTACTTGTTCGAAAAATTCTTTGGCAGCCTTAAACATTCTTTATATTGTATGTATAATTATTGTAATGTGTACCTATACTATAGTACCTCTATCTATTCAAATTCATATGCCTAACTACCGAGTTTATTACGCTTACAAATTGTAATACTAGCCTGGTCACGTTTGTTTAAAAAATATTAGTCTTGGCTATGTTTATTTTTGTTCTATCCCCTTCCTTTACTGAAACATTTCCTACACTTAGCAGCAAGGTTAATCAACGAGCTATTCACGCTCTATGAAAGAAACAGATTAAATACTTTTATTCACTTTCACCTGTTATGCACCATTTTCACTTAAAACCCATCAGCTAATTTGCTCACCAACACTTGCCTGCATCATCCCACATTTATACCATTAGGTCCACAGTCCTAATTTAAAATAAAAATTGCCTTTCATCTCACTTTAATCTCAGCCTCTTCTGCTACATTGAGGGTGGTTTTCCTAAATTGTTTTCCACTTTCCTTGTAAATGGGAGAACACTTCCTCCAAATTCAACATTTCTCATCCCTGACCCATTAGCGTAATTATTATATGTGTACAAACCGAATGGGTACTAAGACACAGTGCTAAAAAAAATCCATTAGGCCTAACATTATTTTAAGAATCTCTTCGGCGGCCGAATGGTCTAACACGCTACTCTTACAGTAGACTAGACTGCTAATGATTAGGAGATCGAGGTTCGAATCTCAGTTGAGTGTAGGCCTACTGAGGGTGGTTTTTCCAAAATGGTTTTCCATTCTCCCTCAACACAAGTGCGGGTACACTTTCTATAAACATAACCTTCCTAATCCTTAAAACCATTAGCGTAATTAGTAGGCCCTACACAAGCGTATGACCCAAATGGGTAGTAAGACACGGTGCTAAAAAAAATCTAATAACATTATTTTATCAGGCCCACCGTATTGATAGTAATTTTACTTTATTACCATATATTCTATATAGGCCTGCTATTATTATTAAGCCAATCATTATTTTAGTTTCTTGAAGGTGTCTTCAGAATAAAATTAAAATGTTTCAATACATGTTAGCTTTTCCTGAATACAATGTAGTTTAATTACTGGTGTGGAGGTGACCTGGGGGTCTAGGGGTAAGGTGTCAGACCTCTGTGCTGGGGTCTGGGGTTTAATCCTCAGTCCCGGCACGGATTTATCTGATTGCCAAACCCTTACTTCACCTCTGACAAGACTTGTATTAATCACAACTTGTGAATGTGTGGAATGCCAGGCCTCCACCGTGGTTCGGATCCCACGTTAAACTGTAGGTCCTCCATTTCATCTCACAATCACCCTACCATTACACATTAGCGTAAGTGTGTATAATCCGAACGGGTAGCAAGACACAGCGCTACTAATAATAATAATAATTACTGGTGTGACTGAATTTTACAACTGACATGACTTTTAGATAAAATACAGTGTAGGCCTTTAAACCAATTTTACAGATAGTTATCCACCATAAAAATAAATGTGGCTTAAAAAAAATGAATCACTCTTTATGATAGTTCCTGTATCAAATGAATATAATATGTTTAATGCTAGGAATTTTTTCCCCCCATTATCAGTAAAGTATTACTGGTAGCTTACAGTATGTTAATTTATTTTCGGCTATGCCATGGCTTACCCTTGTATCCCAAAATAATAAATTTGGGTTGACACGTTGGAAATATTTCTAAAGTGTATAATCCTAATTGTCACTTACCCCCTTATTGGCTAAGAAAGACTTCAAAGGGGTTTTCCTACTTAAAAGTGCCCAAGGGCCACAATTGAATCTACGAGTCTAGTGGCGGACCACATTATAATCTGTTAAGGGGTAGAAGGAAATAGGACTATGCGTGTACACAAGCCATTATAGAAGTAGAGTGGAATTAAGTTGATTACTGAATGAACATCAGATGGAGCTTTTATCGTTTTCCCCACTCTAAGTCACAGCTTTCCGTTTAGGCTCTACTGGCTAAAAACATCAATTTTACTAAAGTAGATTAATTTTCCAAGACACTTAATGGGATACATGTGTCCCGAAGGCCACCAGTTGGAAACTCTTGGACTATAAAGCTTATTCGGATGACAACAGTTCACTCGCTGCATGCTAATCTTTACACATATTGATATCAGTATAAGAACTGTTGTTATTCAAATGCACTACCGGTATGAATTTTTCTCAATCATCTTCTCCATAATAATCCTAGTTATATATCACAAACAATGTTCAAATACATTAGCTTAGTAATTTTGATTTATTGGAAATGTTATTTCATTCTGAACTAAAATAGCATATTCTTTGGGTTTTTTTTTCAGCTCGTAGCATTTATACTGATTGGTGTGGCGGTGTATGGGCGTGCTTCAGCACTAGTTACAAATCTACCAATAATCGGAGGAATTTTGGCATGTGGCATCTTCTTAATTTTGGTATCCATTCTCGGATTGATTGGCGCCATCAAACATCATCAAGTTATTCTCTTTTTTGTATCCTTTACAAATTGTATTGCTTACTTAATTTAATCTTGGGGTGGTTTTCCACTTTGTTATGGATATTATGCACTTACACGCCCTTCCTTATTGGAATATACTCTGCCCACTTAGACAAAGGTGAAATCATCCAAGCTGGGGAGTCGATGAAGGTCCTAGTTGGTGGGACACATTTAGCGATCCAAACAAGTGCCGATTTAATCAAGGTGTCCTTTACTATTCATGCAAGGTTAAATTTTAGTGAAATAATTAATACCGTATTATTATTTTTAGGTGTTCTTTTTCACAGCAGGTCCAATGTCCGAGTTTGATTCCCAGGCATGGCTAATGCATTTTTGATAAGAAATTAACTGCTAGGAGGATGACCTTGGTAGTCTTAGGGTGAATTGCTCACCTCAGGACCTGGTGTTTGCGAGTTAAAACCCAGCCTGGGTCAGCAGGTTTGTCTTGAGCAATAAAAATCTGTAGCACAACTTCCTTCGTAGGGGAAATAAAGCTGTCGGTCCTTTGTCAATCGGGGTGGCTAAAAGAGCTCTGCAGGGTGTTGGTTCTTTGTCAATTGTGGCCTCTAAAAGAGCTCTGCAAGGTGTTGGTCCTTTGTCAATTGTGGCGCCTAAAAGAGCTCTTCAGGGTGCTGGTCCTTTGTCAATTGTGGTGCCTAAAAGAGCTCTTCAGGGTGCTGGTCCTTTGTCAATTGTGGCGCCTAAAAGAGCTCTGCAGGGTGCTGGTCCTTTGTCAATTGTGGCGCCTAAAAGAGCTCTGCAGGGTGTTGGTCCTTTGTCAATTGTGGCCTTTAAAAGAGCTCTGCAGGCTGCTGGTCCTTTGTCAATTGTGGCGCCTAAAAGAGCTCTGCAAGGTGTTGGTCCTTTGTCAATTGTGGCCTCTAAAAGAGCTCTGCAAGGGGTTTGAAACTACCTTTTCAAGCAATGGTAAGGCCCTTTCGCTCTTGCTCATATAAATTCTTGTTGGCTAATATAATCAGTCGGTTCAGAAAGTAAAAAGAGAATTAAAAAACTGCCTGGAGGCTTGGTGTTGTTTATGTTGTTATAGTATTAATTTAGATTTTAAGTTGTGTTGTTATATTCAGTCAAATAAAGACAAATTATCATTGTTGAGTCCTTAACGTTAACAGTACATGCTCATCTTGTTCCTGTTGTTTTTGGTCCAGTTTAGCGTCGCTTGTGCCTGTCTTGCCGTCAATATGGAACAGCAACATGAGCTGGCAGAGCAGGTAGAGGAACCATGTTCTCAACTAAGAAGCGTAGAAATATTACATGCTCACGTCCTTCACATTCCCACATTTGGAGAAAACATAGTCACGGCTCATTGATAGGCCTCATATTGGTGGAACACCATTGAGGTAGAGGGTGTCATATGGTCAGCACAACGATCCCTCTCACCATTAATTTCAGTCTTTTAGAGCAAAACGGCTACTTATTTTTTTCAAGTAACTCCTCACTGGTCCCCACGAGGCTGAGTTTGACCTCATTCTAGACCCATTGCTTCACAGAAATCTATGGAAGCGCTGATGATTGAACCCGGGACCTCTGGATCTTTAGCCAGGAACTTCGACCACTAGGCCACAGAGGTGGTCTCCTAATTATTAATCTTGATGAAGCTATCTTAATAAAACATGTTAAGTTTCTTATTTTAAGAGTTTTAATTTGAAAGTGCTTACCGGTATCTTTCAGTTTTGTTCTCAAGCAGCAGTGAAAGCTTCTTTAAAATACAATTGAGCTTTCACAAATAATAAAACACTTAATTCCTTGAATGCAAGTGTTCTTGGTGCTTAAAAGCCTATAAACACTTTAGAATGACATTCATTTACAAAACTTATTGATGGAGAAAGCTAACAATTGTACATGATTGGCAAAGCTTGGGAGATCAAAATGACCTATCAGTAGAGACCCTGATTTGTAGTAAATAAAATTATTGGATTTTGTTAAATAAGAAGTTGAATTTCGATTAAAGTCGGCAGATAAAATATTTACTTTTGGTTAAAAATAGTAACAAATCAACTTTTATTTAAATGCAATAAATAGAAATATTATGGCTACATTTTTAAATAACCTAACAAATAAAATATAGTAAGTTAAAAAATATCAAACAGCTTTCTTAGTCATGGTTTTTCTTCTGGGTTTGGTAACAATATAGCCGTTACGAAATCCGGTTCTAACACACATTTTACTCATGCTCTTTAATTGATGGAAATAAACCTACTAGGCTGAGAGAAATTTGTTTTTGATTGGAATGTTATCGTTAAATTGCATTTAAATCAAAATTGACCATGATTCACATTTAAAAGGTAAAGTAATCAGTTTCATGAAAATACTTAATTTTGTTTTATTTCGCGCATCTATTTATGAATCCAAAATTGCTACAATGTGCTTTAAATATGTTTGATAGCCATTTTAATGGCCTAGGTAAAAGTTTGTGAAAAAACAACTCCCTAAATCTTGGTATCTCTATATATTACAGATATAGCTGCTTCAAGTATTATATTTGTAAATTTGAAAAATGACACATGGGCATTGATCCTGGGTTTCATTCCTGTGTCCGGGTGTTATTTTTCAAATAATTTACGAAAAGCTACTGTATTCTAAATGTGTCCCATGCAGGGCTGGAAGCGTGTGACACTGGATATGAAAGGGGAAGTCCAGAAGGTGTTCAACTGTTGTGGTTTCGAGGGTAGTCACAACAGCAGTCTCAGCACCACGCCGGATCCGATGGCGCATCCCCCTTGTATTCATCCAGAGGTCATTACCCAAACCTTTAGTTTGTTAAGCCTTAATACTAAGAGGCTGTCTATAAACTATGTACGCGTATCATTGGGTGGGAAGGGGGAGTAGTGCTAGGTGTGACCAAGGGGTAGTCAGATAATGCATACAGATTATTTATTTTAAAATCAACCCAACTGACCCAATTGACTTATCGACTTGGACACGTTTCATTTAAAGGGTTTTATAGGCTCTACAATTAAAAATATTATTTAAATCAGAGGGGTGGGGGTCACTTGATAGTGTGATATAATATTAGAAGGGAGGTTTACAAAATTGTGACGAGGGATAAGGGGGTTGGAAAAAAAATTATTATGATGTTGTGTATAGACAACCCTTAAGTAATCTAAAGCTTTTGATGCAATATGTCTAAGGGCCGTCTGCAAGAACTTGACTAAATAGATGATTTGTGGACACTAGCGTGGGTTTGCTGGTGTAATCATAGGTTAAAAGATTTAGCAATAGTATGCTCAGGACCATACTATTGGTCCACTAAGCATTCACTAACATTCTTGCATACCACCCTAAATACTCTAGGTCTAATTCATTAGGCTTATGTAGAGTCATGTTCATAAAACGTGAGCAACTTTCATTTAAAATTCAGCCACAAATATATAGAGAAAAATGGGAATTTTGTTTGAGTTTCAGGTAGAAATCTTGAGAATAAAAAATAATTGGAGATTTTATGCAGGCACATGTCACAGCCAAATTACAGTAATTTTCCTAAACTCGATTTTGTATTAGGTAACAAATTTGCATAAGAACACTAAATGTTTCTTGAACCAACGTGACTGCCTACATGTCATGAATAGGAAATTTTTAATAGAATTTGAACTATTTTTAATTATTATTCGACAGGTATGATATCGTATGCAAAGCTCCTAAAATGTTAGTTAATTGGCTGGCACACTTTTTACAAAAAATTTCATGGGGAAACATTTGTTCAAAGTCTTGTAATCAGAGGTAAAGCCTTTTTGAGAATTTGGTAAACTATTTTATTTTTACTGGGAAAACTTAGAGCTGTGTTAGAATTTTATTTTATAGTTTTGAATGACCACTTTATACTGTACTAGACGGATAGTTCTACTCCTTGCGACTATTAGAGATAGGGGAGAAATAAGTCTGCCATCAATCTTGTTCTTGTTTGACTCTTGCATTCATACTAACTTAATTATCCTTTGTTTTAACAGATTCTAGAACTTTTGAACATAATAGTGCCAGTGAAATACATTTTTTTGGGAAAGCATGTCCTCATAGAAATAGGAGGTACAAGGTTAGTTTAAGCTGTCCCTTGTAGCATCTATTTAGTCCTCAAATAGAGAAGTATCTCATGACAAAAGGACACAGCACATCTTTAAATGGTTAGAACAAATTGTAGTTACACATTAAAATTTCTTTGCTTGCTAAACCACTAACTCATAAAAATATTTATATAGTAATTTTAATGGATAATTTATTTTCAAACAATTTGCTCCTCATTTGATATAAATTGTATTTAATTACTCAAAACACAATATTAAAATAAACCTAGAGATTTTATTTGTATTCTTTTTTTTTATATATACAGGGCTTTCAAATATCTTTAATAGATTAATAAGAACAACAACAACAAAAACAATAGCAACAGTAACAATAACAGCAACAACAATAACAACAATAACAACAACAACCACCACTACTACTACTTCACAGTTTCCCACCACTAGCAGGGTCTGTCTCGAACATAAGCCTCTCCATTTACTTCTGTCCTCCCACCACCTTTCTTCCTCCACTCCTCTCCACACTCCTCCATACTCCCTCTATCCACCTGTCGCTGTCTTGGCCTCTGCCCGCCACCTCCATTTCGAGCATCCTCCTTGGAATCTTCCCCTCTTCCATCCTCTTCGCATGTCCATAACACCTCAATCTCTCCTTCTCTATCTTATCCTGCAGGAGTTTCTCCTTCACTCTCTCTCACCCTGTCCATCCTTGTCACCACCAGCCTACTCCTCACAAATTTCATCTCACATAGTTAATATTTGTTTTTCAGGATGAACCTTGCATGGGAAAGTTACAGAGTACTATCAATTACGCGTTCAAGCTTTGTGGGGGGATAGGAATATTCTTCAGCTTCACAGAGGTATGTACTAGTAATATATTCCATCATATTTGAAGAATTGTGTGATATTTACCGTATTTCTTCTGTTCTAGGATGCCATTGATTGTAAAACGCACCTTAATTTTGTAATCACTAACAGAAAAAAGGCCTTGAGTAAGAAAATAAAATAAAAATAAAACACTAAAAACCTTATACAGTGGAACCTGACTAATACGAACTTCTGTAGTTCGAAATAGTCTTTGATTCAAATTTTTCGCTTGGTCCTGTGAATTTTGTATTAAAAAAATGTAAAAAAAATCGTGGATAGTTCGAATTTTGTTTTGGTTAGTTCGAACTTTTCGTAAGTTGTAATGTAGGCCTTACTGTGCAGTATTGTTTTCTTTTAGTTGCGGCGCCATGTTCTATTTTTGGAAACAAGGGAGGCGATGTTGGAATGCGGTCAGTACCACTCTTCACACCCCTCTAACTCCCCTGCCCACCCATACGTCTTTGTTTACACGTACACTTGTGTACTCAGTCAAGGTCGAACCTCTCGAGTGGTTGTGGTTACGTGCGCTGTTCTTAGTGATTCGGTCGTAGCGATATTCTTGGGATGTCCGAGTTTATTTTGTTTTGTTGTTTAGTTTTTGTTTAATTTTAGTTTTTTACATACTGTATAGTAGTGTGTATGTTTGTGTGTGTGTGTATTGTGATGTCACTGTCCAAGCCACAGTCTTATAAATCATTAACTTTGGTTGAAAAAGTAGCAGTGATAAAGGAAGTGGAAAGGAGAATTACTTTTAAGAACCTTATTTAATTTCAAATTTTTGGATCGTTAAAATTTTTTCCTGGTACCTTCAAGTTTGAATTATTCAGGTTCCACTGTATCTAAGAAATATTTTTATAACAGAAGTCAATTTACTAACAACAACAGTGCCTTATTTATCAGAACATAGTAATGTCATTCATCACTCCCTTCTGAATCAATATCAGTCTGATTCCTATCCCTTATCAATTTACAAATATGATATTTGGCAGGCACACCCGCTTAAGTCGTCAATCTTGTCTAATCTGCTTTGCTGTTGACAAAGAGAGGTCAGGGTTTGACTACTTACTGGATGTACTGAGATTCCTTTCCCTCAATGGTTTTCCACTCTTCCTCCACACAATTGTGGGAAAAATTCCTTTAAATTATACCTTCCCCACTGGTTTGAATGTATGAATAACCCAAACCGGTCCATGATATTTGTTAATGCTTGTGTTGCTTTTTAAACTCTGGTGGCTTTTGCATGAATCGCTTTTTAACTTATATAGGTGTGTTCCTAGTTTGTATCTAACACTAGACTATTAATAAGTGGAGCTGGTGGTCCCGAGTTCAATTCCTTGCTTGGCCGAAAAATTTATCATCACTGGAATTGGGGCTTCCATTTTCACAGTGATAAAGAAACGGTCAGAGGACTGGGTGTTACGTCTTTTCTAGATTTAAGTTAGTTTATAAGTCGTGTACTAACATAATCAGTCAGTTCAGAAAGTGCACGTAAAATACCTCCTCAAATAATGAAGCTATAGTAATAATTAACTATACTACGGTGTGATTATGTTAACCTGTGGGCTCTAATGGTTTAGTTAGTTTCATTTGACTGTTTACTAACCATCCTTTTCTTTCAGTTTGTGGGTGTGTGGTTGACGGTTCGTTACAGGAACCAGAAAGATCCAAGGGCTAACCCTAGTGCTTTCCTCTAATCCCTTAGTGCAAGGCGTTGGTCAGGTTCCTCGTTTGTCTAGGTAATATCTGGCTCTTTCTTTTTCTCTCTTTTAACATGGGTTTCTATGTTCCCTTTCGTTTTCCATTATATAACATGTGATATTAACTTTACTTGCATGTGTACATTACTAACTTTATGTGTACTAATGTTGTTTATAATAGTCCCACGTTGGTCCCTCATTACGATTCCCTTTTTACAATAGAGCAAATCAAATTAAAGTTAAATTTTGTTTTTATTCAAATATTTAGTACTTTTTAAGACTTTTGTTTGCGCATAATTTTTATACAATTCTATCATATTTATTTAATTTAGGGATGGGACCCTTAAATCCCCCCAATCCTTAAGAATATTCAAGGATTCAAGAAAATTTCTCCTCCAATTTTTCAAATGAAATTAGTTTTAGAGCTCTAATACTGCTTATTGGTGGTTAGAAACCATTTTTAATCATAGGATGAACTTAACAACCGGGCCCCAGACCAGTAATTTAACACTTAACTGAATGTATTCAAATATTTTTAGTGAATGGATTATAAGATAGAATATTAACATCTAGCTATTATTATTTTATAATATTTTATTATATTTATATTACTTCTTATGTTCATAATTTTATATAAGATTCGAATTTGAGATAATTACATATTACACCAGATTAACAGGGGTGCAGAATGTCTGGTCGAGGTTTGGGGGAAATTTGGGGCAGGGAGATGTCCGACCATCGTGTTGACGTTTTTAGTGCATTCTAGTTGGTGATTTCATCGTGTGAAAAAACCGTGTCAGACAACACTTGACACCGACACTATCAGTAAGTATCTGTGAAGTGGAAAGACTGCCATCTCTTGGAGACAAAAGAACTTTGTATAAGGTAGCCAACCCTATGTGATTAATTGTATGATTTAAAGTATGTTTAAATTTGAATTTATCCAAACTATGTAGTAATAATCCTTAATCCCTCCCGCCTCCATACAATTTTCAATGTTTTATTTTATGCACTATGGTTTTTGGGGATTTTTTTTTTATGTCCTGGGGTAATATTGGGTTCTTTAACATATTCTCGACCCCTAACTGGATATTTTGAATTGAGGAAAATTTACACACCAGATTTAATAAACAGCCTGAAAATCACTGTGGATTTATTAAATTAAATGACAACAAAAAACACCACAGTAATTTTTGAGGCAAATTGGGCGCCGTCATCAGCAGAAGAGAGTAAAACACGAATCGGACTTTGGCTAGAAGATGATTATTGTTGCTTGGATTCTCTTGTTGCCTGTTCAAACTTTATGTCTTGAATGTAGGTAGATAGAAATTTATTTCTGACTAGTTGAAGTACCCGATATTGGCCAGGAGAAATGTTTTTAGTTTATTTACTGTACATGGAAGATAATTTCAAATTTTAAAATTAGGTCTTTTGAGGGGCACATGTTGGTACTAATTTTTTAAATCTCAATACCTATGCTTGCAGTAAATATAGCACAATGCACAAACTCTTAATTTTATCAATATTACTTTGCTTTTGACCCAGTTTTTAATTAGTTGAAGAAAAAAAAAAAGCTAGTTAAAATTTTAAAATTCCAGCTTTGAGGTGTACATGTTCGCGCACAGGTGCTACTAATTTTTAAAATGTCAGACCTTTTGGTGCGATAGATATCACTCAATGTTCATGATATTCAAACAAACTCTTCATTTTATTAATATCAATTTTGTTTATTATGGTTTAAGGCCTACATTTCTCTGGTAATTGTGTGTGCCTTGCCCTTATATCCTCCTGTCAATGTTTACTATTAAAGCGTAGATATTATGTTTTACTCTCCCTAAACGTGTTGTTTTGTTGCAGGTGGTAGCAATAATTCTTGCTTATAAATTTCGGAACCAGTACAATCCCCGTGATAAGACAACAAGTGCCATACTTTCTAAAAATGCTTACATGACCTAATAAATGGTTTACTAGTCTCAAAACTGTTGTATTACTCTAGAACATAAGTGCAAGGAATGCAATCTGGTGTTTTGATCTGTGATGAAGTGGCATAGTAACACTTTAAAGAACATCTTTGTTTGCTAAACCAAAGTTGTGGGTAGCATTTTAACGAATTTAGTAATACTCTTTGTAAACCAAAGCAACTAGCGATATTTTCAGTAACTTTCTGGTTTATTTCTAGGATTCAGCCGAAGTTAAACATAGTAAAATGTCTGCCATGTTTTCAAGCAAAATGGGCTCTCTAAAAAATAAAAAAATAAAAAATAAATCTACTGCTTGTCAATATCATACTTTAGTAGAGTAACGTAAATTAGACATGTTTTTTATTATGTTAATATATGAATATAAATAGTCATTCATACTTATTTGGTTTCTGCAAACAGCAATAGATAGGGCTTTTTTTTACCACTTAAAATGGGATATTTTATCTTAGAATTGTTTATTAATGCTTATCTAATCTTATTAATATATTTAATACAACGTGTTACTTGAATAGAGTAGAAATGATAAGGATAATCAAGAATAAATGCACCAGAACTCACATTGAAAGAGAATAGAAACAAAAACTACCTTTAGTTTCCCTGGTCTGAAAATAAATTTGAGTCGCTATATTCTATCAAGAAAAATACATTTTTTCATCACATATATTCAGCTTTAAAAAAAAAACTACCAACTTCTGCAAAAGCATTATTTTTCATGGTGAGTGTATATCCTATTATTTAAAAATCACTTGACTATTTTCGATATTTGATCAAATAGTTTTGATTTGTATGAAAAGTAATTTAACCATACTGAAGAAGGGGACTGATTTATCCTGAAAAATATATAATTATGTGCTTTAATTGTGAACTTTGAGGCCTACAGTTTTCTGGTAAGTGTGTAGGTCTTGCACTTCTATCCTCCTTTCAATGTTAAATTCATTAATTTATACTAAGTATCCTTGTATCAGATTTATCAACAATAAAGGCCAGTTTATTAGTCAGACTTGGTACGCTTCGAGTGTGGCGCTATATTAAATACAAGATGACACCTACCAGGAACAAAATGGAATGGTCCAGTTTCATATGCGAAACTGGCCCATTCTACTCAAGTTAAGGTATGACTCTGGCTTGGAAAAAACTTATTAATAATTAACATGAATTAACCATTTATTAAGGAGTCTTGAGTCGGACAGTAGAAAAATGGAATATTCTGAGTCGAAGGCTTGGTGTACCGACTCCACAGCCATGCTTGAGCCGTACTAAGTCTTGACTACGAAACTTTATAACTATGCCGCTTCAGCACTTTTGTTAATTTATTAGCTTTAAAGCAAACAGTCATCAAATGTGATTTTTTTCCCCCTTAATTATTTCAATAATCCTGTAATTTTTTATTTCATTATCCTTTAACTCAAACATAGTTGAATGTTTCTATAAGACTATAATTTCCTTATTTATTATTATTTATACAAATTTACTATTTTCATCGAAATATTATTGGAATGATATTTTTTACAATATATAATTATAATAGTCATTTTAATATGTTGTTTTCTAATATATTTTCATTTGTGTAATTGGAATTTGTGGTTTCAAAAGTCCCTGAAAAAAAAGCTTTTAATGTATATGTTAGTACTAGGTACCTCATGTTTAGTCATTAGACCGAATCGGAATCTTCATTTTATTAACAAATCCGGAACATCCCAAGGGTTGTAGGAGTACTCGGAAATTTGAGTACATGTCGAGTTTAAGTAGCTCAGACTCGGTGATTTTGACAAAACTTGAAAAATTTAAATACAATACTCAGCATTTTCACTTTGTCATTGAAAATTCCAAAATGTATTAGTTTAATTCCATTTTAAGATTTCTTATAGCAAATAGAGTTCCTCAATGTATTTACTTTTGTCTAGTTAAAAAAATTTACAATTATATTAAATACGTTTTAAAATCTGAATTTGTGTCAATATTTTTTTTTCACCAAAAATGTTATCCTGTATGTTTTACTTATTGATTTAACATGAAATATTTTTAGCACAAATACTGCTTAATATTACTCATACTTGAATTTCATTCAAGCACGAGTCGAGCTTATCTTGAAGTAGAAAATGCCTTCTTGCACACCCTTAAGTAAAAACAATAATAAGCATCATGCTAGCTCTAAAATAAACTCAGATTCGAAACTAAAATATGGTTTATTTATTGAATTTAAAAAAATGTTATCTTATATTTGGAATTTCATTTCCGGATTTGATGGTTTTGAAGATTTCAAGGTTTTTTCTCTATTAGTAGTATGGTACCAAATACATACATTGGTGAAAAAATATGATACGCTTAGATAACGCATGATTTATAGTTATTTATTTAGGAAAGAGTTTGAACAATGCTATGATATATTAAAATTATATTACGACCGCTTGCTAGGCCACTCTCCTCTAAGTGGATAAAATGTTAGACTATTCTAGTTTTATTTTTCTATGTGAAACTAGTTTCATTTAGTAAACTTGTTGTTTCTCATTTAAAATAACTGGACGATTGACAAAATAAATTTACGAATTGAACATTTATATTTGTGAAGTAGGTGATATAAATTCCCCCTAACATACAGTAATATACAATCAAAATAAAAGTAATTTAGTAATATCTGTAGTCAGGCCTATAGGGGGGGCTTTCTGGGGGGAGAGGATGGAGGGGGGCGAGGGGCGGAGCTAGGTTCAAAATTAACTAGTAGCACCCTCAGAAATGAAGTTGCCCCCGCCCTCATTTTATAAATTAGAGCACATTACCGATAGTGCCCCTAATNAAAAAAAAAAAAAAAAAAGGCGCCTACCTCAATTTTTAGGAGGCATGAGGCTGATTGGCCTCGAGACACCCCTCTCTCCCACCTTTATTCTTACGACACTCTGACACACTTGGTGGTAATATCAGAATTGGCCATTTTAGTTTGGCATGTAGTTGTAAAGTAACTGTAAATTCACTAATATAGTTAACTATCTCCTTAAATAAAATTTGTGAAGGAAGAAATAATGTAATTGAAATTAAGTAATATTTTTATAATGTAAATTATAAACCATATATACCTAGTTAAGGTTTTGTCAGAATTTTTTTGGCAAAAAATAATTATTTAGTGCATAATTAAAACTGCCCATCATATAGTTGATTACATTTTATTTTATTCATATTCAGGCCAGCAGTGTCAAGATTGAACAAAAAGGTTTAAAAAAAACCTTAGCGCCACATGCGTAAATCTTCTAAAAAAATTTTTTAATTATTTTTCAAATTGCATCTTACTAAGTAAGTTTATAAAAAAAAATTGTCACACATAGTACTAAAAGTATATGTTCTTTGTCTTCTGTATATAAAATAAATTTATGACGTAGTAATGCTTGTAGTTTTCTTAAAATCCCTACCTACCCCTTACCTTTTACCCCTAGATTTTAATAACGGTGCCAGTTTTTTTCATAAAGGCAATTTTATAAACATTAATAGTGGTATATGTATAACCTGAACGGTTAGTAAGACACGGTGCTAATAATAATAATTAATGTGTAATAGTAGTAGATCAAATAATTTTATTTAGGAGAGCTGCCATGGAAATGAGTAATGGATTTTTTTTTATAGGGATTGGCATAAAATGGTTCAATTATTTTATCTCAGTCGATAGCACGTTTTCCTATTGAACCTATGGCTGAAAAATGTTATAAACGGTTAAATGTGGGTTTCTGCTTTCACAGTGGTGAATTGATTGGGGGGTGAGGGGGTCTTGTGTCTGTTCCAGATTTAAGCTTTTAATTCATGTATTTATATAATAAGTTGGTTCAGAAAGTGTGTATCAAATATAAATAAATACTCTTTATTTATATATATGGTGACGTAAAAGATTTAGGCAGTTATAGTACAACTATGTGAGTTAAATTGAAATGATTCAATCTCTAAAGTACCTCTATTTAAGAATCAAATAGCCAAAGCTATTATTTATGCTTTTTAGTGAGGGATTCTCTATCTAGATATCATATTCTTAAAATTGAAAAATGACACCTGGACACGAGAATCAAACCCAAGATCTTTGGCAATTCTTTACCACTGAGCTATCCGATAGTAGCCGATGATTTCCGCACTTCCATCACAGACTCTGCCTTAAAAATATGAGTGAAGAATGACCCTGGGCACGGGACGATTCCTGGATAGCCCAGTGGTAGAGCATTGGCACACTAAATTAAAGGTCCCGGGTTCGATTCCCGTGTTCATGTATCATTTTTCAATTTTCAGAATATGATACCTCTATTTAGCTAAAATTAATAGTTTGTATCAGTGTAGAGTAACGAGGAGTTAAAAATACGTCAAATTTTGGTATCGCCGACAGGGGACTGTTTCAAATTTAAGCCAAGGTGTTAAGGTGGGACTGATCTTAGATGTTTGAAGTTAAATGAGCTTAGAAATACGAGTAAAATAGTTTTTCAATTTAAATTTGCGACCTTTTAACACAATTTTCAAAAACATAATCGTGGGGGAAAAAAAACTACCTGTGGGATTAAGGAATTTTCAAGATATTATTAGCACCGCGTCTTACTACCCGTTCGGGTTATAAGCTTCAAGATGTTAACTATTTTTATACACAGCCTACACTGGGATTAAACGCAGCTTTGATTATTTAAAAAAAAGGATTAGATGCTCAACTCACATGTCCATGAGATACTTTAACTTAAAATATAAAAATACCTTTGGCACAGAATAATACTGAGGAAGCTAAATGGCAAGTGAATAGGAATATTAAGGAAACGGTTCCAGCTTTGATTCTGGTGTGTTAATTTTTACGGGCCAAACAGGACTAAAACTAGAATTATTTAAAGTTTGGGCAAAATGCCTTTAGAGAAAGGCGTATATTTAATCACAATTTAATGACATTTTATTTATAGTTTTAGCCAACTTCCGTTTAAATTTAAAAGTGTTATATTATTAGGTGTTCTGTATTTTTACAGATCCGTTGCCTTGTCAAAAAATTGAATCCATTATATCCTATTAGCAGCTTCCTTTTTTAAATCCTGAAACATTATCTTCTTTCCTCGTTTGAAGTCATCAATCAGTTGCATTTGTGGTATTCCTGCTCCCCTTTTTCCTTCCACTTTGCCCTTGATGATGTCACTCAATAAATCATTTCTTCTCATAAAGTGACGCATCCAGTTTGTCTTTCTTAGGGGAATAATCAGCATGATTTTTTTTGTTCTTTTAGCATCGCGTCTTGCAACCCGTTAGGGTTATCGTACTAACTACATTAATGTGTTAGAGATGAGGAAAGTTGATTTTAGAGGAAGTGCACCCGCATTTTCGTGGAGGAAGAGTAGCAAACCACCCTCAGTGTATCTGACTAGGATTAGAACCGTGTCTTCCGTAAGTCAGTTAAACACTAGTGTGACGCCTTAGACCAAACAACCACTGAAGCGGGTGTTGGTTAATCAATAAATTGATTAAACTCAATTTACCCGCTTCGGTGGCCGCGTGGTCTAGCGCGCTACTCTTGCATTAGGCTAGGCTGCCGATGATGGGGAGATCGAGGTTCGAATCTCGGTCGGATATACTGAGGGTGGTTTTTCCAAACTGGTTTTCCACTCGCCATCCATGCGAATTTGGGTACACTTCCTATAAATATACCCTACCTAATACATAAACCATTTATGTATAACCTTAGGTAGTATGACGCGGTCATAAAAAAAATCACGTTGGTTAATTGATAAATTAGCTTAAAAGTTATTAAGGAAAAAGACAACGAATAACGTCTAATTATTTATTATTATTATTTATATTATTTAGCACCGCATCCTACTACCCGTTCGTGCTATCCGCTTAAGTACTAATTGCACTAATGGGCTGTGAATTGGGAAGGTTGAATATAAAGGAAGTGAACCCGCATTGGCGTGGAAGAATATTGGAAAACCATTTAGGATAAACCACCTCCAGTTCACCCGAGTTAGATTCGAACCTGGATCTCTCCGTCCTCGGCAGTCCAAACGTCTGATTACATTTGTAAGCTTCCGATAAGACAGCGATTGATATGTAGAACTAAATGCTATTAAGAATTAATAGCCAGAGCTATTATTTATGCTTATTAGTGGGAATTACTCCATCTAGATATCCTATTCTGAAAATTGAAAAATGACACCTGGTTCGATTCCCGTGTCTAGGTGTCATTTTTCAAATTTCAGAATATTATAAATACTATTAGTATTATAGTAATAATATTAATATAATAATAATAATGGAAATTGAAATTATTATTATTATGGAATAATGTAATAAAACTTGTGAGCGACATTCCCGCCCACTCCTGCACACACAAACTCATACTACCTGCAGTAAAGCATCGCGTGACGGGTTGCTTAGAGAAACATTTCAAGGCGCAAATCCATCCGGGCGACATGTTTTTGGTCGGTATAGGACTAATTGCGGCCGCACGGAAATGTTTTAGTTGATCCAAAGTGGAAACTTTTTATCGAAAGAAGTAACCGTTCGTAATACGGACACTGTTATTGCTACTTTGTAGGGGATGGGGGAAGTAAATCAAGCGTGGCAATTCTAGAAATCACTCTACAGGCCAATTTTCATTGGAAGGGCCTTATATGACTGCTATAAAAATTACTTGATCCAGTTTCACGTATTCATACGTCAAGTCATGTGCTATACAGCTGTAGATTTTGATGGATATTATATATCCTATAAAATAACACCAATAATGTAGTAAAATGCTATCAATGGTGGCCACAAAAAAAAAAGGATATATTTTCTAAAAGACTTTCCCTATGAAAATTGAACCTTAGTTCAAGGGGACAACTATTTTTGGAGGAGACACCGCGTATTACCACCCATCCGGGCATATTTACACTAATGGGGTTAAAGAATAGAATAGTAGAATTCAGTAGAAGTTTCCCAGCACCTACGTGAACATTAAGTGGTAAATCGTTTTTGAAAAAATAAAATAAAAATATCAGTACATCTGGTCGGGATTAAAAACCCTGACCTTCTCGCTATTTGAAAATTAAATTAGACGAGGCTGATTGCCTTGCCTGCGCTACCACCGATGTCATAGTTTGGGGTTGTTTTTCCTCTTAACTTATTTTAAAATTATTGTAATTATAACGGTTTAGTGTCGGCTATACTGACTTACTAAGCGAATAGCGTGGATTTTAAAATAAAAATTCATAACACGCCTGGAAAGAGGATGGTAAATCACATTAAGAGTACCGCCTATACACTTGACCGACAAATGAACCCTTGAATATTTGACCAAGGATAATAAAGCAACTCTTAACTGCCGGTTTTCATGCTTTTTTTTTATTGAAGTTTTTGTAAACCCGACTCCAAAAGCTCAGTCGGTAGCTTGTCTTTCTAGTGAGATAGGCGTACCGCTTTCGATTCCCAGCATGGCCAAAATGATTATTATTATTAGACATGAAATCAGGTCTTTTACTTTTCTAAGTAATGTAAAAACGCTTCAGTGGTCGAATGGTCTAAGGTGTCACTCTCGTGAAGACGGGGAGATCAGGGTTTGAATCTCTGTTGGGTCTACTAAGGGTGGTTTTTCTTAAGTAGTTCCACATTATCCTTCCGCGTAAATGCGTGTGGATTACCTCTCAAAGGTTTCCTTCAATTTTTTAAATTTATTTGAGGTATTTAACGTGCACTCTTTGAACCAAATGATAACATCAGCACACGAGAATTTCTAAGAGCGAGAATGAAAGGACCTACCAATTTTACCCGGGAAAAGTATTTTCACATACCTTCCACGGTTCTTTTACGTGCCACAACCGACAGCTTTACTTCCCCATCAAAAGGAAGTTCTGCTACGGGGTTTTATCGCTCAAGACAAGTCAGCAGACCCCGGCTGGGTTTGAACCCATGAACATTGGGTCCTGCGGTGAGAACTTTACCACAAGACCACAGAGGTCGACTCTTTAAAATTAATAAATATGAGTATAACTTGAACAAGTAGTAGGAGGCAGTTAAAAAATAAATAAGAAAGCTTTTTATATTTTGATATGTATGAATATGTAAATATCAAAACCTTTTTATAACTAATAAAAGTAAAACCCTCAATTTTATCGACTATAATTATTTCAGCCATGGCGGGAATCTATCCCGGGACCCTTATCTCACTAGCCAAACTGTTTTTCATACTTTAATCAATTGTAACAAATTATGTGTTTTTTCACATGATAAATTGTAGTTTAAAAAAATCTGGTTAAACTAGATCCATTTTGTTGTTGTTAGTGAACCGGACGCTGTGACTACGAAGCTGCGGCCAGCTATATTCAGATGGTCACAGTTTCTATCGAACGGAAGGTGACGGTAGTCAAGCCCGCCCCACGCAGGTTTTCACCAGGGAAAAAGGGACGAGAGGACGCCGTCACGCGACGCCGGAGCACGTGACACTCCAATATGTGGCGTGCGAGACACATGTCACGACACCGTCAGAACTATGATCGGCGCTATGCCAACCCCACCTCCCTCTCTTGCAGAGTGAGACAGGGACTGGCCAAACTGCTTTTAGACAGTGATTGGCTAAACTACTTTTAGACAGTGACTGACCAAACTGCTTTTAGACAGTGACTGACCAAACTGCTTTTAGACAGTAACTGGACAAACTGCTCTTAAACAAGGACTGGCCAAGCTGCTTTTAGACAGTGATTGGCTAAACTACTTTAAGACAGTGACTGGCCAAATCTGCTTTTAGACAGTGACTGGCCAAACTGCTTTTAGACAGTGATTGGCTAAACTACCTTTAGACAGGGTTTGGCCAAACTACTTTTAGACAGTGACTGGCCAAACTGCTTTTAGACAGTGATTGGCTAAACTATCTTTAGACAGGGTTTGGCCAAACTGCTTTTAGACAGTGACAGGACAAACTGCTCTTAAACAAGGACTAGTCAAGCTGCTTTTAGACAGTGATTGGCTAAACTACTTTTAGACAGTGACTGGCCAAACTGCTTTTAGACAGTGACTGGCCAAACTGCTTTTAGACAGTGATTGGCCAAACTACCTTTATACAGGGTTTGGCAAACTACTTTTAGACAGTGATTGGCTAAACTACCTTTAGACAGTGATTGGCTAAACTACCTTTAGACAGTGACTGGCCAAACTACTTTTAGACAGTGATTGGACAAACTACCTTTAGACAGTGACTGGCCAAACTGTTTTTAGACAGTGACTGGGTAAACTGCTTTTAGACAGTGATTGGCTAAACTACCTTTAGACAGGGACTGGCCAAACTACTTTTAGACAGGGACTGGCTAAACTACTTTTAGACAGGGACTGGCTAAACTACTTTTAGACAGGGACTGGCTAAACTACTTTTAGACAGTGATTGGACAAACTACCTTTAGACAGTGACTGGCAAAACTGTTTTTAGACAGTGACTAGTCAAACTGCTTTTAGACATTGACTGGCCAAACTGCTTTTATACAGTGACTGGACAAACTGCCTTTAGACAGTGACTGGGCAAACTGCTTTTAGACAGTGATTGGCTAAATTACCTTTAGACAGGGAATGGCCAAACTACTTTTATACAGTGACTGGACAAACTGCCTTTAGACAGTGACTGGGCAAACTGCCTTTAGACAGTGACTGGGCAAACTGCTTTTAGACAGTGACTGGACAAACTGATTTAGACAGTGATTGGCTGAACTACCTTTGGACAGGGATTGGCCAAACTACATTTAGACAGTGATTGGCTAAACTACTTTTAGACAGTGATTGGCTAAACTACATTTAGACAGTGACTGGCCAAACTGCTTTTAGACAGGAATTGGCCAAACTACTTTTTAGACAGTGATTGGCTAAACTACCTTTAGACAGTGACTGGCCAAACTTCTTTTAGAAAGTGACTGCTTTTATTTTCATCTTAAATTATAAAATAAAAGATATTTCTTTCCAAATGAGTAACAATGAGTAATAACCCACTTCAATGTTTGAATGGTCTAAGGCATCACTTTCGCAATATACTGGACAGCTAGTGACGGGGAGATCGGGGTTCGAATCCCGGTCGGGTGTACTGAATGTAGTTTTTAGGAAATGGCTTCCCACTTTTCCTCCACGCGAATGCGGATACAGTTCATCTAAATTCAACCTTACTCACCTCAAACCCAATATCGTAATTAGTACATAGGTGCATAACCCGAACGGGTAGTAAGACGTGGTGCTAAAAAAATAATATGATAATATGATTATTTCTATAAGCTATAAATAAAAGTTACCTTCATCAATTATACATTGTTTTAAGGGTAGTTTTTTGAATTTCTGAATAAAACAATTTACTTCTTATTTTACGTAACTAAGAGTATCCCATTTGAGCGGATTATTGGAGGTGGGGGGGGGGGGGGGGAAGGGGGGGGGGGTCAAATACCCTCCAAAAGTGTTGTTAGTAAAAACGAAAGTATGTTTATATTTGTCCTCAANGGGGGGGGGGGGGGGGGGTAAGGGGGTAATCGTGTACCTCCTGTTCCCTTTGTCCTAGATGCCCGTAATTTTGATAATACATTAAAAAAAAGTGACAACTCTAGATCACACAACTCGACGTATGAATACGTAAATGTAGATCAAGTCACTTTTTATCGCGGTCAGATATTTCCATTTGTAAGATTATTATCACCTCATCTTACCACATGTTCAGGTTATATGCACATACGATAATTACTCTAATGAGGGAGGGATGAAGGAGAAATTTTTTTAGAGGTAATCTACCCGCATTTGCGCGGAAGGAGGGTGATAAACCATTTAAGAAAAAACACTTTTAGTACAACCCTACCAGGATTCGAACCCTAACCTCCCTGTCATTGACAGCCTAGTCTACTGTTGGGAGTGACGCCTTAGACCAAGCGGCCACCGAAGCCACTCTTAAACCAAGTGAACGTTAAGAGAAAGGTTGATCGGGATCTCGGCATTATAGACGTATCAAAAGTTAAACCAAATGTACGTGGTGAGGCCCCGAAACTACGTCATCAAGATTTAATCGGGATCGTGTCCCCCTTTATCACCCTCCCCCCGCGCCCCTTCACCCTACACAACCACACCGCCCAAAGATAAGCTGTATTTCCCTCTGACACAAGCACGTCACTATGGTAGAATTATGGTAGAAAGAAACTTTTAGAAAAATACAAACTTTTTTTAAGGTCAACATTGATTACATGTAACAATATTAATACTGTAATTTTATATAATTATATTTATTATATCCATTGAAAGTGACAGCTGCAAATAATATGTCTTGACGTATGAATAATATCTTAGTAACTTTACTCTTACACCTTATTTTCTAAGTATAAGTGTAAGAGAGGGCTCGTGTTGAAACATCTCTGAAAGGTCCCTATTTTATATCTGTTTATTTTAGTGACACGTATCTTGCTTAAGGTGGTAATAAAACGCACCAACATTTGATTAGAGTTTACCTAAGCGGGTCTGTTAGCTTGACGACACATTTTAATAGTACACGAGTTTGGTGTTTACTGAAATGAACAAAAAACTACCTAGTATATAATAATATATATATATATAGTATATATAAAGGGGTAGCAACTTTATATAATGGTCCTATATATAATACATATTTTAATATATTTATTAAATATATAATATATATTATATTATAATATATTTAATATATAATATATTGATACTAATTATTATAATTATATTAATATTAATTATAATTATATTAATATTAATTATTATAATTATAATATATTATTAAAATATATATTATAATATATATAATATATATTATTAAAATATATATATTATAATATATTTTATATATTATAATATATATTTTATAATATATTATATATATTATAATATATATTATACACATAATATATATTATATTATATACATAATATATATTATATTATAATATAATATATTATATATATTGTGTATAATATATATACATACAATATATTACATATCTATCTCTATATATAGACCTATTATATAAAGTCACTACCCTCTCACCCTTTATGATCGTTGTTTTGTCAGAATGGCTACATTATATGTGATAGATGTTTGAACTACGCTAATAACCCGCGTGTTAACTAACTAGTCCGGGTTCGACACTCGCGTAAAAGACTATTCTCTGTCGTACACGACGATCAGGACCCTTGCCCGTGAAATATACTCCATTCACGGTAGGAATTACTTTCTGAAAGGTCTTTTTTCCTACCAAAATCCTACTATATAATAGCTTTTTGGTAGGGAAAAAAGGCCTTTCAGAAAACAATTCCAACGATGAACAGATATTACGTCTGAACAAACGTCTGTACCGTTCGCTGGATCTCTGGAGAAAGAGCTTCTTTCCGCCCACTTGGAGGGTGAAGACTCCCCCTTGATTCTTATCTCCTCTTGATCAATTAGCGAGGAGCAGACCCTTCAATTAGGGGTAATTGGCAACTCTCGACTCTAAAGGAGGCTTGGTCAGCATTGAAATACATTATAAATGGCGGCGTGTGCACACAGGAATACATTACTTGACTTACTAACAATCTAGTTCAACATGACTTCATCGTGAAAACTACACAACTTAATATATATTTTATACATATAATATACAGGGTGTGTAGATTCAAACTAATGGATGTAATTGGTGTATGAAAAGCACTTAGGGGCTGAGAGCGAACGAAACACCCTGTATGTACTATATATACGATTTTTTTTTACATTCATTACTCTTTACAGCCTGTGGGCTGGGTCAGTTTTTTTTATTCAAGCCATATATTTTCCACTACCGGCTGGATAGGCCTGTCATAGCTTCATATGTCTTATAATCTAACATAATACTAGGACAGGGACAACATCCAGTCCCCGGGCGTTAATTTATCACTTTGAAAATGTAAACCCACATATTTTCACCAACGATACATGTTTCGGCCATGCCACGTTACATACGGCCGTGTGATGAGTTCTTGAACAACAATAGTAAAACAAGCTCCTAGCTTATTATAATAAAAAATAAACACTGAACTATATGAGCAGGAAGAAAAATGTATTCAAGATTCTTTAATGTAGCGTGAACAAATAATACTTCTATGCTTGCTTATTTACTTTCCAATGCGACCAATTCTTTCGTTTTTTTCTGATAATATAGTGTTATTTCATTAAACTTAACTTTCTATAAACCATGATAATATGTTTTGATAAAGTTACCTTAATTGATTGGATACAATTGGATATACCCTACTTTGTGATTAACTCGACTTATGTCGGGTTTTTTTTTCTCTCTCTATCTATTGGGTGATTGCAATCTGTGAACCCCTGGCTGCAGGCCAGACGTGCAAGAGCCTGCGTGTTTTTCATAATGCAACCCGTCATGCGTACCAACTAGACGGGTTGCATGGCCATCCCCTGCAACGCTCAGGTAAGGTTTCAGGAATACTGCAAACAAGGAACAGCCCAGGAAACAAACAACCACAAATCTATATCCTAGTATAAAATACTCGGTAAACTCGGTATCTTTATACAGTCCTTAAGTCTGAATGATTTATTATTTTATTTACACATTTCATGCCCTTAATCATTTGGTATAGTGTCAATCAATGAGAAATTATAACCTGAACAGGTAATACAGGGCCGGCGACATAAATCTTAGGGCCCGTTACACTAAGAATGTTGGGGCCCCCTAACCCTCCCCGCTTAGTAAATTCATAGGGGCAGAATTTAAAAAGAGTTTAAAAAACTCTTAAGTATTACAGTTGTAATATATTTGATAGCTGATACATATAGTAGAAGACTAACGTTCTACTAGTTGATTAACTAATAATGTTACCTTTTATGTATAGAATATTATAATAATCTTCTCACTTTAACTGCAGCAAAGTCTTTAAATACACCAATAAAGTCAATACTGCGTGATATGTTGTGTTCTATAGAGAGTAGGGTTGAAATGTTAAGACGGTCTTGTAGCATCGTAGCTTGCATGCACTTTTCAATCGTTGCAAGCTTGCTGAATGCTCTCTCACCTTCAGCAACTGTTATTGGGAGGGCGCAAAAGAAAATGCTAAGTGCTATGAATACCACTGTGAAAATACATTCAAGTTGCAGCTTATGTATTTAATTTAAAAGATCAAGGGGGCCAGAGACCGAGCCTGCAAAGTTTGTAAAGGAATCTTTGTATAGATATGTAATAGTTGTTTTTATCCAAGACTACTAGATAAAAATATAGTCGTTAAGGACGGCCAACGAGGCTCCCTTTAGCGCAAGACCAGGTACAACAGTTCCCCTCTGTCGCCGGCCCTGAGGTAGCAAGACGCGATGCTAAAATAAACACCGTGCAAAATTTGTCATAATTTTTTATGTATCGTAATGTAATGCTGATATTTCAATAATGTGTTATATATTCACATCTTGAATGGTTTTTTTTCTCTCTCCTTGAATATTCACTGTCAAATGTCCCAAAGGAGGTAAAGGTAGTTTTATCTCGTAGTATATTTTATAAGTAATCCAAAAAACAAGTCGTATTTGGTATATTTACACTGACAAGAACAGAAAATTAAGAAATTCAATACTAGCCACTGCATATATATGTATGCCAAAAACAAAATGGCATCCTATAAAATGTATGCCCGGGTTGCCAGATGTGCATCCTTCCTTTAGTCATGCCCTAACAGGATTATAAAGAGAAAACTCGTCCACCTCAAAATTCCTACGGGTTTATTGTCAGGGTCTATATTATAACATTGCATGCATATGTTTTAGTTTAAATTTGTGAAATTAGTGCTTGATTCAATCGGGAACATTCATTTTGAGTTTTCTTTAATTCTTTTAAGTCATTTTAGAGGATTTTTTAAAAGTAAATTTTAGGTCATTAAAGAGCCTGGCTTAGTTAAAAAACTGTTTATTTAAAATAATGAGAGAAGCTACTAAAATGTGCAAACCTTTTACTTAGTGTAAAAATAAATCATTCAAAAATCAAATAAAACCTTGTTTTTACTCTATTAGCACTCGAACAAAGGTGAACGAAGAGAGAACTAAATAGTTGCACCGAGTCTTTGTCGGTTTGAAAAGGATGAGACTAGGACAAGTGCTGCCCCTAGAGTTGTCGTGACCAAGCATTGAGTTAAAGGTCAACCCAAGGACCGGGTAACGTTGAAAATACGGTTCTCTGTTTTCTCACAAAGCAATTGAAAGATTCTGGTGCAAGAACAGGCCAAATACCATATTCCGTGGGAGTCAGTTTTATTTTTGTTTGTATGTTTGTATTTTATATAAGGCTCTTTCTATAAAATTGGACTATATATGATAAACTCTGTAGCTATTAGATTATTATCATTCGAGGGCAACAGGTTTTTTGTTCGTTCTTGTATGATGGAAATTACTTTCTTTAAGATTCCACGTACTTATTTTATCTAGCGTGTTTGTTATCATGGCAGCCATGTATGATTATTATCAAGAATGGTTTTTTTGTGTGTGTGTTCATAAACTCAATCCATCACCCATCGCCTGGATAACTTCCTGACTTTTGTGTGAAGAACAAGGTCAGGAAACTGGTAACCTATTTCTTATCATGACTGCGTTTAAATATATTTCTTCGTTTTTATTTTCTAAAATTAAAATCTTAAGGTTGGACGTAGGGAACGTGAGAAAAAGCCAGTGCTTTTGCACTTTTTATGGAAAAAACATTATTTTGGCCAAATTTTTAAAAAAATGCTCCAGTACAAACATAGAATTTAATTTTCTTGACATCATGACCTCAACATTTCTTGAATATCTGTCGAGCATATCCTGGAATTTAATGACAACTTTTCCTCTTCATTTAAAAAAATTCTCATCTAATGCCGTTATGATCTTGATGATTCAGGAACTGTTGTTTTCACCATGTGACTAATATTTTATTTATTTTGGCCAAAAAATGTTTTGCTATAAAAAGTTCAAAAACACTTCTCTTATCTCGATTCCCCTACACTCCCATATTAATTGTTATAGCTACCCTAGCAATTCTTGAAACCTAATATTTTTGCTTAGGGGTGGCCCCAAAAGGGGGATTAAGCACACCGCTATAACGTGGATAAAGCTATAGTTATCGTTTAGACCAATGGAGCATGCCATATTTATGAAAAAAAACCAAAACTTGAAAAAAAAATCCTGATAGCCTGGCGTAGCCATGGACACAAATCATTACTCTACCTCCTGTTTTATCAAAATACAAAAATATATTTTAAACAACAGGAAAAACACTTCGCGGGAACTCCGAAATTTCAGCTTCAGGCCTAAATCCTAGTGGTTTATAATTCTTAGTTTTTGTTTTTTTCAGCAACTCTGCGACATCCAATTGAGCGACCAACCATCTAAGACGTTCAAACCACGCATACTTCCAACACAGGAGTCGAGCGGTCAACCAAAATGAGTTAAACCGCCGTAGAGTAATAATTGGCATTCGCCACTAATTTAAGTGGACTCGCCCACATAATAAGGCCAACATCTTTCAGTCCCAGCTGACGTGTCTCTTTTTAAATTGGTCTTCTGACGGCGTTATTTGTTAAGGACATCTTCGACTTCTAGACTGAACATTACTCTTACAATCTCACTGTAAATTACACCATTTACTGTGCAAAATATTTTTCAAGATGGGGCCCCAAGTTTCTGCCTTGCGAACACCCAAAATTGAACGAGATATGCTTTGCACGACTCTTTTATAAGTTTACATAGCTTACAATATATTGAACCGTGTAGGAAATAAAACAACTTTTGAGTTGTACATATGTTAGTTCCATCTACTAGACAGTTACCGGTACTTATTTTACGTATGAACTATTATAAAATTGTTAACAGCAAAATGCTTGACAAAACAATATGTGTAAATTATGTTGATAGGAGGTTAAACACCTTGTATAGAGGTTTTAACTGTTTGAAAAAAAAATTGAAAATATTATTTTATTCATATAGCTACTTTTTAGCTTTTATGGTTGATTAGGAAAATGTTTGGAGCAAATACTATTTTAAAAATGACTCAATTATTAACTAACCATAAAATGGGAATTATTGTTGACTACAGAAGGTAAATATTAAGCATTTATTATCAGTAGTAGATGACAATTATCTTGTTAGTCAATAAAATATATTTCATTTTTTGACTTTGTCCTTCCCCCTCTCCCACCATTTTTCAAAAATTTTGTTCGGACTGCCAAGGTTCGGTATAACGGGATCTCACTCAAACTTGTTCGAGGTTTGGTTGAAATCTTAACTTAAGGGTACTTAACTGGTTACCTATATTTAAAAACTTTCCCAAAACTATAATATACTAAAATGTGAAAGTATTTACGATTGGGTCATAACCATTGATTTTTCAATGTCTTATAAGTTTACTTAAAAACATGTCATCGCTTTGAAATGAAATGTTGCCACGTGACGAACTCTAAGCCAATCATAATAAATCAGCGTGAACTGCGCAGATTGCTCTGCACCAGTAGAAACAATCTCAGCTTTGTCTGTGCTTCTCCATAAAACCTGCGTGGAAGAGCAAATTCAATTTAATGAAAACGCAACCAACTAACAATGCGTACGCGCCTAAACCAGCTGATTCCATGCGTGCAAGCGCCATCTAAACTAGACACGAGCAGACAGCTGCGTATACTGTTGTGAAATGATTTGGGATAGCTCGCAGAAATGAAAATCGTGTGCGTCTCGCTATCGTTCTGTGTTGATTTTTTTCACTACACATCACAATAATTATAATAATAATAATAATAATAATAATAATAGTAGAAAACATCCATCTTGTGCCTATTATCTAAAACAACTGTTTATCCACTAGAAAATAAAAATATATTAATAATTAGCCACTCGTAGTTTATGTTGCAAATTATTATGAGACAACATCAAATTATTTTAGCGGGTAATACAGCGCTGTGACACTCAAACAAAATTGTGCTTTAAAATTTTAACGAACTTATGAAGCAACCTTAAGGTGGGGACATAGGGGACGTGATAAAAGGGCAGTGGTTTTTTTTCTCAGTTTTTATGGTAAAATATATTTTTTGGTCAAAATAAATAAAGTATTTCTCGAGTAGAAAAAAAAAATTAATTTTCTTCACTCGGTGATATAAACATTTGATGAATATCTGTAAAGAGTGTCGTATAATTTAATGACAACTTTTTTTCTTCATTTAAAAAGTTCCTAATCTAATATCGCTATGCTCATAACAAATATTCAACAACTGTTGATGTCACCATGTGAATAAAATTAAACTATATGTTTCTACTGGAGTAATATTTAATTATATTTTGACCAAAAAAAGTTTTGATATAAAAACTGCCCTTAACTCGTGTTTCCTATGTCCCCACCTTAAGATTGGGTGCTTTGCATCGTACCTCCTCCTAAATCGAATATTATAAACGTACCTCAAGGCTCTTATATTTGATATGCATTTGTTAGTCATACTAGGAAGCTTGTAAGTTAAAACTGCTGTTTAAAGTTTGTTGGCTGTACAATACACTTCCGATTATCCATACTAGATTATTCGGTTTTCAGATTATCCGTGCAAGATTCTTCAAAATATTACAATATACGGTAGTTATCGTATTTTTCAATAAAAGAAATAAAGCTCAGCAATAAAAGTGGTAGTGTGAATGCAGTTTAATACGTCTTCGTCACAACCGCAAGAAAAAAACCCGTCAATAATACGTTAAAGCAAAAAGGAATAGACGATTACTTCGCAAAACAGATGCATAATATGTCAAACTGTTTCATATAAATGATTATCCATGCTATAAATACAGTTCATATATCAACATTAAAGTAAAAGTTGTGTATTCAATCATCCGTGCATTCTCATGTACCGATTAACCCGGATAATCAGGAGTTGACTGTGTTAAGAATCTGGTGAGAGGTGTTGGTCAGCTAAGGGCAACTACGTCAATTGGTAAATTGGATTGAACTTATCTCGAGGGCACTTAACACGCCTAACTAGCACTTGTCGTTCGAGCATCAAGTTACTTCATTGAGTGCGCTGGCTCATTTTTATTAGGTCAATTTAGTGCCAGTACGTTGACTATTAGCGACTCCAACCAGCAAAGATGGGGAATCCCCCCCCCCTCCTCGTGACGCCGGACGGAATTCAAACTCCACCTTTGCAAGTAAAGTATATTCTAATTTTCATAGAAAGCCCCGTGGTGTAGTAGTCAGTGCACCTGACTATTAGCCTAGGGGTCCAGGGTTCGGTTCCCGGCTGGTACCTTGGGTATTTTCCCGAAAAGGAAATTACCTCAACGATCACCAGGGTTGGTTAGGCTTGAGTAAAGTTTAAGTGTTTCCACTTGTTCTACACCCTTACACTCATTATCACACTTATTATTATTATTATTATTATTATTATTATTATTATTATTATTATTATTATAATTATAATAAAACAGTAATCGCTTGTTGCAACAATGACGGGAAGGGAGGAAAAAAAAATACAATTATTGTATTTACATTTTTAGTTCGTTTTATTAATAGCGTAAAGATAAATTATACAGTAATCCATATAATAGGGGCGGATTTATCAGTAGACTGAGTAGGCTCAAGCTTAGGGCGGCACAATTTGGGGGCTCGTAAATGGAAGTGCGCGCCTAAAATTTCTTATACACCGTTATAAATCTAAACGTGTAATTTTATAAGTACATGTACATGTGTAATTCTGTCCTTAGTATTATTCTTTAATAAAAACTGGATGAAATACTGTCAACACAACAAACTATTTAAAATATTATCGAATTACTCAATGCGTTTTAATGAAAAAAATACTTTCCTTTTCTTTTGTTATTAGGATATGTCAAAACCGGGCTGTAAATTATATGGAGTCTAGGGAGGTCGAAGTCCCCTCCTACATAAGAAAGTATTTTTGGAAGTTTTAGATTACTTTTTAGATGGACTTTATAAAATTCAAATAAGACATATTCTAGAATGCTGAATTTGAGTGAATTTCAATAAATGTTGGTGTTAGAAAGTTGGCTTCTTATAAACAATTAGTGTTTATTTTAACGCTCTTCTATAGTAAGTGCACGCCAAAGCTCCTGTTCGGTGGTCGAAGGGTTAAAGGCAGGGGTCGGCAACATTTTTTTTTTCCCCAGTTCGACCTATAGACTTAAATATGCCGTAATCATCTATTGTTCCTCCACAATACTTTTTTTGTTTGTTTATACATCTTTTATTTATTACTTAAAATCAACCTTCATCAAATACTAATACACCCATCCT
>CABFWB010000493.1:0-29608 GCA_902151455.1 Timema bartmani | reverse complement strand
CCTTCCGGCCGACTCTTATCGTTAATACACTCGCTTTCAAAATACTCGCATAGAGCGGCATAATGAATTGGTAGAGTTGCTGTGACTAGACCAGCATTTGTGGGCGCGCAGACTAAACGTCAAGCTCATTCTAGTCTGACCATCCGATGACGGATATGAGGTCCCGGACTGGTGTACTTTGATTCCTTTTTTTACCTTAATGGTTTCTCACTCCCCCCCTCACCCCACGCAACTGCAGAACAAATTCCTCGGGACACGCTTCAGTGGTCGAATGGTCTAAGGCGTCATTCTCGCAATCAACTGGACTGCCGATGACGGGAAGATCGGGGTTATAATCCCGGTCGGATATAATAAGGATGGTTTTTCCTTTAAAAAAAATTAACTCTCCTTTCTTGCAAATGTGAGTACACTTCCTATAAATTAAACCTCCTCCATTCGCGTAGTTAGTTAATTTGCGTACAACCCAGACGGGAAGACTCGGTGCTAAGGAAAAAATCCTTGAAGTTCTACCTACCTCATCCCTAAATAACTGGTGTAATTAAATGCAGAGGACGGGTAGTAAGGTTCGATGAAAACTATTTCTTGAGATGTACATTTTCAACAAAGTGTAATTAGCCAACTAATTGTTATCAGACACAGTCGTGTTTTAAGGGCGCCGCCTACTTGAAGGGATAAATCCTCATATTGGAGTATTTCTGAGGCTTCTAAGCCAAATAAACAATACTCAGCTATCTTATAATTTTCAGTTGTGACTCTGTTTAAAAAAAACTTTGGGAAAGTTTAGATCTTTATGAAATATCGTTAAAAATGAGCTAGTCGCATAACTTAAAATCTAAGGTTTGAAATATTAAAATAGTAACATGTTAATAGCCTTTACCCCTTAATTTTGAAGCGAAATATATTTTAAAACAACAAACCTCTTCCTAAATAGCGCAGGATTTTCTGACAAGTCTGCTACGTGGATCAACGCTCATGTAGGCGGCCTCCTTAAGAGCCATGGCCTTTGTATTCGACACCGACTGTACTTTAGCTTTCGCTCCCAGGGCTTTCCCCAACCCCCTTCCGATTTCCTTCCACGTGAGCAAGCGGCGAGCTCCAGAAGCATTATCGAGCGTTCGCAGCTTCGCTTTCCGTCCGCCAGCTAGTGCCACTAATCAAGAGGGTGGCTAAGACAGAGAGGGGAATATAAGTTGTCTGCACTCTGCAGCGGCCGATGCATTTTGGCTGGGTTACCTAATTTTCAATATTAGGATTTATATTTTGTATGCGTTCGGTTATTTTTATCTGGCCCGATGTGTTGTTCTGTGTGATCAAGACGTCTGATATAAAATACGACTTTTGAGTGTTCTTATCCGAAACTTCGTGTTCCTGCAAATGTTTACCGCAGAGCCTAAAAAAAAAAGCAAGGGTACAATGGATTGATCAAGTATTTAAAATGAAACCCACCAAATATTTTGGGACTCTTGGTGCATGAATTACTTAAAAAAAAAAGAAGCTATTTTTAACATTTGACAATCCCGTACGGTTGTGAAGCTGTAGAAATACTCTTTTAAATGAACGGAATCTTAAGAGTTTGCTTTTAAATGACGTGCTTTATTATGCACGCAGGTATATACACTTAATATTTCATAGCGATGTTAAGAAATAGAAAATAATGAATATTGATCTCACCACTGGGGAATGAAAAAGTTCGCGTTTGTGTTGTTTAACTGGAAATAAATAACTATTAGTGAGGTGTTTATGGAGTTCCTAGTTGGAATTAAGGAAATTAAGGCCTTAAATTTAAGGCTTAAGTTCCCTCGATCTATCTAGTGCTAACCAAATGGATTTAAGACCCAGCACTGTCGGCTTGGATTAAGAGTAAGTACTAATAATGTTTACGTAAATTAGTATGATTTATTTAGAGAACATCCTCAAATAAATTAGGATAGTTGGTTTGATTCCAAGCGGAACAGTTCTAGAAATGGGCCCAAAGATTGTAGATTGTGGGGGAGCAGGGGGTGGGCGGTGCGATGTAAAATCAACAAGTCAAAAATTAGTAAAACTATGTGATTCTCTTAGGTACTTTTACTTTCTATTTCTCACTATTTCAAGGGCAGAGGGTGTCCAAATAAAGTCAGTATTAGAGCCAAGGCCGAAGGGGGTGGAGGGGTTTGGGGGTTCATATCCCTATGAAGTTTTATGAATAAAATATTTATGGCTTTATTTATGGTTCAATCAATATCAAAATTAAGATAAAAGTACAAATTAGGGGACTTGTTCATAAAAAGCACTTCAGATAGCTTCTAGAGGTGTTAAATATTTAGAATTTTTCCTAACCTACAGCAGTTAGGGTGCTATATTGCCATAAAAAAACACTAAATATAGCTTTTAGAGGTGTTTAATATTCAGAATTTGGCCTAGCCTCTGGCAGTTAGGGGGTAATGTTGCCATAAAAATCACTTCAAATAGCTTCTAGAACTGTTTATCACTTAGAATTTTTTCTAGCTTCCGGCAATTGAGGGATATGTCCACCAACCCCCTCCCCCCGAAATTATTGGCTGGCTACGGTCTTGATTAGAGCCATTTTTGGTTCTTAAGGTTAAGTTACATTTTTCAAAGTCGTCTTGCATTTATCCAGAGTACACATTGAAAGTTAATTAATGTCTAAAGTAAAAATGGCAACAGATTTTGATTTAAAACAATTTGGGAATAGTATTCAAAGAGGGTGATTCTTTAATTTTTAGTATGTCATATTATGATAAAAAAATTTTACCGTCTAGACTCTAGACACACAACAAAAACAAATTTTCAATCATAGATAACAAAATTTCATATTGTAAAATAATTGTAAATACTTTAAGAAATAGACAAATGTAATAAATTTTAGGATCCTGGAGCTACATTAAAAATATATTGTTGACGCCCGGAAGGCCAGTTTTTATTTGGACTCACTTTGATATTTAGTCCTTAATAACCGCCCTTCAAAGGCGCCAATGTGGGTTTTCCAAATAGGGTGCGCATTGGAGTACCTACCATCTGCCGAGGTTGTGATACCACCCACCTCCTCTAGAGACAATTTCAGGAATTTAACATTGTGAAAGGGAATTTTAGAGCATCAGAACATATTATTCTTAGCTAATTATATGAGTTTTAAGAGACAATTTTTGCTTCAGCAAAAAAGTTTCTGTAACATTTACAAAAAACTAAATTTAGTTGTAGCCTACTTTAGCTAAACACATTGAAAAGAAACATTATATTTTTCACAAGTTTATTGAACAAAACAAAATGAAAAGGAAGCTGCTGAAGAGGGAAATGAAGGAAATTGACATTTTATAATTTTTATTTCTGTTAACTCAGATATTGATGATTCAAATTTGTTAGTAGCAAATTTCAGCCAAATCCCAAATCCACAATTTAACTTTTTTACAAAAATAAAAAAAGTCAAAATTGCAGAGTGATAAGGGGGGCTGGTGCCACCCCCGCATCACCCATTTATGGGTGCCCATGTGCCACCCTCTTCAGCTCTACTCAATATGATTAAGTCCTTAAAAGCCCTCCTTAATAAATTAAGTGTTATGAAAGAAGCACTCCTTGCATTAACAATTTTTGAGAACTGTTCAATATTAGAAAAAAAGACTTAAACATAATTTTAAAAGACCATTATTGTAGTCTTGATTATTTTAAATATTGGTGTAGGGGAGGTTTGTTAGAACTTTTGCCTGCAGTAATTACATCTTACTTATTAGCAGGACTGGATTTTGGTGACAATCATCTTTTTTTAATTCTGTACATCACAGACACTGCTCATTTGTATACAAATTCTGTTCATGATACCCTGGGTGTTGAAAAAATATTTTATAGGTTTTTTTTGTATTTTTTTATCATTTTGGATTTTTAGGTCCGATTTTCTTTGTTTGGGTCATTTTAGATTTTTAGGTATTCATGTTGAATAAGTATATTTTTAAATAGTGCTACAACAGATGTTTTGTAAATGCATAAAAATATTCTACACTTTTTTTTCACCACATATGTCTGAGTGAGAAGTTAATTTAGACATTTAACTTTCTCTTTACTTGTATGGTTGTAAAATACACATTCCTGGTGGGATACTACGATACAATTAAGCTGGAAAGTGTTCCGTTGAAAGGTTGAAGCAGATATTTGTAAATCAATATTGCATTTAACAAAATGCAAAAGTTTAGTTGTTAAAGCCTTGTCATTGCATATATATTATATTATTTAGTTCTCATTTTGTAAAG
This sequence comes from Timema bartmani, assembly GCA_902151455.1. Lineage (NCBI taxonomy): Eukaryota > Metazoa > Arthropoda > Insecta > Phasmatodea > Timematidae > Timema > Timema bartmani. The sequence goes on along the minus strand of CABFWB010000493.1, from coordinate 25,367 downwards.
TACGTGTTTGATTTAGTCTTGTGGATGCATTGTGAGTTTTCCTTCATATTTTTAAGTAATTTTTTAGAATATTTAATCTAATTTTTTGACAATTTTTAGGTCATTAAATTATGAGCCATGTCTAAACATTCCTTATGAGTTTTCGTTCATATTCTTAGGTATTTTTTTTAGAAATTTTAGTCTTATTTTTGACCATTTTTAGGTAATTAAATCACAGGACCTGCTTATTAGGTTGAATAAAATATTGATTCTTTTCCTTGGTATATAATATACATTATAACAATTGGAACAAGGTTTTTCTGCAAATCTATCTATGCGTTTACTTTATCACAATCAGATTGCTTTGCCCATTCACATTTGAATGAGATTAAGACAGTTCAGACCTTTCTTGAATGTATGTAAAAAATAATTCGCACAACAAAACTTTTACAATATTAAGAACTTTACCAGAACATAATAAAATAGACCTAAATCTATTTTAAATTAATAAGTTTTACTAACCACATTCCCCTCTTGTTTAGTTTTTTATAATGGTAATTCGCTGTGTTAAATTTAAACCAATTAAAATTAGCTTTTCGAACAACTAAACAATAATTCCTTTTTGCCTAGATGTCTGTCCACTGATATATTAATGTTTGAAATGGATTTTATTTTCATGTTTTGGATTTTTTATTCTGTTACAATTTTTTCAGGCCAAAACACAGCATTTTGGTTAAAAATCAAGCTTTTTACTAACCAAAATGTTTCGACAGATATTAGTGATATCAAACTTGAAACATAGACTATTTTACTTCCTACTCAAACATACTTTAACTTTGTTTCCAAATATGAAATATCAGCTTACTAAACTGTGTGTTTTTCCTTACGAATAAAGAACAATAATTCATTTTTACCTTCAAAATAGGCCATAGAGTGAAATAAAATTAATATACTCTTAACTTTAAATTTTGTTTCTAAACGAGTGCTTCCCAAACTTTTTAGAACCATGACCCAATTTTTTAGAACAAAAACTTTCGTGACCCACCTAATTTTAATGGACATAAGAGGGGAGGGTTTAATACAAATTGTTTTCTGTCATATTTTCTCTTTCCGATTTTTTCATGGTTTTCTATTTTCAAATAATTTGGAAAAAAAAAAGAAATCTCATAAATAAAATTTTAAAAACTTTTCGCGACCCACCAAAAATCGGTCACGAACCACAGTTTGGAAACCATTGTTTTAGACAGTTATATAATGTAACACCATACATGCATTTGTGTTTACTTAAGAACAAAACCTACCATGTTATGAAAGTGAGAACCAGAATATTCTTCAAGCCCTGTCTAAAAACTCAATAGGTATCTGTAAGGACGGTGACCTACATAATCTTTATCTGTAAGTCTATAGCACTCTTTAGAATTATTTTTCTCAGCACCATGTCTTACTACCCTTTCGGGCTATATACTCCATTCACGGTAGGAATTACTCTCTGAAAGGTCTTTTTTCCTACCAAAATCCTACTATATAATAGCTTTCTGGTAGGGAAAAAGGCCTTTCAGAAAACAATTCCTACGATGAACAGACTATAGGTACACTTATGTACTAATAGCATTGATGGGTTAGAAATGAGTAAAGTTGAATTGGAAGAAGTGTACCCACATGTGTCTGGAGAAAGAATGGGAACACATTTAGGAAAAACCACTATCATTACACCTGACCAGGATCGAACCGAGATTTCCCCTGATCAGCAGTATAGTATGCGGCCACTGAAGTGGGCCGATAGATAAATAAATGAACATTGATGTGTGGAATGAAATGAATGCATAAATGAATGAAATGATCACAATTTTTCAAACAAATCATATTATACTTTATTTACCTTTAATAGAAATTTATAAAAATGTTTTAATGCTCTAAGGTTATTGTTATTTTAACTATCTAATTAGATGAAGTGTACCCGCATTTAAATGGAGGGAGAGTGGAAAACCATTTAGGGAAAACCACCCTCATTACACCTGAACGGGATATGAACCCAAATCTCTACACCATTGTCAGTCTATTCTAACACAGGCCTGATGCCTTGGACCATTTGAACACCGAATCAAGTCATATCAATGTTGATTGCATTTAACTTATAGAATTTGTTGATATTGTCTTATTTTGACTAATTAATTTACTTAGACAAAGACTTATACTTTCCCAACAGGCCACACAATATCACATGATACAAAGTGTGTGCACATAGCTAAAAATCATTCAAATTTAAGACCCCCATTGGTGGCTGTGTGGTCTAAGTCGCTACTCTCACAGTAGACTAGACTGCCGATGATGGGGAGATCGAGGTTCAACTCTTGGCCGGCTGTATTGAGAGTGGTTTTTACACTCTCCCTCAATGCTAATGTGGGTACACTTTTTATAAATATATCCTACCTAATCCCTAAAATCATTACCATAATTAGTGTGCAAGCCTATAATCCGAACAGGCAGTGCTAAAAAATGACAATCTAACGGAGTAAGTAGACAAGTTTTAACATTCACAAAAATCAATATGATTAGGAACCCTTTAGTTTAAAGACATTTACATTTTGACTAAGATATTTTAGTTATTAATGTAAGGGGCTTACATATTAAATTTTCTGCATGACATTAATTTTGGTTACCTGACGTATTCATCCCTGCGTGTGATTATCTTGATTGATTTGTCTGAAGATGTAGATGAAGATGAGGCCTTCCTCCATGGGCACCCCAGAGGAAGGAGTTATGTCTCGCCTGACTCCATATGTCGTGGTTCAGCTACTAGCCACCATATTTGTCATGGCACCACTGTACTTGGTCGACACTGCTAGGCTAGATGGTGAGTGGTAAACACGTTTTATGCTCAAACGAGCAGAGCGTTACCAAACTCATGACACTTTTGTTCTAATAATGGGATAAAAACTGTTGGAGTTAACACTACGGGTTGCAATTGATATATCATTATCTAGATATTTGCCAACATACAATACTGTATTAGAACACAACCTATCAGCAATCGAATATTTACATTGCTCGTGTTCTTTAGGTAACTATCACTGGCAGTAAAATTGCTGAGTGGGGGTATTTCTCTCCTGGAAATAATCCACCATTACCCCCTACCGTTCTGATTTTATTGAATATGATACAATTAAAAATAATCTCCAAATAGCTTCAAGAGGTAGCCAATTTAAAAAAAAAAATTATAAGGAATAACCACTTTGAAATCGCTTCTAGCATCCAATTATCACAAAGATTTTTTGGGAAAGAATATTCCAAATATCATTTAGAGATATCTAATTTTAAAAAAATCAGGTGAGAACCACTCCATATAGCTTTAAGGGGCATTCAATTTTCAAACATTTGCCTTTTGGTTTGGCGAAATAGTCTAATGGCCAGCCCCCCACCCCCCACCCCCCGCCGCGAGTTTCCACTGTCACTGATTATTTACATGATTAAAAGCTTCTAGATGTAAAGAAACAAAAAACATTGATACATTAAGGTTCATTATTCAAACTGCTATGGTTCTTATTTATAATCAATGCATTTGAATAAGAATCCAAAGAAGGAAAATCAATATAATTGAAAAAAAAAATCTTAAATAAAAATAAATATCCAATGCTGGATTTAGGCCTAAGCAAAATATGCTATATGTTAGGGCCTCAATTTTTTTCACCCAATTGGTGTAGGGCATACTATCTCATATATTATTTCTGTTGTCAACATATCTTTTTCTCAACTAATACAAAGCCTACAGCGATGAATAAGGTATCAGCGGATATAATTTTTTACTGAGTTCTGACATAGCATACTCAGTTTACGTTAAAACACATTGTTTTTTAAAATTTAAGTTAAAAGAAAAATCAACAATATTTTTTGTATCAATTACTGAAAATAAACTCTCTTTGCTATTTTGTGTATACACTTCACTGAGTATTTAATTTCAACAACCCAACAAAAGACTACTTTTTTTTTGAGGGGGAGGGGAAGGTTGAATGTGTGAAAGTTTCGCAAGGGTTTACTGATAATAATTATAATATGATCGAGATCAAGGTAACCAAATGATAAATATGTAATCAATAAATTTGTTCATTTGAAAATAAATGACATTTTTCACTTTAAATGTCTTGCCATTAAATAATTAAAAGGCATATCAGTATAGTGCTTTCAAGTTTTGTGAGACCTTCTGGGGTAATTTTTTTTTTAACAAGGGGGCTCCAAGATTTATATAGCTAAAGGGTCTCACCAAGTCTAAATCTGGCACTGTACATGCCCATCGCAGACTTAAACTACGAGTAAAGAATGACCCTGAGCACAGGACAAATTCTGGATGGCTCAGTGGTAGAACATTGACACGCTAAGACAACAGCCCCAGGTTAATTTTCCTGTGTCTAGGTGACAATTTTAATATAATACGCTAATTAATAAAAAAAACTTGTAATATTTTTTGTTAACATTTACAAGCATTTAAGGAAATTTTTTAATGGTTTCCAGAGCTGTGCTATTTCCCCAGCAAGTGGGAAGGTACATGGTTCCAGTCTGGAGTGAGATGGCCGATCACCATCGATCAAAATCGATTGAGCACCAAAGGCCGTTGCCTTGAATCTGAGGGGGACAAATTTGTAGTTGTGGATGAGTAAGTAGTGTTATGAATTCATGTTTCTTTTAAAGGAAAAAACCCCGATGTTTGCTGTGTTTGTAGCTGATAAGAATGTTAATCGTATCTTGGGTGTTTCAATCACTTTTAGCTGAATGCCATAGCCAAACAAATATAACTAAAATATACAGTACAGTCAAACAGTTAATTTTCATAAGATGCACCTACCTTAGCCGACAGCCAGAAAAGTTATTACCGTGGATCTACTTTCGTGTAATAAAATGTCAAGTTATGGGATTTGCAGCTGTCAACTTCGCTATACATTACATATAAAATAATACCTGTTAACTTTAATAGACATTATTACCTATAAAATAACACTAATTACTTATTCTATGGCATTAGGAACTTGAAAGTTCATTGCTGCACTTACAAAACTACCCCAATAATGTACACTAATAATGTAGTAGAATGATATCATTGTTGACCGCAATAAAGGTTTGTATTTTATAAAGCCTTGTCCACACTGACAAACACTGCCCACATACATATTTCTGCAAACAAATGTCCGCAATCAAATGCACAGGGCAACTGCACTTGTGTTTGCGAGAGCAGTTGTATGTGGGGTGCAATGTCCACACATTATTCATCGATAGAAGATTCAGTAGTTTAATCTTATGTTAGTTTCATCCTATTTCTATTTTCATCATTTTACAATAAGGTAATTTGACAGTGAAGCTTCTTTGCAAGTTAGTCATATATTTCGAGTATATAGCATCTTGGCAGGAGTGTGGACAATTGGCTGGGGGGGAGAGGAGGGGAGAGAAGGCAGTGGCCGTGAATAGCCGACATCGTCTAGGCTAGCTCATCTTATTTTGTTTGTTAATACACTGCCAGAAGAAAATTAAGTAGTTTTTATACATCTGCTCACATGTTCGTGGGCAAATGTATGTCATTGTGGACTGGAATTAAACATTTTTTTCTACCAAAATCCTGCTTTATTCACTCATTTTCGCCATTTTTTTTTTTTACTATGGCATTACCTTTAGTCAATTTGTTAGGAAACATTGGAGAATTTCTTTGTACATTCCGCATTATCAAAACTGACACTTGAAAAGCTTCACAGTATTAGTTCTCAACGTAAGACATTATAAACACTTAAATTCCTTGAGGTTGTATACATACGTACAATATTTAACATATGATATTGAAAATATGAATGTTTGATCTGTGTTTCAGTAAAGGGACTTGTTATCGGTGTGTTGTTATTCACGAGAAACACGCTAACGTTCTACAATATAAAGAATGTAAGTTATCATTTGGAATGTACGAAGTTTATTAATGTCAAAGTTGAAGCCCAGATCCCCTTTGTTTAGACACCCACAATAGCCTTTCATCTTTGAAACATTTCAAAGGTAGAAGAAAACTTTGATAGATTATGAAATGATCTGAAATGTCTTAATAAATATTGAATTTCTAAACATATAATCACTTTTAGAATAACCTTAAGAGTATTTTAACATTAGCTAGTGGTTAACGTTTTAATGATTTTCATAATCAAACTCTCATTTCACGATTTTCTATGACTGGTAAACATTAGGGGTGTGTGAAGCTACGAAACTTCAACTTGGCTTCGTGATAGATATCAACTTTGATCTCGCTTCGAAAAAAATTTTGGCTTCGACATATTGCCATTCTAAGCTGTTATATATATACAAAACAATATCCATACGGAAAAAATCTTAAGTAAATGAATTGCATGTTGTGATAATAACTTGATTTATCAGATTGAAACAAAATATTACAAACAATTGTGCAATAATACATTTTATAAATAATTTCAGTGTGTAAATTATATAAATAACCAACATATAATATTTTTCAAGCATAAAAAACTATAAAAAAATATTCAAACTTTGATTCGGCTTCGAGAATATTTCATAATTATATTCGATTCGAGTTCGCTTTGAATTGAGAAAGTGGACTTTACACACCCTTCGTAAACATCAAGGGTGTAGAAAGGGGAGGGTCAGGGGATCTGGCTTCACCCTCCCCCAAGAATTCGATGTACCTGGACATCCTAAATTCTACCTTCCTCATCCCTTAGTGTAGTTAAAACACGTATATCTCAGACACAACACATAAAAGAAAGCTTTCAAATTAAAATGTTTTATTTTCCTGACAAATGTTCACAGCGTATTGCCGACCTCGGGAGAGCCTATCCAATCTGTGCACCCTAATCACTGGGGATGCTCTACTCTACTCCATGTTTCGTATCGATGCAACACCGGTGGCGTGCCCTTTCAAGGGTCCTTTCACCTTCACTTACAATCGTGGTCACGGGGACTGCAAGTTTCCAGTTTCTAGTATAGATTCATGCACAGAAGATTCTCGGCTGCTTCTGATGTATCAGGCATGCCCTGATGTTCATGGTACCGAGAGTACTGGTGAGTAGTAATTACTCTAAGGACAAATAAGCGAAGATTAGAATAATTTGTTTAGATTTTAAATGAGAAGTGGCCGGGTCATTTTAAGTAAAATATCTCCTTCTTCCTCTGTCCTATCACTATTCTTCTTCTTTCACTCCCACATTTGCTGTTATCTGCTCCTCTCCTCCCATATCTTTCTTGGCCTCCTTTGCGGTCTTTTTCCTACATACTTCATTTCCAACATTTTCTTTGGCATCATCTCTCTTTCCATCCTCATTACATGCCCATACTTCCTCTACTATTTCATGTACTCCCTGTACCCCCACTCTTTCTTAGATAACTTCATTCCTAATCTTGTTTCTCCTTGACAGCTAACATGCTCCTCACAAACTTTATTTCCATGGCCTCCACTTTCCTAGTCTCTCTTACATTCACTGTCCATGTTTCTGTTGCATATGTGGTACTATGGATACAGAGTACGCCCTGTACAACACTTCCTTACACTTCCAGGGCACATCTCAATAGCAGGTCTCTTACACACTTATAGAACAACTACACCTTACTGTACTAACTAATATACCTATCTCTTTGAGGGAAATCTCTTGTTGCCTTTTTAGGTATGCTTTGTTATAAATGGAAGAAAATACAGGAAAGAGGAACATTGTTAACACTTAACATTGTTGTCACTAGACATAGAGGTAATGGCTGCTTCCTGAAGAAAATGAATAGTTCCCGCTCAATCTATCAACCTGAGTTCTGATAGAATGAAACCTAGGTCAAAGGATTGAGCAACAATGATCAATTTTAATCACTGTGTTCCTCTCTTCATTGTAAAAGGCCATATTTTGTTTGTTCCTTTTATTTTCGCCTATGCCTCTTCCCTGTATCTTCCTCCATATATAACAGAATGTGTCAAAGATCATGCCCAATGGTTAGATTTAGAAATCATTTGTTCAAAACTGATTTAAAGAATGCCTCTTGTTCATGATATTGATTCTGGCACACTGCTGAAAGATATGTTTCTAGAAAACAAAGAAATACTCCCTTTAAGATAGCAATAAGATTGTTTATGCCGCAGTGGAAGAACTTCAGTGCTTGGCGACGTGGAAGGAAGGGTCTTCTCGATACCTGGTGGGGAAAGTGCACCATAATCATGCCACATCTAACGAAGATCGGTACCGCTGCTTTGTGTATGAAAAGTCGGCCCTCCCTGTCGGGTATGCCACCAGCGAACACGTGAGCAATGGTGAAGGAGTCGACTACCAAGTAGCCCAAAGTGGGGACGCTACCTGTAATGGTCTGTCTAGCGCCATGGAGGGTTCTAGGACCATGACACTTAAAAAAGGTAGGAATATTGTGTTTAACCTCTCAAGTGTGACCATAATCAGTTAATTAAACCCTTCATAAGAGTGACACAATTTTTGCAGTGAAATAGTTCAAGTGTAGTATTATACAAAATATTTTGAAACTCGGAAACTAATAATAGTAAAAATCTGAAAATAATAGCATACTACAAGAAAAATAAACCAACCATTCCCGTTGCCTTTGTGATACATAGGAGTCTAACTTCTTTCCTTTATCAGAACTTCCTTAAAACTCCACATTAAACTCTTCATCACTTTGATTCATTTTCACAAGTATTGTCACTGTTGTCCAAACACCTTGAGCTTCATCCACCGTTACGAAACAGCTGACACGAGAACACCTAGAAAAACTACATTTCAAACATATTTTATAAATTGAAAAATAACGCCTAGACACGAGAATCGAAGAAAGGACCTTTGGAGGAAATATACACGCATTTGCAATTAAGGAGAGTGGGAAACCGTTTATGAAAAACCACCCTCATTTGACTTGAGCGGGATTTGAACCCCAATCTCACCATTGTCAGCAGGAAAGTCTAACACAAGAGTGGCACTTTAGACCCTTCGGCCATTAAAGCAGATTTATTATGCTATTAAAAGTAATAATTGCACTGATGGTTGTACTCTCTTGAATTATTATCTCTAAACATGCTGCATGATGTTGCAGCGTCATCACCAAGCAAGTGTCGCTTCCCTTCGTGGCTCACGTCTTCCCTTCACTGGCACACACTTGACTACACAAGGTCTTACACCTTTCATCATCGCAATACCACGCTGCGTATTAGCAACTCTACCTCCAACTCTGCCATGGGGTGAGTACAGAGTTTTGTTGAGGCTTTTTTCTTGTGTTTAACAAAATTTTATGTTTGTTTTTTTCACACCATCATCATCATCAGCAGCAGCATCATCAACTGTTACCAGCCTGTGGCTGGGTCACTTTAGTAAAATGCCTCCATCTTTCTCTATCCATCCACCGTTCTTCCACCACCATCGTCATCATCATTATGAACTGTTTTTATCCTGTGGTTGAGTCCGTTTGTTAAAATGCCTCCATCTCCCTCTGTCCTTCCCCCATTCTTTCTCCTGTACTCTACTCCACTCTCACCTCTCATTCACACACTTGCTGCTATATGTTCCTTCCGTCTCTACCTCGGTCTTCCTTGCACTCTCTTCCACCAGCTGCGAGTAAACCATACTAAAATGTTGATAAGGCCGTTTGCATACTACATATAGGAGCCAAGGGCCAAGCCTCAAGTTTTCATTCTACTGGAACTCATCAGGAGGAAGTGTAAAACATGAAACATACCTCTAAAAGTGTTTTTTTAAAGATATGTATATATGTTACAGTCCAAAACCCGATTCCAGGACAAACTAGATCAGACTAGGCCAAATTGAAACATCTTGCCGCTTATAGGATAAACCGATATAACCTGATGTTTTTAGGCAGTACTAGTTTTCATTCTTCTTAACCCATATGGTATAATAGCATCGAAATATTGAAGTGTGTGTAAATATGTGTTAGTGTTTTTACTTTTATTTGTGTTCTACCATTTTCATATTATTCTATCATTTTATTTATTACCAATTAATTTTGCTCAATGCACTTTATTTCGTACATAATGTTCCTATCTAAGTGTCCTATCATTCTTTATCCATTTCCTTTTTCTCCCTTATGTAATTTTTTTATATCCTCTTTTAGGAAGTTGTGTTTCACATTTCATACTCCCTCCTGATGCGTTCCGATAGAATGAAACCTAGGTTTTGAGATTCGGCAATAATGGTCGATTTTCTTCTCCATTACCTCTTCGCTCAGTGGTTGCAATGTAAAGTTTGAACTTTTTTTCCCCCCCGTAAAAAGCCACATTGTGTTTGTTCCCTTTTATTTGTTCGTATCCACCTTTCCTGTACCTTCTTTCATTCATAACGAAATTTATTTGGTATAATAGTTTGTTGAAACTTTGTGCCCAAGGTACTCTCCCACACTGCGCAATGGAAATGAAAATGGTATCGCTGTGTCCATGGGTCTGACTAGCGAACTAAATAACCAAGAAATGCGTGTGGTGTGTACAGAAGTGAAACAACAGACAGTAGAAAAAGCACTCATTGTGGCTCACTTTACAATGGGATGGTAAGAAATTACTTATTTATAGATATTGATGCGTCTTAGTACTTGTTTGGGTTGTACGTTTGTGTACTAATTACACTAATGGTATTAGGAATTAGGAAGGTTATATATAGAGGATGGGTATCCGCATTTTTGCGTGGAAAATTATTTTGGAAAAACTATCCTCAATACACCCGACCGAGATTCAAACCTTTATCTTGTCATTGGCAGTTTAATATACTGCGAGAGTGGCGCGGCCAACAAAGCGAGTGGCAATAATGTTAATTTAGGGCTAGAGGAGAAGTAAAATGGCTGACTGGTGCGAAAGGCAACAATTCAATCCACAACAGGTTGTGATAGTTTTTTTTTTATTTACACCTTGTAGTTTTACATGGGTACCAAATGTAGTTTTAGTATATGACATTCACTTTCTTATCTTAAAAATTGTTGGTAAATATTAGGGGTGTACAAAGCCAAATAGAATATTATGAAATATTCCTGAAACCGAATCAAATTTTAAAATTGTGTTTAATGTTGGATTGTTAAGAAAAAAAATTATGTGTTGCATAACTATATAATTACAGGTATTAAATATAATATAGAAAATACTATATTTCAAACACAATTAACATATTTTGTCATAAAATGATAAATTAAGTTACTATCCCAGAATCTTATTTAATTACTTAAAATTTTTCTCATGTGAAAATAAATCTATGATAAATAACACCCATCTTGAAAAAATTAACATAAATTTATACTTAAACTTCATATATTTTTTATTGGTGAAGCTTTGTAATTGTCGAATCCGGAATTTTACTTTCAAATCCAAGTTGAAGCTTATGAATATTCAAAGTGAAGCTGAAGTTTACCAAGATTTGTACATCACCAACTAAAATATTTTAAAATCAAATAAACAGATTTTGAAAAAAAAAAAAAGTTCAACGCTAATACCTCAAACTTAAATTAACCTAAAATCAATTTATTTTTGTTTGGTTTCATTTGCTATCTTTCATATGTACTTAAAATGTGTTTTAATTACTATAAAGATATAAACAAAATATTGATTGGCAAATAAAGTTTTTTCCTGGGTAAAATATATAGTAAAAAATTCTATTTGTTTCTCAAGTTGATTGTACCTTGTTTCAGCCAAAGTGGTTTCCTCTGTTTGGCTTTCTACCGTCGAGATGGACATGTCATTGAAGTACAAACTGGTGAGTACTTTATCAAATTCGTGAAACAAATTGCCATTTCATATGCCCCTTAATAATCATGATAAAATTCTAGAAAATAATTAGCAAATAATAGGTAAATTTCAAAAACACTTATAAATTATGATGAATATACTTTTTAACATCAAAATATTGTGTGGTTGATAATGTTTTTGGGATTAGACACTTGAATTCTTAAAGATTTTAGAGATTCGAGGAAATCTCATCATAATCATCAACTCTTTCCAGCATGTGACCGGGTCAGTTAAGTAAAATGCCTCCATTTTCCTATGTCTTTCCACAATTGTTTCTCCCCTACTTTCATTCATTCATCTTCTCATATTCGCACACATGCTGTTACCGGCTCCTCCCATCTCTTCCTTGGTCTTTTTCCTCCGCGATTTTCCTCTTATCACTTTCCGTGGAATTATTTCTTTCTCCATCCTCATTACATGACCATACCACCTCAGCCTTACTTCCTCTAGAATTTCATGTTCTCCCTAAAACCCAACTCTTGCCAAACTCCCATCAAATCTTTACGCTTGGATTTGTCCCTCTCGCTCTTAAATGTTTTCTAACATGCGTTATCTTAAACATGAGCAGCACCCACCCACATATGTTCTACTTGTTCATATTTTTTTGGTTCTTTAAATTATGTAAACTTTAAATTTATTAGACTTGAAATAAATATTGAGGAGCAGGATGGAAACGGAGTTCAAGCCTGTTAAATGAATGTATAAGTACTACATGAGTGACAAGAATGGATAGAATGAGAAATGAGAGAGTGAGAGGAATAGTTAAGGAGGAGCCAGTGAAGGACAGGATATAGAAGGCACAACTAGGGTGGTAAAGCCATGTGAGGAGAAGATACAAAGATGGTGTTGGATATGGAAATAGAGTAACAGGAGGCCAATAGGAAGGTCAAGGGACAGGTGGCTGAAGGGAGTGCAAAGAAGTGTGGAGAGGTGGTAGGGAGAAAGGATACGTCGGAGAGGTTTTTGTTCCAGATAGACCCGGCCAATAGCTGGAAACTGTTCATGACGATGGCAACATAAACTGACAGAAGAGACTTATTTTGTAATTTTAAAATTGGGCTTATGAGGTTAAAAGGATAGTGTAGAGTAAAATCACATCTCAATAAATCAGTGTTGCTAGGTATGTGAACATTTATTTTAAGCGCTCTCTCCTCCCATTGTTTGTTTTAGGTACTTACACTCGTAGACCGGAAGATGCTTGCCAGGCAATCCATTTCAACAAGAGTTCTTTACCATTCGTGACACTTGTCAGTGAGTAGATAAAACCAAACCATTTCTGAGATTATCGATCATTCCTCTTGGAATGATTTATTTTTAATAACAGTGATTTTTTTTTGGGGGGGGGTGGGGCAAAAAAAATAAGCATTAGTATCACTTAGCAACGTTGCCTACTTGGTGCTTTCTGAGCTATGTTACACTTAGACGGGTAATGTAGAGAATAGAAAGAGTGGGAAGGAAATTAACAGTTACCATGTAAGGTTGCTTGTTTTCCTGCTGATAACACATTCCCTCTTGGCATAGTGGTCAGCAATCCCAGCTACTAATCTTAAGGTCCTAGATCCTATTCCTGGTGGTACCTTAAGTATTTTCCTCAAGGGGAATTGTTCTTATGTTTGCCATGGTCAGATTAATTAACCTTAAGTTAGGTTTAAGATTTCTATTGGCACCACATAATCATCATCATCATAGTTTGACACTTGATTTCAGTCGGTAGCGTGTCTGTCTACTTAACTAAAGGTCCCAGGTTCGATTCCCGGCATGGCCGAAAAATTTATCATTGGTGAAATGTGAGTTTATCCTTTCACACAGATAAATTGACGGCTGGGGACTGGATGTTGTGTCTGTTCTAGATATAAGTTAATTTATAAGTTGTGTTCTGATATAATCAGGTTGTTAAGAAAGTGAATGTTAAATATCTCAAATAAATGGAAACAAAAACCCATCATCATTACTTACCTGCCCCTCTCAGTAGAAGATCAGAAATGTCGATTCGACAAACCCTTGTGGCATGTGCTAAAAAACTTAACCTCCTCCACTGTTGAATATACAAACTATCTCTATTATTTGTGCCTGGGCAGCATTGACTTGCATTTCAATATTACCTTTTTATTGTGTCCTGTTCTGGATAAAAATATTTTTCCATGGACTTTTTATAATCTACATCCTGGTGCATCGAATATCATCTTTGCGGTATTGTGAAACATTGTTGTAATTTTCTTGTTTATGTTCGGTTAATCTTCCCTTTAATATAAGACATATTTTGCAACGCTGGTTCGTCGAGGTTGCCAATAGCTCCTTCTTACCCCAGCTCCCCATCTTCTGACATATCTGAAAGCAAGGAGATCTGGAAACAGTTGACCGAGAGAAAGAAAAGATAAAGCTTTTCTCCACAAGACCTGTGGTTCCCTCAGAGATAATATTGGGTGTGGTAATGTTCCTACAGGTTATGTTTGTGGATAAACCATATAGCTTATGTTGTAGATGATTTATAAAAAAATATCTTAAGTAAAAGACTACTTTAAGGCTTAAGAAATAAGTTTCTGACAATATAAGACTAATTTTAGAATTTTTTTGTTTTTGTTTCAATGTTTTACCTTTAAAACTCACCATAAATACATTATTAACATGGAAAATTCTATCTTGACTTGCCATGTTTCAATGTTTTACCTTTAAAACTCACCATAAATACATTATTAACATGGAAAATTCTATCTTGTCTTGCCGTAATGTCACAGGTAGGAAACGTCCTTAACCTAATGTGAATTTACATTTTAGGAAAAAAATGTTACCACTTTATTATGATTTATATTTTCTATAGCAACTAAATACAGGCGAAGAAAATCAAAAACGCAGAATATTTTTTTATACACCCATATGAGAATGTAACCTTTCATACCTAACATGTTTGCTAAGAATAAAATTCGAGATTCATATACTAAAAAAATTGGATTCGACTCATCTCTAATAAATTATGTTAAATACTTTGTGTGATTCTAGCGTCGAGCCCCGAACCCCGTCAGTGCCCATACCTTGGGAAGTTCAGCGTCACTGGTCTGAGTCGAGGTGAGAGGCTAGCTCGATCTTTGCGGGTGGCTCTTCATGAGGCTAGACACCGTGCGCCCCGAGATATGACCAGCCTTTCTGCTGACCTCTGTACACAGGATAATGAAGACTTTACCACCCTGGTGGTCGGCTGCAACACTGTCGATACCATGGAGTTTAGATCAGAGTGTACCTCTGCTGATGTTGTCTCGGGTTCGTTGGCTATAGCAAAATATATACTCTGCAATAAATCTTAGAGGCAGTGTTCTCCCCAGAACCTTTCGAATGGATGTGCCGCCCAGCTAAAACCAATATTTGTTGCACAAACCATCAAATATTACCATGTATTACACTAATCCCCGCCTAGCACAGCTACTTAATAATACCACCCAGCTTGAAACATTTTTTTGGGGAGAGCACTGATTAGGGTTATGCACAGCTTCCAGAAATTTGACATCGCTTCAAATATTCATTAGCTTCGACTTCAATTCGAAAGTAAGATTCTTCAAACGGGATTTACAAAACTTTGCCAATAAAAATATTTCTAAATTATATGTTGTGAAAATTAACTTAATGTTATCAGCTTGAAGCAAAATATGTTAATTATGTTTGCAATATAATATTTTGTAAACTATATTTAATAGCTAAAGTTCTAACCAGTCGAACTTCTCCAATCTCCTCTTCTCCATAGATATTGTCCGCGGCAGCCAGTGGGTCCAGTAGAGCTTCTTGGGGTTAATTAATTAATGATGGGGTGGAGAACATAGTCGATTAAAGAAATCGAAATTTGTGATTTTGATTCTGAAGTTTTACTTTAGAGAAAAGTGAATAATAGACATTTTAAACCACTAGTTACAAGATGAAAAAAAAATAAAATAATTAGTACTTGAAGATAGACATAATATGGTTATATTTGTGGTAAATTAGCCACATGGTGGCACCCATCTCTCAGCACCCCAAAGACAACATGTATAGAATTACTATTTGTATCTCTTTAAATACCTCCTAATATCTCGCGAGCTAGCCGGCAAGTTTCCCGCAGCTAACGCTTCCCTTCCACATAGTATCAAACACAGACGCTAAAATCTGATGTGCTGATTGGCTAGCTGTTCGCTCCAAACCTCCTCTTTCCACTGTGAAACCACGCGTGCAAGCCACAGGTGCATCTCACAGCTTCCAGGTACAGATAAAATTAAATAGCACGATGTTCAAAAGTGAAAGGTTAAAGTAATAAATTTAGATGATGCTAAGATTCCAACAAAGACTTTACAAGAATGAAAACTACTAGATTTAAAAGTTAAAGGCCTAAAAATGAAGTTAATGAATTGAAATTTAAAACATATATTGCTTACAACTTTGGTTATGATTTTGACAGATTATAATTAACATTAAACTCCACACTTTCTTATAATTAAACATTTGATAGTGATAGAGAGATTAAATTAGGCCTAGAAAAGAACGATGCATTGAAGATGCTGAAGGCTATTTATTAAAATAGGCCTAACTGATTGGAAAACAATAATGTACTATAAGTTTAGTACTCTCAGTATCTTGATAATGTTAACATGATTTAAAATAAACTTGAGGAGGGAGGGGGATTTTGTAAAACCATATATAAAATGTTATTAAATATCTTTGAATATTATAAATACTGGGCACTTGTGAGCCTATGACATCCATAGTGAATTTAGTGATTTTAAGAATGGTATTAAATTTACAAAATAAACAATGGCAAACTAATATATATAAAGGAAATGGTCGCGAGCTAAGGGCCTAAAACCCCGACCACTTTACAAAGCTATATAGATATGTAACATATACCTATTATTTTCTTATTGGAAAAGTATACTTAGGACACCCTTAAATATGATTAATATTGACATATTTTATTAGTTTTTTTACACTGGCATCCCCCGCTTTTTGATGATCTGCTCTTTAGATAAGAACCCATACATTTGACACAGGGCCTGCTCTTGACCTAGTTCATAATGTTTCCATGATCTCCCACATGCTTCTGCGACCACATGATGCGTTTTCTGTCAATCAACTCAGCTCAATATTTTCATTTTTGTTCATTATAATGTACTTTTGTACATACAATACATGGTGTGTTATTTAGCTTTCATACACATTCACACAAATTCACAAATTATATAATAGTGCGTTATTTACATTTTTCAGTGGCCAAAATGCATTTGTAAGCTAAAAAAAAACTTTCACATTTCAATGATTTGCAGTTTTCGACAGTGCTCTGCCTGTTAAATAAGCAGAGTGCGCCTTGATATACAAAAATACCCCACTTTGCCACAATTTTATCATACTACTGTTTTAAATTGTGATATACCTTTAGTATCAGACTACTGGTTTAGCGACATGACGCTGCAGTGCTTCCTGCTGGACTGAGTTTGCTAAGAAATGCGCTGCAGTTGTTATATTCTCTGTGAACGCTTTATAACTTTACAACTTTATTATATAAATTATTTATTTACACCAGTTATACTCATATATGACAATTGGAGTATAGTATATCCATTAAAAAGTGAAAAAAAGGTCAATGATTCACTTTACGACATCAGTCAGCAGACAAAATTTTTGTAATAGTGAGGTATGCCTGTATAAAAAAGTCTTAGAAATTTAAACCTTCCTTAAGTCTAAGGAAAAATAAAAGTGTTTACTCTAACCATTCTTTGGTCGCTTTGTCGATAACTTTCGGATAGTGTAAATCATTAAGTGAAAATATACTTTTATGTTTATCAACATTTCTACACATATATTGTTTCTTTGGGGCCTCAACACACCTTGGTGATTGGCACACAAGTGTTAAATCTTAGCTATAGTGCACAGTAAAAAGTACACTAAAAACTAGAGATGGGATTCTCAAATCAAATTTGAGATTAAAAAAAAACATTTAAATTTGAAATATGTTTTTGAGATCCAACACCTTAGCTAAGTCGGTAGTGTGTCTGTCTATTGAGCTAAGGGTCCCGGGTTCGATTCCCGGCATGGTCGAACCATTTATAATTGGTGAAATGTGGGTTTACCCTTTCACATTGATGAATTAAAGGCTGGGGACTGGATGTTGTGTCTGACCTGGTTTCAAGTTGGATAATAAGGTATATGAAGCTATGACAGATTAACAGTATCTTACTACATTAATATGGAATGTAAGATTTTGAGGTCGATCTACAGCCAATTTCTAAACAAACTAAATTTAAAGATTAAACTCAATTGCTAAACTATAATTATCTTATCACTCTCTCGATTAAGGCTAGCAATACAATAAGCCAGAGCCTGATTCTCATACAAAGTAAACAACTATTATGTTCAGCCTACTCTTGCCATGGACGTTGGGAAGACAATGGAATCCACTACTTGATCACGACGCCACTGAGTCGCTCATCCCACGGCGCTCGGCGGTACTGCTTCATGTACCGTGAGCAGGAGGGAGTGGTTCATTTCTCTAGTAGCTCTGACAGCTGTCAACGCAACATCAGTCCAGGTATTGGAGGAGCCTTGGCATTCAACGTCACTAGTAGTGGTGAGTAGACTTCTCGACTGGTTTGCCGGTGACGGTAAAGTCAGTGATTTAAACTTGTTATATAACCTGCTTCAGTGGCTTCATGGTCCAAGGCGTCATTCCTTGCAATAAACTAGACTGCCGATGACGAGATCGTGGTACGACCCTGGTCGGGTGTACTTAGAGTGGTTTTCCCTAAATTGCTTCCCACTCTTTCTCCACACAAATGTGGGTACACTTTCTCTAAATTCAACCTTCCGCATCCTTAAAACATTAGCTTATGTAGTGTGTAAGCATATAACCTGAATGAAGTCAGACGCTGTGCTAAAAAAACTAATGCTAGTTTTATAATTGAACATATTGATACAAGTTTTAAATATCTTGAGTTAAAACACAATCAATATGTATTCTCATTGTTAAGTTGTTTATTTAACTGAGATTATGGTTTTAGAAAAGGACCATGTAAAAAAATAGAATCCCGCACCTTAGATCTGTCGGTAGCTTGTCTGCCCACTGAGTTAAGGGTCCCGATTTTGGTTCCCGGCATGGCCGAAAATTTATCTTTCGTGAAATGTGGGTTTACCCTTTAATAGTGATAAATTAATGGCCGGGGACTAAGTTTACTGATAGAAAGTAACTTTGTAGCTCTATTATACTATTAATGTGAAATTTGATGTTAATTCTACCAATTTGTTAATTTACCAATTGATTTATAGGTGAAACTGCCGATATAAAAATATCCTATACTTACCATTTTATAATAATAAAAAGTGATAAAAATAAAGAAAAAAAAACTAATAAGTGTAAAATTAATGAAGAGCCCACCTAGAGAAATGGGAAAAATGTGGGAAGAATCTAATGCATGAAATAATGTGACATCTTCTTCCTTTCTTGTGTCATCTTTGAAGAAGTAGTTTCACACACATTTAAACACATATAGAGTAATTTCGGCATTGTTGCCTTTATCAAACAAAAAGAGAAAAGTGTATTCCTTCTCATTTTGTTTGATAAAGGCTACAATGCAAAAATATTGCTCAATTTGTGTTTAAATGTGTGTGTGACTACTTCTACTATAGAAGACAGGAGGAAGGAAGATGTCCCATTATTTTGTACATTAAATTATTGCCACATTTTTCCTCTTTCTTTAGGTAGGCTTTCTGCTTTAAATTTACACGTATTAGTTTATTTTTTCATTTTTCTTTATTTTTTTATCGATTTCCATTATTAAAAAAGTTTTAAAAATTAATTTTTGCCTACATCAAGAGGAAGCTCAAAAATGACGAACCTCCGAAACTTTCTATCTTGATCCCAAGCTTTAATGATGAGCTTGGCTCAAAGCTCATAATCCAAGTACTTGCAGAGCCCTACTCTGAATTCTAACTTCATCTCTACCCTGTTAGTGTAGATATACGTAGAACGTGGACGGTTAGTAAGACACAGTGTGCAAAAATAAACTTAATTTGGAATAGGCTCGTCAACGCTCGTCGTCCCGTTAAATTTAAGTATTAAAAAATATTAGATTGTCTCAACCGTTCAATAGATTTGAAACAGGTTTCACCAATGAAATGGATTTTGTATTATATAGAGAAATTCAACTGTAAAATGTTTATTAATAGTATTAGTTGAATTATATCACTAAAAAAAAATACAAGAGTTGCAGCTGTGCACTTTTTTCTACACGTCACTTCACTATTATGAACAAAATCAAAATTGGTCTTCACCACATAGTGCTAAACTATTTTTACTTTATTTACCTTATATATTTTATTTAGTAGTCTATTAACTATTTATATCTTTTTAAAATAAATAATTGCCTGTACAAGGTTCATTTGTATGTAAGCATTAGCCTTGAAAAAAATAAAAATTATACTTCCTTAGATAATTTTTTTTCTTCTTATTTAAATAATTCAATAGTGTATGGCCACTTTTAGGAATAACATCAACTATGTGTACTGGTTCGAAACTGTTGGGGCCCGTAGCAGATTACAAGTATAACACAATAAATAATGTGTACTCTTTACATGTATATCACTATGCTTCTTGTATTTATCGGTAGTCGCATTGTCTAACTCAGGCATACCAATGTTTAGGATATATTAAGGATTTTGTGCGGGTCATGAACCTTTTGATTAACTATCATACAATGCGACCCTATTATTATATTTTCTTGACGTCATACAAACAGTCATTTTGAGAAGATCCAGTATGTGAGGTCGATATACCAAATTTTTACTCTTTCTCTGAGGTGTTAGTTCCTGAAAGTTGTTGACTCTGTGCACTAGATATGTGCAATGTTGGGAAGCATGTACGAGTGTTTACAGGTGTTTTCTCACATGAATTGGAACCAATCCCCCAGAACTTGGCCTAAGGATACAAATTTGTCAACAATTATGAAAGTGACATTGGCGCAAGATTCATAGTCCGACATTCACATCATTGCTGTATATAAAATGTTTCAAATTTTTCATAAAAAATAAATGATGAGTTTTATTGTTTTATACTGGGGCCTATTTCTTTTTGTTTGTAAAAATAAGGTACTAAGCTAGAATTACTTTTGGTTAAGATTATGACAACTTTTTTTAAAATCCAACTTCTCGAGTATCTTTTCAATTTTTAATGTGAGCCTTATAACTAAACGAGTATGACACACTTTCACTTTTGTGTTAGACTGGTTTAGAATACCAGTCGGACATACCGAGGTTAACTGGGTGAAGAGATTGGTTTAGAATACCAGTCGGGCATACCGAGGATAACTGGGTGAAGAGATTGGTTTAGAATACCAGTCGGGCATACCGAGAATTACTGGGTGAAGAGAATGGCTTAGAATACCAGTCGGGCATACCGAGGATAACTGGGTGAAGAGATTGGTTTAGAATACCAGTCGGGCGTACCGAGGATGACTGGGTGAAGAGATTGGTTTAGAATACCAGTCGGACATACCGAGAATTACTGGGTGAAGAGAATGGTTTAGAATACCAGTCGGACATACCGAGGATGACTGGGTGAAGAGATTGGTTTCGAATACCAGTCGGGCGTTCCGAGGAATTCTTTCCCACTCTCTGTCCACACAATGCAAATTTCCTCTAAAATTCTACCTTTCGTATCCCTATTTTATTAGCGTATGCATATAATCTTAATGGATACTAAATACACGATGAAACAAGGAATTAACAAACAACACAGGTGCTATGTTTTTGTTTTTTTTCCAGGTCAATGTGTCGAAATGAATGCGGCAGCCCCATTAAGTTTTCTGGTGAAAGTTCATTGGATGGTGACGCTGCTTCTTAGTGTCCAATATTGTTTGAGAAGATGATCACTGCACTCTTCTTAGTACTGATATGCACATTTGTGATATTTCAATATAAACATTAGCATAATTCTCAACACACACAAAGGCAAACCAGTCTTCATAAATAATTATTGTTAACTTTTTTAGGGAAAATAAAATATATAAAGTGTGACAAAAAAACTAAAACATAGTGTATTTTTCACAATCTCTCCATAGCAATTTTTTCTCTCTCCTCAAAGTGCTGGAACTGGTTTTTAACGAAAGATAATGAATTCATATCAATATCCATTCACTATGCATCTCATATCCTCTCCACATGATTGTGAAAATAAAAGACTAACGTATAATAAGTGGAAGAAGATAATATAGTACCCATGGCACAAGTCTGTTTAGAAAAATTTAATAAATTTTAACAAAATGTGATATTAAGTGCAAAGCTCCTATATGGGAGCGTTGACATTTTGACTATTGGTATAAATTAATATGACATGTATTCTATTGAAAGTAGTGTGACTGATTGATCAGTGTTACAAAAAAAAAGTTTTGAGATTTTATGTTCTGTTCGATGATACTCAAAAAAACCCAATTGAAATTTTATTTATGTATGACTTTAATAGTAAGATTTATAACACACTGACACATAATGCAGTGGTGTACATTTGTAGTTTTTTTTTTCTGTTCTTGTAAATTTCTTGAATATGTTTAACGTGAGATTTTGTTCTACTGTAAAAGTCATGTTTTGTATAGTTTGTTATAAACAGGGCTTGGATTTTGATGACATGTCATTTTTTTTATTTGTCAGATATATTGCTCATGAATACATAAACTTTTTTCATAATCCCCTTGTTGTAGAAATTTATATTTTATAGATAATTAAAAAAAAATTCTTTGTCATTTTGACATTTAAGGTAATTTTTTTCGGTGTGCGTCATTTTTTAGGCATTTTTGAGTCTTTAAAAACCATTTTTGATTCATTTTTAGCCTCCACATTGCATAAGTATATTTTTAAATATTTAATATGTTATAAATGCATAAATAGTGAAACATAATCTTTTCACTGCATAGTTGTCTGAATGAGAAGATAACGTAGGCCAAGGGTTGTGTTGGGAGGGGGTAGCTATTACTTCTGAAGCAGATATTTGTAAATCAATATTAGATTTAGCAGAATACAGGAGTTAAATTGTCAAAGGGTTTTCATTGAATTTTACATTTTTAAAGTATGTGTTTGATTTAGTCGTATGCATTACAAATTTTTATTCATATTTTTAGGTCATTTTTTAGAATCTTCAGGTCAATTTTTGATCAAAATTCAGGCCCTGGTTATTAGTTTTATGTGTTTTACATTTTAGTGGGGGATATGGAGGAGGAAGTAACCACAGTAAAAACACTGTTTTGAACATCTTGAGAAGTAGGTACCCCAAAGCAAATTTTATATCTGTAAAAGTTCTACATTCATAAACTTTTTTTTTGTCCGGGGGTGGACTGGGCCACCTAGATAACAGGAGATATTCTGACGAACCGGTTTGATTTGGGCTGATGTAACTACTTTAAACTTAAAAATACAACTATTTGTTCATTTATAAATAATTTATTTATTTACAAATTTAATCAAAAGTTTCGATGAGTAAATCTGAGGGCATGTCTTTAACATAATTTATGAAGATACGATGGCATTAAATGTAAAAAAATTTTATTTTTGTTTCTTGGTGTTGTTTATAAACCATTTACTAGACCAAACTTAAAATAATTTATTTAGTGAATACAGACTGTTACTAGCTTTATAACCTACACAAGTAGGGTGGTGAGTCAAATTTTAATATATAAAAAAATGAACTCCCAGCTATTACTAACAATTGAGATACATTTTTGTTCATGTCGGTAGAAAGTACATATAAGCTGACATTATAAGGGCACTGAATAGCGACATCATGATCATCACTAACTGTTTTCCAGCCTGTGGCCGGGTAACTTTAATAAAATGCCTCCATCTTCCTCTGTCCTTCCACCAGTCTTCCTCCTTTTATTGCTCCCATTCTTCTCTTCTCATCTGCACACTTTCTTTTATCTGCTCCTCCCATCTCTTTCTTGGCTTCCCTTGTGGTCTTTTTCCTACATATTTAATTTCCATTATTTTCTTTGGTAAATTCTCCTTCTCCTCATTACATGACCACACCATTTCACCTTTGCTTCCTCTACTATCTCATGTACTCCAATATCCTCATTACACGCCCATACCATCTCAGTCTAGCTTCCTCTACTATCTCATGTACCCCCACTCCTTCCCAGATAACTTCATTCCTAATCTTGTTTCTCCTTGTGGCAGCTAACATGCTCCTCACAAACTTAATTCCCATGGCCTCCACTTTCCTAGTCTCTCTTACATTCCCTGTCCATGTTTCTGCTGCATGTGTGATGTGTGACAATGGGTACAAAGTATGCCCTGTACAACACTTACACTTCAAGGGCACTTCTCTTCTCCATAGCAGGTCTCTTACACACCTATAGAGCAACTCTTCCTGCTGTCCTCTTATCATTAGATTGGTTCTACTTTCACCTTTTGCCTCAATCACGCTTCCAATATATTTTATGCTAGCGGCGTAATTATCGATAATGTAGCTGAAATGGTCTCGGGATTAAATGTACCATTAGTAAAAATATTTCACCTCACTACTTCAACTAATTCTGAAACATCGCTTGAGAAGTATTTATGAATGTATGTTAAAGGCCATCATATTTATAGTCCTGGGTTGCTTGGAGCTTGCCAGTCCATCCCTGTTTTTGTCTTTTTGCCATAATATACTTCTTTTATCCAAACTAAACTTCTTTGTTTTGATTCATCAACATAACTTTGTTCTCTCTTTCTCTCCATCTTCTCAAGTAAAGAAAGGCCTTTGCTATGATGGAACATTATTCTGTATATTTTGACAATCATATTAAAACCAAGGCATCAGAAACACTATTGAAGTTGAGGGAAGTTTGTTAGCTTAAGGGGAAATAAATAATTGCATGTGGGTATTTGAAAAGGTTTTCCCTTATGTACAAAGATATTTATGCAATAATTTTGAACCATTGCGGCTCATGTGAAATTTTAAAAAAGAAATAAATAATTAAAAAAAAATGATAATGTACATTTGTATTTTTGTCTGAGTTAGAAAACAAGATAGTTTTACTTGAAAAGGCGTTATTTCTGTTATGACCGTGTTAAACTGTATTTCTATTTATTTAATTAGGCAGGTTATTTATATGTGGAGTGCAAATAAGAGAAGTCCATTCACATATGCATTGTTTTATATGGAAAATAAAGTATACCCTAAGATATTGTACTTTCATTTGAATCTAGGAAAAAAACAAAACAAGGTCGGCGTAGAGTTCCTGTCATTCCATGATCTTTGTATAGTTCGGCATACATAATTTATTCCTTATGAAACATGAATAAGTTTCTAGCAAGTAAGAAATATATGGAACTGAGAGAGCACTGAAGTCATGATTTAATCTAGGAGGAATAACCAGGACATCATCAAGATTATTTAGTACTTTATTTGTTTGTTTATTGAATACAATTTCTTCAGTATAGTTTGTCTATGTCTCGCGAACTCTACAACGTTACACTTTATTTTATATATCCATTAAAGTTACTTTTGCAAGTACTTGTAATCTAATCAGCTCTAAACGATTGGGTTACATTTTAGTGAACAATTTTTTTACTTTATATGACATGAATCTTGTTCTGGCACTAGTTTCCTTAAATTAAGTGAAGGTTACATGGACGTTAAGTTGATCATGATCCC
>CABFWB010000492.1:272386-290974 GCA_902151455.1 Timema bartmani | reverse complement strand
TCCTATAAATTTCTGCCCTCCCAACCCCCTGGATTTAATTAGCCCAAAAAGGGTGAGGTCCACTTATACGTGTATAAACTAAAACCGCCGTGTTTTTAATTTTAATAATTTACTTACATGTTGCACTCTTCAAAATATATTTTAACACTAGGTTTGTTATCATTTCGAATGAATAATAGGTTTTGATTCATACAATATTCGCATGGAGTGAGAGTGGAAAACTTCTTTGGGGAAAAAACATCCCGACCGGAATCGAGTCCTGATATCTCAGTCTTCAGTCATCTAGTCTATTGACACCTTAGACCATGTTGCCACTGGAGCGGGTCAGTTTTCTATTAAATTGGCTATAAATTTATGTCTTCATTACTTAAAATTATCAAAGTGATAGTAACAGTTGTAAGTTTTGATACATGGGTTTTAAATTTACTTGGGAAGTATTAGGGGGGAATAAGATAGTCTCAGCCACCCCACCCAAGATAAAAACATGGGGGATTGAAACCCTCACCCCAGGACCATCTATCTGTTCAGGAGCCCCTGCCAATTTCTATCTTCTGTCACGCTATCATTGTTGACTAAAGTTTTCATTTTTAAAAAACATAAATTTATTTGTTTCTTAAGCCCGCCATATTCACTGTACACACCTTGTCGAGTATGCCATGCGCGGATATTGCAACAGTATTACATTTCTTCGGCACGTTTACGCCTTGCACGTCATCTCTAAAGGGTTTTACAGAAAGAAAAATATGTTATCGGGTTTCTATTCGTATTTTTATTTCGAGTCTTTGATATATTTCCGACTAAAGACACCTGGCATTAAATTTATAACTTATTTTAGAATACATAGCATAATCGGTGAACATTCTATTCCCGGAGTTCAGTTACGTTGGGTATCTTAGTGCGGAAACATCCATCTGAAAGTAGTACATTGTAGCCTATTATGGAAATACCTGGCCAAAGAGCAGGAACACGAAATATTTTGTGTGATGGCTTTCGTTATACAACAAATAAAGAAAGAAATAGAATAATGTATTTAAGATGCAGCATTAATAAATGTAACGGAAAAGGTGTCGGACGTCGCGCTGATAATAATATAGCTGTTACTCTTACGTGCCCACACAATCACGAGAGAGAAGCCAACATTTTGGAAAGAAATGGGTTTGTCAATCTCCTTCTGAGAATAGTTCGTGAGGATCCTTTTACGCCAATACGGACGATTTACGACGAAGAATGTACACGGTAAGTTTATATTTATAAAGTACGCATGTAAACCTTTAAAATCACATTAACGTAGCTTTTGGCCTATGTACTGTACTTCACTAAACACCAAGAAAGTTTTGCCTAGTTTCTTAAGATTGATTCGATAGGATTGGTTCGAAACATAAATGCAAGTTAGTCTTAGTTAGAAAGTTTTTTTAAAAACTGTTTTAAATGTATAAATGGTTTGCCTTATTCAGCCTGCCAAAATTCATTACTTTAAATTATAATTATTTTAAGAACCTAGTTGAAAGGGCAGTTAGATTAGATAAAAACTTTTATTATGCGGTCAGCATCAATCGCAATGCTTCTGTAAGAGTCCTCTTGTTTGTTGTGGTTTCATTTGAAAATTTACGTTTTAGAACCTACCAGGTATTCTCAATGAAGTTCGATTCAGGAGAATTTCCTGGACAAGGCAAAATATTAATTTTGTTCTTTGTTATGAAAGTTGTCACAGATTTTGCCTCGCGGCAAGGAGCAGAATCATGCATAAAAATGCATTTAGAAAAATCAGGAAACCATTCATTGATCTGCGGTATCAGTCTTGTCACTAGTATTTTTTTTGTATTGGCCCTGTTTCATCATGCCTTCGACTATGTAAAGGCCCTGTGCATTTGTGGTGTTTCACGACCGAGTGGCGGGTAAAACTCTTGTATAGTCCTCTAATGCCACTTAGCAGTGTTGCCACTTCAAAAAATGAAAGGTAGTATTGGTAGCTTTAAAATATCAAGGACGGGGATAAATAGATAGATACATTTGGAGCATAGTAATGATTGAATCTTAAATAGTGTGAAAAATGAATGTCTAACTAATAAATTGGCCACCCACTGTATATCTTAAATACCATTAAATAATTATTTAAGTACGAAAACATCTTCAGTAATATTTATACCATATTTCTACAAGGTATTGGAAAAAAATGTAACATTAAAATTGTAAAATTTGGACAAGTTGGGGTCAAAATTTGTTGGGAAAAATTAATTTATATCTCTTTTAACATATTTCATAACAACCACTATCCATATTATAACATATTAATGTTATACATATCTATTTGTTTTGAGAGATTCATACTATCCGAACCAACAGTCTTCTTAATGTTATAAAATATATATTTTTCTTTGGGCGTTAAAAAGTAAAATAAAGTGTTACTTAAAAGCTGATGTTAACCTGTTGGCTTTAGTTGTTGAAAATTCGGAGATCAAATATATGATGTGTGCTTTTTAAATAAATAGGCCTATAATTAAATATAATAGTATTACCAATCTTTTAAAACCTATGTTTAGATTAATAATATTATATTTAATAAAGGTATTTAACGTGCATTTTCTGACTAGACTTATTATCAGCATACGACTTATAAACTAACTTGTATATAGAACAGACACAACAAAATATTTGGTAGCAAAAGTCACACCATTAATTAAAAGAAAAAATACACACCTAAGAAATGCTAAGACTGCTTCACACGTCCAGGATAATTTTTCAGACGCCATTTTCTTTTATCAAACCTTAGAGCATGTTCTATAACGTAAATATGTGATCAAAGATTTGTAAAAAATATTTCTGTGATCAAAGATCTTTGAGGAGTCGTTAAAGATACATCACATTTTCTTTGATCACAGATCTTTGATCAAAGAAATATGACAAAAATGTGATAGTGTAATACCGGCCTAACAAGAATTAAAGGGGTAGCACAAACATTAAAACACGAAAAAAAATCATAAAATGCGCTAGAAAAATTAGAATATAAAAACGCAATTTAAAAAATAAATTAAAACCTATTTTACGAATCTCGTGTTATTTCCTCCACCCTTGTTACATGATAACTCGCTACAAATGCTTTTCCCTTTGCCGATGGGCCATTCTTGAAAGGAATATAGTGCGTTATACTAGACAAACCAACTCTTATTATTACTTCCATTATTAAACCACTATTAAAATGTCTAGCTTCCCTTCGAGCAGAATCGTCAATCAGTGATCGAACGGAATAACAGGCCGGTCTTTCTGACAATCTTCAGTTTATCGAAAACCTGGCGAGCGTGAAGAGCTCGTAACTAAACACATTAAACTGTGACAAGTATTGGTGTTAGAGGAATGAATCTTATATCAAAATAAAATTCAGTTCATGATGATAATTTCGTACACTTATCCTACCCATCTATCTCAATTAGGCAAAAACTTTTACACAGAGTGAAAATATGTCTGCAGCAGAAACCTCATTATAGTTATTTCATTTTAAAACAATTTTTTCAAAGCAAACCAGTTAGAATATGGGAATTTTAATAATATCCTCATGTCTTTTAAGGTTTTTTTATAATAGATTCTGAAAAAACTACTTCGATTGTCCAATTTGTTTACGAGAAACGGTGAGTTTTATTTTAAGATTTTCGAGTACTTGATCGCGGTAAATATGACGCCGCTTGGATTTACCCTGCAAGAACTAAAAAAATGTGGCCTTCCTACGAGCTCGTATCGTGCGTGAATTCAAATATCGTCTGCACTTTGCACGGAGCCTACAGGCCTATGTATATTTTTACATTTCTACTTTTTAAAATTTGTTTTATTTCCATTGTATACATATTGAGAGATACATTTTTATTCTTTAAGCTAGTATATAGCTAGGTTAGCCCCGGCATGGTATACTTCTATTTTGGTGGTCACAAAGATTGCAACACGTGGGCAGTAGTCTTAACCGACAATGAGATAGAAATAAGATAGAAGCTCCTGGAACATTTATCACTGTTTGAATTACCTGTCTCCTATTGGTTACAATTTAAACAGGGGTACGAATTAATGTCTGATAGGAAATATACCTTAAGACTCTGATCAGTGGAGGTTTGAAAAGGAACTGTACCAGATCAAGGGGACACACTGTGTTAAGATTTAGGCCACGTCAATTTCAAAATATATCAGTCGGTGTCCAATTTGAAATATACATACATCTTCCTAGCCAAACTTTTATCGTATGTGTGTGTGTGTACACATATATGTGCCTGCTTAGTCAACCAGAAGAAAAGTTGTTTAAAACCCATCCTGCAATAACAATGCAATGTATTTGTTCAAATCGACCAACCCTTCTTTGTCAAATGTTCTGCACAAGGCCTAAATAAACTTCATTTTAGAGTAATGCTTCTAAATAGCCTACATGCAATAAAATTTAACCCATCAACTACATCCCTAATTATGCAACAGGGAGAGGAAAAAATCCTTCCCAGAAATTCCTCCAACTTTAAGCCATTTTCATTAAATAATGGCTGATGAAAGGTATCCGTTCCATGCATTAACATTCAACCACTTTAAAGGGCGCCAAGGAGTGCTACCTACGAATAAATAATAAATATTTATTTATTTACAAATGATATAGCAAATACATTTATCATATTAATTTTCTTGGAATTCCAGAATCCAGATACTTTGTAAATCAGCAGTTTATGTCACTGTGAATAAGTCATTTGTTATGTCTTCCCACCAAAGTTAACAGTGTCCGATAAATCCTGCTTGCGTATGTCAAGCAGGGGTGTATTTTAAAACGTATCCCATTGTCAACCAATGTTGTATTAGTTATATCCTCATTACCATTAGCTTAAATCAGAGGTCCTCAACCTTTTTGTACCTTAGAGCACATTCAAAACTAACGGTAGTGCGACGGGCACCAATCACTTTTTCAACTAAATTTATAGCCGAACATAATTCATAGTGCAAATAGCACACAGGCAAAAATACATATTATTAAAAAAAATTGAGAATATAAAATTTAAAAATAAATTTAGTTCGCATATAAAATAACGCAAATGGTACACACGCAAAGTTAGTCCAAAACCAGTTTAAACAATTGAAACAATTTTTACCAAACCAAAAGTCAATGTTAATAAATAAAAGAAATACGGCTTTATTTACCATTTCAACAAGACAAGGAAATATATAACTACTCACCACCATTTTGGTGCTTGGGTACATTTTAAAATATATATTTATTCTGTGTTTATTCATGCAGCAAAGCTGGGAAGACCCATTTAAAATATTTACAAAGGAAATAGGAAGTATTATCGTGGTATTAGTGAGTAGAATGATAGTTCCGAGTAGTAGGCCTACACTTTGTAAATGAGCCGGCAAAGAAAGAGGAATAATAAGGAGGGATTGGAAAGAAAGGGGCTTTCAATCACCAACTTCTTGAGAACAGCATATTTGGAGATAAGCACAAACTTGATTTTTGTCAGAAAAGTGACAGATTAAAATTATATGTCAAGAACTTTTCAGCTGTGGTCAAAAAGTGGCGGGCAGACGCAAAAGGCTCGGTGGGCGCCATGGCGCCCGCGGGCATAGGGTTGGGTACCCCTGGCTTAAATTATTAACAAGTCAAACATGAAGCCAAAGTTCAAACTCTAAGGTTTTCAATAAAAATGTGCATTAAGGCGCAGTGTTTTTCTCTCTCTTCAAAGAATATGGTTTAAACATTAGGCTAAGTACCCACAGGAATAAACTGTGCTGTGCTCATTTTAAAAATTGGTCAAATTAGATAGAAAGAAAATTATAAAATGGAAATACAGAACTGTTAAATCCAAAATGGCACTCTCCCTCAACGCGATTGCATAATCACACAACATCTAAATTCTACTTTACTTTACTTTAATCAACATAAAAGTGGAAAAATTTGTTTAGCTCAGACAGTTTATAAGTAATCAATGTATTTTAATTTTTAATTTACTTTACTTTGTGAATAAATGGTATCAAGCCGTATCAACCATACAACTGAAAATAGCCTTCTCACTACAAAATTAACGATCATGTTGAGGCACACCAAGTGACTTCCCCGATCCCACCTCCATAAGATCACTAATTATAAATAGTATAAATATAATAAGCTACTATAATATAAATTAAGAATATACGAAGAATAATTTTTATAGCTACCAATTACTGAAGATTGGTTGAATGTATGGGCCAAATTTTGCTGTCAGTCTTATGAATTCATTCATATTATAAAGGTTTACCACGAAGTATATTAAAAGTGCCTCTGAAATTCCTAAATGTAAAAAGTAAAGGCCCCCCCTCTCCCAACCAAAGTAAATTTTTGGGTGCGTCAAAGCTATTGTGTGTTTTGAAGGCAATATTTAGATGTA
Organism: Timema bartmani; assembly: GCA_902151455.1. Lineage (NCBI taxonomy): Eukaryota > Metazoa > Arthropoda > Insecta > Phasmatodea > Timematidae > Timema > Timema bartmani. The sequence goes on along the minus strand of CABFWB010000492.1, from coordinate 284,597 downwards.
ATGAAATGTAAATAAATTTACAGATGGATGCAAACCTTTGGCTCTGTAGTATGTTGGGAAAGAATTTCTAAGGAAGACTTTTATAGGGGAACGTTTTTCGATGAAGATAACACTATTGTGGTTTTTGCGTCACCCACTATGTGCAAAGAAGTGCTTGAACCCTGCACTGAAGTACTGGCAGACTGCACATTTAAGGTGAGATACATACATTCGTTTATAATATTTTTTTAAATAAAAAATTATTACGTTCAACCCAATATAAGGGAAGGGCTACTTAATAGAAATCCATCCACATCTGGGAGAGAGAATGAGTAAACCAGAATGATAACTACCATGTGGAAAACCACCCTCAGTAGAATCGACCGAGATTCCAACTTCGACATCCCCATAGCCAAAAATACTGTCTATGTAATCATTATCAAGAATAAACAATACTAAAATTGAGTAATGTTTTATTTTTTATCGGAACTTAGGCCTCTAGATTCCCTATGGAGCTTATGTTAACAAAAGATTATTATTATTATTTAGCACTGCGTCTTACTACCCGTTCGGGTTATACGCTTAAGTACTAATTATGATAATGGATTAGGAATTGGGGAGGTTGAATTTAGAGGAAGTGAACCCGCGTTTGCGTGGAGGAAGAGTGGAAAACAATTAAGGAAAAACCACCCCCAGTTCACCCGACCGAGATTCGAACCTCGATCTCCCCATCCTCGGCAGTTGACCTCAACACGTCTAGCGCGTTAGCCAACTACGCCACCGAGGCGGGTGTTAACGAAACAGAAAAGTTTAATATTATTAAAATATGAATTATTTATATTGTATCAAGTAAATTATTGGTGCTTGGTGGTGATGAGTATTATTTATGAAATGTAGGCTACCTTCAAATTACCCGTCCATCACTCACCGGCTTCCGTACCGAGAGAATATTAAATTAATGCTTCCTTCAGGATTAAAACCAAACTCTCAATGTTCTAGAAACTCGCCTAAGACACAATTTAATTATTATGTATACATTAATTTTGCTTTTCTACATTGTCAAACAATAAATTACTTGTAAATATTATTAATTTCATCTCTTCACGTAAATTTATGTTTGATAACGTTTCAATCGTAGCAGTATTTTATTAAATTGATGTTTATTCAATTTTATTTTGAAAAGAAAACTTAAATTTTCCAACATTCTGTTGATTATTCCAATGTATTTCCAATTGTATGTCAAATTTAATATTACTTTAGAAGAACAATACAAAAAAAATCCAACGTTTTGATAATGAGTGAGATAGTTATTTCGAAATAGCTTTATATTTTATAGATCGAGACCTCGTGAGAACCCCAATTTTAAATATATATAATACATTTTATCAACATAACTTTAAATTCATCTAAATGAATATTTACTTTTTTACAGGTGGTTCCAAGTCATCCAGAAGCATATCAACTGTTCACTTTGCATACTGTTAAAATGGATAATGTATGTATTACACATAGGCTTAAATTAAAATAGCTAATAGGCTCGTATTTCTATAATGAAAGCTTTTTAGCTTGAAGTAAGCAAAACTTGAAATAAGTTCTATTAATTATATTAAAGTTTTAATAATTAGCATTATATGTACTAATTAACAACTGCAAAACACATGGCTTGGCCTATGAATAAATGGAAGTGCATTTATTGACTTGTTGATCTATTAGCTAAGGTCCTTTCTACACTTATCCGAATTTAATGTTAACACCTTTAATGATAAAATATGGATTTTGGCCAAAAGTTTGGCGTGAGAATAGATAAATGAGTATTTTTAGATAGTTGCATATTGTTGGATATATAATATAAAGTAATATATAAAACATATAATAAATGTTATAAAGTTTGTGTAAACTTCCAGCATATATTTACTTAGGACACCCCTGACTTCTGTGTAATGAATAATAAAGTTGGTAAAGATGACACATATCAAATTGAGGTGTACCATTTGGGTCTATGTTTTTATTAAATTTCATTGGAATTCATTTTTTTCCCTTAAGTCAGCAACCCAAAGGTTTGTTTGATGTGATTTAAATCCATCCGGAGATAGGCATGCACTCAGCCTTTCGGCTGGTTAGTGCTACCCGGGCCATCTGGTAAAAGCCACATGTACAAGGGGAGTTCAGGAAGTGTGGTGGTTTCTTGTTGTCTTCCACACTGATTTTCTATGAGTGAGCGTGAAAGGGCCTACCAATTTTGCCGGAAAGGTATTTTCACAGGGTTATTTTACATGCCACAATCGATACGGGACCGATATCTCTACTCCATCCCACCCCACTCCATCCCCATCCCCAAAGGAAGTTGTGCAGGCCTCATATTTGCTATATTATTATTGTATGTTTTTTTTTGATAGGTGTTTCCTGTGGTCTACGCCATTATGGAAAAGAAATCAACCACTGGCTATGTATTGCTTTTAAGTTACATTAAACAAGTGCTTGCACCACAATTTTCTCCAGAGAATATAATAACAGATTTTGAAATGGCCTTAAAAGAAGGGTTTCAAAGTGTCTGGCCAGAAACAAATGTGCAAGGCTGTTTTTTTTTCACTGGGGACAGGTAGGCTTAAATGCATTAGTTTTATAAAATACTTTATTACAAATTTAAAAAAAAGTTGCTACAACATTAAATAACGAAGTAGTTTGACCACATAAATAAACTAAAGAAACGAACAAAATATATTCAACAAAAAATTATTATATGCCTTAGAAAAATTCACTTCCTTTCAATAAATCTTTTAACAGCCCTTTTTACACATATACACAAATAAAAAACTGATAAGACAAAAAATTGAACTAAAATTTATAAATAAATGACGCATTTTATTCATTATTACCACTTAAATTAAAATGTCAACATTTTATAAACTTTTTCATCTCAACCAGAGAGAGAAAAAATGCTGGTCTATTTTGAAATTGAATTGCAAAAGAAAATATGTCTATTTTACAGTAGAGAAATTACATTTTTACTAAATAGTTATCTATACTGAATATAAATACATTGACTCACTTGGATAGGGGTGAAGCTGGGCATTTACTCCAGATTCCCGGCCACCCCCAAAGTTTCAAAAGAATAACATCCCCCAAAGAATTTTTTTTAGTATGCCACTGAAATAGTGTCACTAAAGAATGTGTGATTACATTAGAAAACACATTAGTCTTCCAAGAGGTTTATGTTCTTATTGTGATGATTTGTACGCTTAACCTTTAAATAGATTTTGCAGTTTAGAACTTACAAATTTATACATTTGTTAAAGTTTCTATTAAATTAAGAAATCAGCCATGTTACAATTTCTTTATTATAGATGTAAATGCATAATCATACATATATAGATTTTCTCAGCAGTAATAAAATTAGATGCTAGTATGAATTTGTTTCGTGTTGTGTTTCAGGCAGTGTAGAGGAATTATCAAAGGGTGGGATTAGTTCCACTTATTCAAGTCAACACCACAGCAAGAAGGATGGCCAAATTTATAATAGCCCTGGCACTTTTGCCCACTCAGGAGATTGAAGCAAGAATTGAAGATATTTCAGTACGTACTGTACCAAATCAAAGCTTATTATAATCATATTTTTCTAAGAATCATTATCAANTAAGAATCATTATCAACTGTAGAAAAGTGTTTGACTTAGCCTATATTTCTATCTCTTTGAATTATATATTTAAGAATGATCGCCTTGATCTATAATTATTATTGACATATACAATTCAAATAATTAGGAATAAATAAGTAAAGTTTTGGAACTAACTTGTCCATAACCATTCATATTTAGTATATTATAGCCTACTAAAATCAAAGATAAATTTTTACTTATTGTTTGTAATTTATCTGGAAATACTAACCTAACTTATTTTTTCTAAAATATCTTAATTCTTAAATTTAATTGGTTGAACAAGTTTTAGAAATCTACCTTACCTTTTATTAATCAGCCACTTTTACAGTAGACTCAAGTCACAAAATAGCTATTTTTCTAAATTATTCCAAATATTAGGCTTGAGTACTACACTATATTTAATTATTTCTTTCAGAGAAACATCCAAGACATAGATTTTGAATTGAAAAGCAAATTTGAAATCCTGCTGAGATATCTCAGACGCTACTGACTGGGAGTTGTTGGAGCAGAAAGGTTGTCGGTATTCCAGCATCCCTGAAGAACAAATAATTGTGTGGAGGGTTTTTATAAACATTTGTTTATATTTGTTGGGAAGAAAATGCCTGGATTTTGGCGATTCATAGGTAAAGATCGTTTTACCACAACAAATGTAATGAACACTACCGGTAATATAAAATAAAGCCAGAATAGCGTAATGTAAATAAATCATTCTATAGTTATATAATGTGGTAGATTATTATAATAACGCTAAACAATTTAATTATCAAGGCTGAACAGTGAACAGATCACTTCAGAATGTCAAACAAATTACTTTTGTTCAAGAAATAATATTTTAAAACACAATACATTATATTCGGTCGGGATTAGAACACCAGCTTAGCTCAATATAATTCACGACTTTATCTTTATTTCCAATTCTGCCCTTATGGTACTTATTTAGATTATAGTCTCAAAATGTTTTGTACCTACTGACGCTTTTACCACTGTGTTGGCTTATATTACCCTTCCGTCTCCCTCATCCTTATGTTTACAAAATTTTATTTTATATATCATTAAAATTGTATATTTATATAATATTAATCCTGGGCAGTGATTGTCACAATTAAAATAGAAATGTTTCTTTTTATATACAAATATTAAATGAGACAGTAAAAAAATACAAATTTCTTATTAAGTACATTTTATAAATTAACTAGGTATACACAATATATGTTTATGTTAATAATGTATTTATGGATGAACAATCTTTGTGAACTTTCTGAAACGTAATTGCAAACCCTGAAAGAAGTCCGCCCATCAAAGTTTGCGACTAAGTTTCAGGAGAGGGAAACGAACGGGTTCCCTCCCTCCTCCTACCTAATATTTGTGCTTTATGGGGAGAGTCCTCTTCAATATAGAATTAAATTGACTTATTTAAATATTTTACTTACTAGCAAGGTTCAATTATTTTACAATGTATGCACTTATTAAAGAGATTGACCTGTCATTTATGTGGACAGTATCACTGAAGTGCAATCTCATCCTGTGAGGTAGAATTATTTTGTATTTATTTGTCTCTCCCTGAAACATACTTGAGGAAGAGTGTCTNTTCGGTCGGGATTAGAACACCAGCTTAGCTCAATATAATTCACGACTTTATCTTTATTTCCAATTCTGCCCTTATGGTACTTATTTAGATTATAGTCTCAAAATGTTTTGTACCTACTGACGCTTTTACCACTGTGTTGGCTTATATTACCCTTCCGTCTCCCTCATCCTTATGTCTACAAAATTTTATTTTATATATCATTAAAATTGTATATTTATATAATATTAATCCTGGGCAGTGATTGTCACAATTAAAATAGAAATGTTTCTTTTTATATACAAATATTAAATGAGACAGTAAAAAAATACAAATTTCTTATTAAGTACATTTTATAAATTAACTAGGTATACACAATATATGTTTATGTTAATAATGTATTTATGGATGAACAATCTTTGTGAACTTTCTGAAACGTAATTGCAAACCCTGAAAGAAGTCCGCCCATCAAAGTTTGCGACTAAGTTTCAGGAGAGGGAAACGAACGGGTTCCCTCCCTCCTCCTACCTAATATTTGTGCTTTATGGGGAGAGTCCTCTTCAATATAGAATTAAATTGACTTATTTAAATATTTTACTTACTAGCAAGGTTCAATTATTTTACAATATATGCACTTATTAAAGAGATTGACCTGTCATTTATGTGGACAGTATCACTGAAGTGCAATCTCATCCTGTGAGGTAGAATTATTTTGTATTTATTTGTCTCTCCCTGAAACATACTTGAGGAAGAGTGTCTCAAAAACGATCGCCTGGTTGTATCACACACACAAAGATTTATGCTATGTAATTTGTGATTAGTAAAAGTAAAGTGTTTTCATAATGATACTCTGCCCCCGCCTCTCCCCCCGTACTAAAGTTTGAAAGTCAAGCATGCCCATTTCTTTGAAACATAATTAAATAAAAAGTACGAAGATATTTTACCAATGTTTGAATCTCATTTAGTGTAATGACCTACCTGAAAACTGTTTTCTATCTTATTTTTTTAAAAGCAACTTTAATTTTTAGCAGCCCGCAATGGTGGTTGTATGGTATAAGCTCTAAGGCGTGATTCTCACAGCATATTGAACCATCGATAAGAAAGAGAATGAGGTTCGAATCTCAGTCATGTGTATTATGGGTTATTATTTCTGAATTACTTTCTATTCTCCCTCCACGCAAATGTAGGTATATTTAATATAAATTATAACTTCCTCATCCCTACACTAATTAGTGTAAAAATGTGGACAGACTGGACGGGTGGTAAGACAGTGACCACAAAAATATCCTGGAGTACATATACATAAATTTAGAGTTTATTATTTCAGTAAATTGTCATTAATACCCAAATTTTATATATATTTTTCCCCAGAACGCTTAAATGCCAGGGAAGAGAGAACCTCGATACAGGTGCACCACATGACCGAAGGTGATGCTATTAGCGAACCCACTAGAAGGTCGAGCCTGCTACAAGATGCACGCATCCATCGTGCCAATGAAAAACTTCTTTCAGGAAGGTATTCTAGGTGGGAATTTTTGAGTGAGATGGGTCACGCAACAGAAACAAGATTTCGTGAAAACATCAGCCTCATTCAAGGAGCACAAAGGGCTGACTGGATGGTTGATGATGATAATTTGAATCCAACTCCAGAAAACCAGGGGCTTTATTTAGATGTCACAGGTGAGGAGGCTCCTCCAGTGGAGAACCTGAATCCCTACTTAGAGGTCGCAGGTGAGGAGGCACCTCCAGTGGAGAGCCTGGATCTCTACTTAGAGGTCGCAGGTGAGGAGGCACCTCCAGTGGAGAACCTGGATCTCTACTTAGAGGTCGCAGGTGAGGAGGCACCTCCAGTGGAGAACCTGGATCTCTACTTAGAGGTCGCAGGCGAGGAGGCACCTCCAGTGGAGAACCTGGATCTCTACTTAGAGGTCGCAGGCGAGGAGGCGCCTCCAGTGGAGAACCTGGATCTCTACTTAGAGGTCGCAGGCGAGGAGGCGCCTCTAGTGGAGAGCCTAGAGCAGCCTATAAACGTCCATGAGGACATGTGGATAACATCGGGGAGAACATCTTAACCCCATTCGAGAGACCTGATGATGGCTGAATAGCCGAAACATGTCGTCATAACTTCAATCCAGCCTTGGGGCGAAGGAATGTTTAGGAGAGGAATTAACCAACCCAGCTAATGAACGACCTATGAGCACTAATTAAACCTAATATCATCGTCATCAATTTTTCTCTCATATATATTTAAACTTCACATACATAAGTCTTAAAAGCCAATGTCGGGTTCAAATTTCTTTTTTATATAAATTAGCATTATATAACTTCTACAGTGGTCTACTTCATTTTACCACTTTGCACTATAATCCTCCAATCTAACATGTCTATCCACAAACTTTTATGATGGATTTTAATTTTAATGTGTATTTTAAAATGTTTACATGAAATTAACCAATTCTTTATGAAAACTGTTTTAGTGATATCATATGTGGTAATAATTTTAAACACATTATATATTAACTGTAATGTTTCATCTAGTCATTATGTTACTACCTATGCTTTAATACATCTTTCATATGTTTGTTAATTGTTTTCATAGGATTTCTGGTTTTCTTTCTCTTAATTAGCAATTGACTGATCCTAAATAATCTTTAAACTTAACTTCTCTATTTTTCAACCTTTAATTTTGACTTATAATGTAATTTCACATATTGTGTGAAAATTTTTTAAACTCATTATATATTAACTATGATGTTTCATCTAGTCATTATGTTGCCATCTTTGATCTAATACTTTTTTCATAAGGTTAATTTTTGTTTTTCATAGGATTACTGTAATTTTCTTCTTTAATTATTAAATGTGACTGACCCTAAATATTTTTCAATAACTTAACTTTTCAAATCATCACCCTTCTAATTTTTGACATAAAAATTCAACTTCACATATCTTAAGGAGTAGTTTTGGTTGTACGTTACTAGTGAAATATTAATTCCTTTACATTTTTAATATCTTAACTCCCAATTTCCATTAACTGCTTTCATCTTGGGAAATAATCTCATATAGCTCGTTTCTTGCAAAATATTCTTAGTCCATGAGGAAGGTGGAGCAAATCAAATTGAAAATTAGAGGAATGTTAAAGTATATACACTATCGGGTGAACGTATTGAAATACAGGATCGTGAACTGGAAAATACAGTGGTCACTGAGGAAATTAGGAAGCTCAAAGTGATAGGGAGCTTTGTAGGCTGTGTTTATTATATAGATTTAGCAGAGTAATAACACCATGTGGTCATGTTATTTGTGGATACTGCACGAAAGTCTTGATAAATGAAAATAGTCTGTGTAGGGCAGTGATTGGTTCTTTTTTTAGAATGTACATTTGTTAAAATCATTATAATTTATTCTCTACCCTCCTTAAGTGAATTCTAGCTAATTAAATTTGAAAAAATATTACAAATTTTCAATTTTATCTTGCGACTCAAACATTAAATTAATTTTGTTAATAATTAGAAACAAAATTAACAAAATTGAGCATGATTTGCTGAATAAGTTTACCTCCACACCTATTAGTTATTTGACAACGAAGTAAAAATATATTGCTCATGTGCTCCCCAATACTTTAAATGATTATTATATTTTACTGACCAAGCGTATCATGGTCCTGTTTAAACTTGACATGGTATTTCGTCTGTTTGTCTGTAAGGACAAATTTTAGCCGGGACATTCTTTGAGCCTAGGCCGAACTATGTATATACTGTACGTAGTTTTTCATTCTTGTTACCTATTTCAATATACCAGCCGATCAAAAGGCTTATCGTTTAAAAATATCATCTCAAGCTAATTTGAATTTAAAATATTAAGCATTCTATCTTGTACCTAGGACGTATTAAAAAAAATTGGGCATATATTGTGATGACGCCTTAAATTGCGTGAAAAACTGCGATTATATATATATAAAAATAGTATTAATTTGTTTCCGTCTAACTTGATCGTCGAAGAAAAATATTAACTTTAAATATAAGGAGAAATTAGAGGAGAAATTTCAACTTGGAATCCAAATATTAAATGTTAAGACTCTAGTAACGTTAAGAACATGAAATATTCTTAACATGATCTACTTAGCAATTTTAAATGGAGGTAGCTAGATCGTCTGTTAATAGAACTACATGTAACAGACTGTAGGTCCACCTACCAGCTTAACACTCATTCATATGTATTTTTTAATCTATGTATTAATCATAATAATCTGTGACAAACACCCCAAAACAAATGTCGCTCGCCAGTTGTTTTATCTTAATCTAGGATTGGTCAAACCTGACATCGTATAACTCGACAGCTCACTCACACCAAACTTAAATTTAAAGCAAAAGGCTATTATAGAAAAATATTTGGGAACATGAGGCTTTACCCTGGTTCTTGGATTTTTAGAACTACTGTAATAAAAAAAAGCGCATGTTTAAAGATATGTTACAACCTACTTCGGGTAGGTAGACTAAGAGATCTATCCTAGTAATGTTGAGAAGGGTGAGTCAACTAAGAGGCATAGAACTACTTGCCAAAATTTGCTCTAACTTAGCTAAGTACACTAGTCAAATGTATTTAATGCATAGTAAATTTATATTAAATTAGAGAATGTAAGATATTATCATTTATAACTTAGATACAAGTCAGGCAGAATCACAACTAGATCGTGGATAAGCTAAAATATGTAAAATATAATATAGCTATTTTAGGTTCATGTTTAGACGATAGCTTAATTATGCGATTATTACATTAATTCTGCACGTATTGACACATACATATTTGAATGTTTTAACAATAACTTGACACAGTGGCGCAAATATAATATATTAACATCGGCGAGGGGTGAAGGGTTGGGAGCAAACCCGGGGACATGAGGAAAATGTTAAATGCCCCTAGAAGCGTAGATTTATTTTTACATGGTAGCTTATGGAAAATATTTACAAACATAATTTCCAAAGTTAATCTTTCTTGATTTTATACAATTATATTTATAAAGTGTGAAATCTTCAAAAAAATGAATTAGTTTATAGTAATTGGTAGCTATAATAAAAATCACTCAAGTGTGATAGAATTATACATTATTTAGTTTTGAATAAAGGGGGAATTAAATGTATATCATGTTTAAATTTATTTTTTATTTTTTTCAAATTGAAGGCTTTGATGTTAGTAAATTTTTTTCTCAGTTTCACATAAAATATAAGTTTGTAGGATTTGTTAAGTTATATTGGTAGACATTTTTAAGTTTTTCTAGGTGTACGAGTACAAGAGGATTTTGATTAATCTTCAACATTTTATTATCTTGTTTGTGAACCATTTGTACTCTTCTGATTAATAAACATTCGCTCTAAAATGAACATTTATTATTTTCCTAAATAAACGCATTAATGTGTTATTTAAATATTATTTCCAAGTCCTAAGCAGGCTGTATTTATCCATATTATTGGTATTAACTAATCGCATACAAAATATGGAATGCCCCAAAAAATATAGTATAATTTTATCTGGAACGAACGTTTAGAAAATCCTAACTTTTTATTAACATTTTATTTTATAGGTATTGATATTATTTTTTAAAAGTGATATCTGCTAACAACATTACTATTTGTATGAATAAATAAAAGTTCATTTAGTAATGTGTATGATTGTCAAAAAAATTCCTTCCTATAATTCATGCTGTACATCCACAAATCATGTAGCTCAGAGCTAAGGAATATTCTATTTGATTTGGATGTGGCTTTTGTTTGTGGTCAAACTTGCCTGACAATGAAATGGATACTTGCAAATACACCGCCGAAAAACAAACAGATTAAAATGCTAGTGCGGTATAGTGTTTCAAAGAGAGCTGCTCTTATCTGCTTGTGTCAATGATGGGATCATTGGGGTCTTTCATTTAAAAGCCTCATTTATCTTTATACACAACTTGTTGGCCAGCAAGCTTACATTTTATTTTGTGCAGTGGTGTTGGAACCTGGAGGGCCATAAGGCCATCCCCCCTCCCCCGGAAAGAATTTGCCCCCGCCTAGGTATATTACAAATCCTTTGATATTATTGAATATGAAGCTGAAAGATTGTCTCAAATCAAACTCTAAATGACTTCTAGATACATTCAATTTTTTTTAAAAAATTTGGAGAAGACCACTTCAAATATCTTCTAGATGCATGTAAGCTTGAAGAGTTCTCATGTGAGGAGCACTAAAAATAGTTTTCGAAAGCCTGTAATTTTCAAAAATGTATCGTGTGTATTTATTAATGTTTAGACTATAAAAAGGGGGAGAGTGAAATCATAGTTTTGTGGAAAAACACGGTCCGTTGAAATTGTACACATGCCTTCCGGCATACGGGGACACTTGACTTCCTTATTTCTCACATTAGTGTACATCTTTGGGTAGTTTGGATGGGTAATAAAACATGCTGAACGACTTTTTCATACAAGTTCTCAAAAATAGAAATTTACCGTGTTAGTGGTCACATGCTCTAAGAAGGCGTCTTTCTCGCATTAGCGCAATATACTGGTTTGTCATTGACGGAGAAGTGGGGGTTCAAATCCCTGTTGAAGGTATTTTGGATATATCTTATTCAATTTTTTCCTTCTCTTTTCCCACGCAAATGTGAGTACATTTCCTGTAATTGCTTCTACCTTCATCACCACCACCACCACCACCTCAATATCGTAATTAATATTCATGCATTCAGCCCGGAAGGAAAGTAAAATGAGTGATTTTTTATCATATATATGTTGATTACTTTTATTTCTCATTTAATCTAAGACTACGACACTAGAGTATAATAAATGGTACGGCACACCGCACAGACTTTCTCTCTCTTTCTATAAACTCGTAAGATTTCTGAACGGAATAATGTACATTGTATCATCACCACTCCACATAAGAACACGCATAAAATAATATACAATGATATATAATCAATGAGAAAAGAGGCGCATCTTTGTCCACCTAAGAGCATTTCAAACAGTTTAATGTCTTCCACAA
>CABFWB010000492.1:246117-262381 GCA_902151455.1 Timema bartmani | reverse complement strand
GGAGCTCAACAAACAAAGATGATTCCAGAAGCTTGAACAGGACTTTCATGCTATTTTGACCCAATTTTTAAGGAAGTGGATATTATATCATTTTCTATACCTATTATTTTAATATGTTAGACATAGTTTTATTGTTTAAGAAATAAAATAAAAATTAACTATCGTAAAATACAAAATTAATACAAATATACCAATAAAATATACTGACATTTACATTAATAATGATGATACAACTTAAGACCACTTTTTTATTTTAAAATATACTACAATCTAAGAAATAGCAAAGTAAATAAACTTAATACTATCTACTTAAATACAGTATCATTTTTCCTTTCAACTATGTTGTATTTATTTTAATTACTTAGATACCATAGGCATGAATAGAAACGGGCTGAAAGAAAACTAATTTTTAACAAATTCTTGGAGCCAGCATCAATTCCTAAAACCAAGATAGTAATAAGTGAAACTATTTAATCTACAAATTCTACATTATTTCTGTGTCGCACTTTTAATATGCCTTTGTTTTCCACAGTGCATAAAAACGGCAGAAGAGATGGTTTGGAAAAGGCAAACAAATTTTTTGCGGCTAGCATCGAAAAAATAAAATATGTTATTTGAATCGGTACAAACCTGTCAAAAATGATATCTGTAGACATTTTTTTAGAAAAATTTGGGTCTCGGGTCTACTTTGGCAACACTTTAATAGGTTTAGTAAATAGTTTTAAGAAATACAATTTACAATTTACAATTTACATTAACTGAATTGGTCGTGTTTATTTTTGTGAAAATGGTTGAAATTCGTGGTAAAATGATTAGAAAATATGTAATAATTAAACTCCTTTATTAAAAATAAAAAAGCAAGTAGATTATTTGTATCAAATAATAATTAAAATTAGAAAAAAAGAGGTACCGTAATTTTATTTAAAATTATAGGCCTTCCTTAAAATCTCCAAATTATGTTGAAAATGTAAATATTTTATTAAAAACCCACACAATATTTCGAAAAATGTCAACCCATGAATTAGAATAAAATATTAGGCATTTGGGTTTGCACACCAATGATCTAGAGTCATTTTTCCACTATTATCATAAGCTAGGGCGTTGTGTGAAGTATTTGGCTACTTAAATGTATGAGTAATCGTTCTTAGTTTTTTTGTACAAACACGTAATATTACAAAGTAGCCAACGCTTTCCCCAGATAACATAAACACAGAACACCCCTTAAATGAATGGTTAAAAAATACCCTGGTAATGTAATGAACCAGAATAGTTCAATGGTAGATCATTTGCGATAAAACCCAGGGTATTTAACGTGCACATTCTGAAATGATTAATCAGCACACTATTTATGTACCAACTTAAATCTAGAACAAACACGGTCATGCCAGGAATCGGACCCGTATGTTTATGGCTGATATTTTTCTTTCTTTCAGCATCGTGTCTCACTACCTGTCCAGGTTAAACACATAATATGTACTATTACTCTATTTGGGTAGGGATGAGAGAGAAAGGTAATATACCCTCATTGGTGTGGAAGGAGAGTGGGGTACTATTAGGATAAAAACTACTTTCAGGAGACCTAACCTGGATTCGAACCCCGTTATCCTTGAAGCGGGCTGCAATTTTTTGATTCGCAGATTATTATAGCTTGTTTCGCATAGGTAGGATTACAAATTATATATTCACATGGGGAAGAGAGAGCAGCCAACTTCATGGTACCCTCATTCCCCCAACAATTTAAAGATTTTTTTTAAATATTTGGTTGAAAAGGTGTTTGCACTGAAGCTCTCAAAGGAAAGGTTAGTCTACTCTTAACCATAATGCCTAAACAGTGCTTGTAGGAACCATTCGCTCGTACCACACCACACGCCACTCATTTTAAATATATTGTGTGAGTGACAGTTCTAAATTATATGAGCACGGAGAATTCATTCTCAAACCTATGTGCTCTCCAAATATTAAAAATTTGTATTTTTAAGTTTTTTTGTAAAAATTTAACCTTTTAGTAATTTTTTGGATGAGGAGTATACACATCTAATTGAGACTTGAGAGCTCGGGATTTAAATTTGTACGAATCTAAGCTGAGTGCATTGGTGTTTGATTATTTACATTGATGTTTACAATTATTTAATTTTTTCCCGGATGATGCAGTGCATTTCATCCTAAGCTAAGATAATTGAAAAATCTATCATTGTTCGCAAACTTAATTACATTGACCCTATAATTTTGCGAGCTTTCACTTTAAGATAAATTCTTTGGAGTAACGCCTAGTTAAATATAATATTCCTGATAAAAATCAAGTTAAACATAAATAAATGCTCATATTTAGGGATGAAGCTTAATCAACCTTCAAATCAGGGATTGATTACATATTAAATAAGTTATTTGTTCTCAGACATTAAATATTTATACAACAAAACGGTAATAAAATATACAAGTAGACTATAATTTATCATAATAATGTTTAGCTGAAATTTAAATACTATCAAACATTTTTTTTCAAACCACAAAAATCAAGTTTATTTTTTATATATGTAGGCTAGGTTTTCAATATTCACAAAGCAGATAAATAAGGCCTGAAAATGATGTCAGTTAAATATCTAGGTACACAGTTATTTGGTCAGATTTTGTTATTGCTTTCTCTAACTTTAAACGACCCAATTTTTAAAAACTAATTAAAACCATAAAAACCTGATATAATAACAATTAATATTTTGTGGGTTTTGTTGTCAACAATCAACTAGACGGTCTAAAATACCACTAATAGTTTTTATAATGTAATACACAACAATTATGCTGAAATAGTGGATCGTTGATAGTAACCCTAAAATAGAAATTTGATCAGAATTATCTGCAATTGTTTCAAACAAACGAAACTCCCTGAAAACCTTTTTGAAATACAACCACCCGCTGATGGATTGTTGCTGTTATCCCTAAAATGGAATACTTGGTCAAATATCACCTCCAATTGCTTCAAACAAACGGGACTCACTGAAAACCTTTTTGAAATACAACCACCCACTGATGGATTGTTGCTGTTATCCCTAAAGTGGAATACTTTTTCAAATATCACCTCCAATTGTTTCAAACAAACGAAACTCATTAAACATCTTTTTGAAATACAACCACCAGCTGATGGATTGTTGCTGTTATCCCTAAAGTGGAATACTTGGTCAAATATCACCTCCAATTGATTCAAACAAGCGAGACTCACTGAAAACCTTTTTGAAATACAACCACCTACTGATGGATTGTTGCTGTTATCCCTAAAATGGAATACTTGATCAAATATCACCTTCAATTGTTTCAAACAAATGAAACTCATTGAAAATCTTTTTGAAATACAACCACCCGCTGATGGATTGTTGCTGTTATCCCTAAAATGGAATACTTGGTCAAATATCACATCCAATTATTTCAAACAAACGAAACTCATTGATAACCTTTTTGAAATTCAACCACCCGCTGATGGATTATTCGCGTTTAGCCCTCAAATAGAAAACTTGATCGAATATCACTTGAAATTATTTCAAACAAATAAAATTCATTTAGAACCTTTTGAAATATACAACTATCAGTTGATGAATTGTTATCTGTTATGTTTGTTGCTTTTCAACAATCAAACAATGACTGATTTAAATACAGGTAAACATTTTTTTGAAAACATTGAGTCTACCAGGATCAATCTGAAACTAAGAGACGCGAGTGGCTGTCGTAAGATTTTACCTATGTCAGTTGGGTCTGACGGGCGGGATATAATAGAGGGTGGTGTTTACCGCCATCCCCCCACCGCGGCTTGCAGCCAGCTGCATGGAGCATCACCATCCCTGTGATAGAAATACTATATAAATACAAGGTGCGGGTAGGCAGGCGCATTCAGAAGTGAGTTAGTGACTGAAGTAGCTGATTAGAGATTGTTGCTGCGTGCTTACATCTTACAGGTAATCTATCTTACACTTGATTAAGCACAAGAGAAACAGTGTAACTGGCGTCCATATTTATTTAAACTCTAAACTTTACATTGTCGAATGAACAAAAGGAAGAAGAAAAACTTCTAAATGGAAAGTATATGTCCTTTTTCGATTATAGTTATTGCCTTCGAACGCGCTTTAACGTAGGCTCCTTGAGTCACCTCTCTTATAGATAACTTTAAATCTCCGATTACCTTTGAGCTAAGTGAAGACTGAGATTTAAATACGGCGGATTCAAACCAGGATCGCAAGCGCAGTGCCTAAACTATATGCCTTCAACAATACACGCTGAAGGGTTGTGCCAATCATATCTACATGTACACAGGCTTATTTTAAGTAGTGATTTTCAGGCAAACACTTTCTTGGGTTACTAATTAATGGTAACTTCCTCAATATAGTGAAGTAAATCAGCCGTACCTATTCCAACTGTAATCTGCCACCTATCCGTGTCTATGTTTGAAGCTACGATACAAATCTCTGTAACACCGTAACAAGATCTTTTCTCTGCGGCATAGATAAAAAACTATCTAATTTAAACAATTTAACTCATTAATCACCTGCTTCAGTGACCGCATGGTATAAGGCGTCACTCTCGTGTTGGGCTAGACTGCCAACGACAAGGAGATCGGGGTTCGATTCTCGGTCGGATGTACTGAGGGTGGTTTTACAAAATGGTTTTCCACGCAAATGCGGATGCACTTCCTCTAAATTCAAGCTCCCTCATCCCTAACTCATTAGCGTAATTAGAGAATATGCGTATAAACCGAGCAGGTAGTGGTGCTAAAATAAAAACAAACTCATTATTCCGATATAAACTCAATGCAACCAAGAGGAAACCTATGAAAGCTTCCATTGAAACTATAATTCGACATTTTATTGCAACGAGAAAAATGTTAATAGTTTATTTTACGCACTCTTGATTTTAAAAACTTTATTTTATGGATGGGTGGATAATGACTATGTGGATTCCAAATAGAGTGTGTACAAACTAACACACAATATCAACACAAATGATAGTATATTTAAAAATGCATCCATAACGCAAAATAGGTTAAACATTAGATGACTATTAGATCAGTTTAATACAAAATGTGTGAAATATGAATAATTATTATTTGTCAGTTTTATTTGACAAGGTAATATTTTTACTTTATCGCGACCCCTCTGAGAGAGGAAGTAAAGTGATCATAAAAAAATAAATCAAATTTGAGATTTTGATGGATGTTGACGTTGGCGTTGAACCCAAAAAAAGTTGTTTTCGCGATGCCATTTGTTCGTATCTCGATCTAGAGCCGAAACAATTATTTTAGTGATAGGGCTGAAACCTGGTATTTAAAGTCTTCAAAAGGTTCCCTAAAAGTGTTTTTGGAATTATATGTCCAACCCTAGATTTGAGGATAGTTTACTTGAGGTTTAAAAGATGGAAAACCAATTGTTTCATAATCAGCTTCAACGAGTTTGATTAAAATCCATACATAGGCACTGTTTAACATTACAAACAAAATGTAATATCTGATTTTTCCTGAAAAATGACTTGGAGGATAATTTACATGAGTGGATGTCTCCAATTTTGTTTATATTTCCCCAACCATTTGAGATACAAAATAACTCATCATTTCAAAGTTGTAGGACTATTAAAAATCAAAACCTTTTATTTGAAATGTAATTTTATAAAACCAATAGTTTCTAAGCTAAAAGCCAATATACTGTTTATTTAAATGGAGGTCTGTAAGATGGGTAGTTGATCGTTATGCTCTTAGGTGAACAGTGATATCGCCTTTTTTTCTTTTATCTTTCAATATGGTTCTGTAACAGTGTATTTTATTTAATGTATGCTTTTTCGTGGAATGTGAATATCTTTATTGTCATTATGTTCCTGCAACAGAGTCTATTAATTGATTTTACATATTATCTTATGAGTTTTAAATAAATGTGTCCATATGAATTAGGCAAATGTGTGCGATCCACCGTACCATTTTATTTCAAAAGGGAGTGTGAAATTAGTAGAATATTATTGTAGTGAGTTATTTTTGAAACGACTTCAAGATTTTAATTGTTTGTTTATTATGTATTGGCCTAGTATTAGCAATATATAGCTTTCATCTTCCCCTAAAAGCAAATAAGGGTGCATGTTCTCTAAAACTCTACCTTTATCAACCTTATTCCTTTAGAGTAATTAAAATATGAATATAATCCGATTGGGTACTACGATGCAGATAATTATTTTTTACATATTATATTAACAATGTACACCGCTGCACTGGATTATGACTTACTATTCGCAACTGAATTAAAAAGGAGAATCTAAAAGAGTGTACTTTCATTTTCTTAAATATGATGATACGTGAATTTATCCTGTCAAATCCTTGGATGTTTTCACCCCAGGAGATTATTCTAGAGCTCATATTAGAACGGAAGTATAAAAATATTTGCAATGCTATTATGGAATCTTTAATATCATTATGCATGGACCTAGGAGCAACACACGCTGTACTTATTTTTGAAATTGACTTTAGAATACAATTTCAAGCTCATGTGTTCGATTTAGAGCCCAACGTATTGACATTGTCGACTTTACCTGTTGTTGTATTGTAAGTATTATAACATTTGGGAGTGTTTTTATTTGACTTAAAAAATAAAGATGTATTTTATTTTCGGTCAATGAATTTATCCGATGGATTGTGAGAGTGTTGTATTAGGCAATTGATACCAATTTTAAGACGATTGACCCGACATTAGTTTAGTGATTGTATCATCCGTAAAGAAAACGGTGTTGTGTTTTGTCCTTTAGTGATATAAATTAATTAATCAGTCCAAATACTTAGGCCTGAGAAATATAATTTTCACTACTTCTTGACGCAAAGTCTTTGATTTGATATAAACATAAACATGTATACTTAATACAAGTTTTGGGTTTTTGAAGTAAAACTATAGAACACGGTACATGACTGAATGCATTTTTTCATTAAAATATTATTTCCTAGAAAATAAAATGGCATGATTTTTTAAATTATAATATATTTTTCTCAGAGGTTTTCTTTTCTGCGATGTAAAAAAATAGGTTTTGTTTACAAAAACTTGTTTCTTTGTTTATTAGAATCTAAATACAATAGGATTTCGATGGTTCAAGTTGAAAGGGAACAAGCCCATCTCTAAATATCGAGAACTCTAATTAGGAATATAAATTAGCTGGAAAAATTGAAATACATACATTTTTATGCAAAAAGTACATCAATGTATATACAATACAAGTAAAGTAATAAATTTAAATTAAGAACAAAATACAAAACTAATTTCTTGAATATGCATAATATGCACCCGAATTATTACAATCTGAATAAACTATCAAATGGTTGCTGCTTTTTGAACTTGGGATCCATATTTTTCCATTAACTTTGCACTGCTAATCATTCCTAACCCATTCTTAAATTTAAATTTCATCGGAATATTTACATCCAGGGCGTTGTCTTACAGGGAGTGTCAAGTTTTCCACAGGATTTCCTACCAAGTCCTTCATTATTACTCAGATCGGTGGTATATAAAAGGATATGTATCAGGCGTATCTATTTCTCTAATTATATACGAAACCTTGAACTATCGAGACACTACTGCATTTCCTGTTTACCATGAGAGGTAGTAGCTTACCTTTACCGATTACAGTATCTTATAAGCTACAGTTTACACCATTGTGTAACGCATAAAGGTAAGCTTGATATCTGTCACTGTAAATGGGATGTACATTATTTGGTAAAAAACTATTGTTGGTGAAATAGCTTGAGAAATCCTTAAATAAACGAGAATCAAGTTTATAAATAATACACCTTGATTAATTTGTTTTATTACAAGAATATTTATTCACCATTTGGAATTATAATATATTGTGAACAAACCATACATAAATTGTGATACCTCATGCCAGTACCAGTCCCGAAGGGCTCTCCCTAGTATACACAAAAATTAACTTGTCTTGGGTATCGCCCCTCTTGGGCAAGGTAAAACCCCATTTTGTGTAAATAGTTTGATACAACAATAAAAACTTGATCTCAGTAACCATTATTATTATGATTTTAGTCGTAGAATGGGTCTGCGACACTTCCTACTACCAGCAGCACTCCTGGTGGCGATTCTGTTAGGCTGGTCACCTCAACGCGCGCAGGGAAACAAAGACGGCTTCAACCTTTATAAAGGTAAAACCTGGCCACTACAAAGGTGATATCAATTACTTTAGCAATAATTCTAACACTGAACATTTACGACTTTTCATGAAAAGTGTCATTGCTGCGCTCAACACGCCTTGGTGTGTAAGACTGTCGCTTTTAGCGCAGTCTGCAATAGGGTAAATGCTTTAAAATGGGTTATTGTGATGCTGCGTGATATTATTGTTGTTATTATTATTATTATTATTATTTAGTACAGCCAGTGTCATCTGTGCATAATGCAATTGAATATTTCTAAGAATATAGCAAAATGCTATAAATCGTATATCCGATTTAAAATGAACAGTAACATGTAATATGATATTGTTGACTACATTATTATTTTGTACATTATATTGTTAGTTGTATTCAGTAAGTTTGGATCATAAGTTACATAACAAAGAACAAATTTACATATACAAAACATATTTAAAGTATACTTTTTTTTAACAATAACACCCGTAAATATAAATAAATATATATTTATGTAAATACATGTATAAAATTTATAAACACATACAAGTATATGTAGGCCTACCGTATTTGACCTAATAGTAGCTGGGACATAGGTAATTCTCACACTACGCAATTTTCCTAGTTATTCCTGTTATTCAACTCCAGGCTGAACTTTCCTAGTAATACCCGCACTTTACTTCTTGGAAGGATCATGTCACTCAGCGTGATTCCTACTCTTCAATCATTGACTAACTTTTTTCACCGTGAACATCGTGAGAGTCAATCTGTGATTTATACTTTTCATATGTGTGTTTCATTGTTTAAAATATATTTTTTATTGTATTTTTAGTTTTTATTTGTTTCAATTTCAGTTTACCTAGATTATTGTTATTTTTTTGTAACCGGAGCAACCAAAGCAGCCGGGGTGGAAAGTAAAGTTGTTAATATTATCCTATTAGGTCAATTAATACACAATATGTATAAGCATGTTTAGTATTAATTCGCGTAAAACCCGTACCCTACGGGTAGTAAGACGCGGTGCAAAAGAAAATACATTGCTTACATAAATAGAGTTGATTTATTATAAGAGTGGTGGTAGCTGACAGCTAGAATAAAATGTAAAAATGGTTAAAAGTAAAACCTAATTAAAAACCAATTGTTTGTTGTGAAAGTTTTGACTTCCAAACGTGACAACCTGTCAATTAAATAGTTTTGCAGATCATATGGTTTGGCAAGTGGATACATGAGAGTAGATCCTGTAACTTTTGCTGGCTGTCTTTTACCACCACTCCTATGGCGAATTGACTATAGGTACTAATTTATATTGGTGATGTTGATTTTATACCCAAATTATTCTGTTTAATATTCACTAAGATATAGTTCAAAAATAAAACGTAGTTACGGGAATAAAACCCGAGACTCTTGGCTTAGCGCGACATTACTCTATCATTGAGATTTACAGACTCCATCCTATGCGCATCGTAATTATTCATCACGCATAATTATTTAAGGTAAAGTCTGTGATATTATATTTTTAAGTCTAAGAAAAATAAGACCAAAATTTCAAAATAGTTAAAATTTTATTTCAATAAAACTTTGTTAACCTATTAGATAGCTATAATGCTACGGCCAATTTTATTTTGCTTATATCCTTCTCCCCTCCTTCTCTCCTCCTTCTCTCCCCTTCCACTTCCTTCCCCCGTTGCCCCAGCAAGGGTTATAAAAATAATCCCGCTATTATAATTGGGTGGAGTTGAGGAAGGTATGTGTGAGAGGAAATTTCCCCAAATTTGCTTGAAGGGAAAGTGGAAAACCACTTAAAGTACGCTAACCTAAACATCCCCATCACCTGTAGATTAAACTAGAGAAGCAACGCATGAAAACGCATGCACACCATCACTCAATCAACATCAACATCAAGAGATATCAAAACTAATGAGTACTATCCCCGACCCCCGAATTTTTTATTTTTTTATATAACATATGGATTTCCTACCCACTGCCACCAATCCTAACGATTATCTATAGTAACTCGTGTAGACGATGAAATTACATTTTTGAAATCTTCAACGCATAACTAATTCCAACTAATAATTTTCCTAGGAGGGCTGGGAATCATTAATGGAAGGGGCAGGTCACCAAATGAAAGAAAATATTAAAACAGGAGATTACAAAACTTGACTAAATTTGAAACGGCTGGGCGGAAATAAATCCTCAAACGCCGCCTCTTTGTTAAAATCAAATGATATAGATCGATATTAATTGCCCTTACTTTAATCACGTTTTATAACTTTTATTAGCGTCAAAACCATTACTACATATAATTGATGTAATATAGTCCGTTATTTTTAAGTGTTAAACTATCCATTTGAAAATATATTCTGTAATCAGTTAACATTTTTTTTTTACATTTATGAAATTTGAATTTCGTGGTCGTTTTGGCACACCACACTGCTAGATATCAACACTTACGTTGGTCTGAGTTATTACAAGGGTAATTTGTAAAATAATAAACTTTTTGTTATAAAACAATTAAAACTTTCTCTGTCCAAATATTTTGTCTGTTATTACTACTTACAGCAGTTGTTTATTTTCAATTAAATCCCCGTTGAGTTTTATGCGTTTGTCTGTACGAGGCCCGATATTTCGGCGCCAGTCCATTCAACCAACACTTCTTAATCTGTTTTCATCCGTTTGCCCTCCAAAAACCCCTTCAATTTTACGGAAAGATGCAAGTCCGGAGATGCCAGGTCAGGGCTGTAGGAAGGATTGTCGAGGGTTTCCCAACAATGTTCACGGTTTTTCTTGCAACGTGTGGTCGCGCGTTGTCATGAAGCAGACATACTCCTCCTGTGAGTAGACCCCGCTGTCAGTTTTGATAGCGTACCGTAGTTTTCTCAGTATCACACAATATGAGTCTGCATTGATGGTGTCTCCGCGAGCTAAATCAACCATAAGAAAGCCTTTCCTGTCCCAAAAAACAGTTGACGTGATTTTAAGAGTTGAAGGTGTCTGCTTGAATTGATGAAGAAGTGAAATAAGCAGTCATCAATCTTATTTCAAGCTACCTGTCCCATTAGTTGAAACGTCAACGCTCATGATGAAGCTAGCTTCAGCCGACACAGCTTCAATCAGAGAAGCAAAAATAACAACTTGAAATGAAGTGACCATAGTACCAAGTAATGCTTTAAATGTGGTTGATAAACTATTGAAAGATATAATGAAAAATAGCTTTTCATTTGGCAGCAAAGTAATTTTGTTAGGTGAAGATTTCCCCCAATGTTTACCAGTGTCCCCCCATTCACATTGAACCACACAAACAAGTGTAAACACAGTCAACCCTCGATAACTCATACTAAAGGGGGCGGGGGTCTGTTCAAACTACGAAGAGTCCGTCTTATCGAGGGGAAATAAAGTTGTGCCTAAATAATATAAACTGATACTGTATCTAAAGTAATATTATACTTTAATGTGACGAGGTAAACAATACTTATCAAATAAGACACATTCACAAATAACACAGCTATAGGTACTAGAATAAGAAAGATTGAGATTTAAATAGGCCTATAGTACTTGAAAATTATCTATATTATCTACCTATATACTGTATGTGCGGGGGTGGGAAGGGAGGGTAGTAGCGCTGCGTTGCAAGATCTCCGCCAGCCCCCTGCAATACCCTTTTATTACATTTTTAGCCTGCCAGCATGCAGCTGGCGTGTTACTATATAACATTTTCCTTTCGGAAAATTTTGTCCGAAGTCCGAGATATTGAGGTCCTAGTTATCGAGAGTTGACTGTATAACCTTTCGAAGCCAGAGTTTGTTACATTGAGACTGACAAGCAACTCGCGTTCACAAGACCCGAATTAGAGTCCATGGTTTCTGAAGCTGGGAGACGGACAACTCCCCAAAAACGATAAGCTAGAAAAACAATACTATCGAAGTACCAGACCAACTTATAGTTAGTGACATATTTAGGAAAACCTTTGGCTTTTTGAAAAAACATTTTAATAGTTAGTAAGGAACGAATTATATTAATAGTAGAAGAATTCAATTTTAGGTAAAATTGATGTCAATCTAGCATAAATAAACATGGATATATATGATGCAATATAACAACCGTATGGGCATCAAAATTTAAGTTTATGAAAAAGTTTGGTAATACAATCACAAGTCAATATCATATATATATATAAATATATTTATATTTGAAAATATGTCAATACTATGTCCAAGGAACGATAATGAGGAAGTTCTAAGGAGAAGAAGTTGTTTGCTACTCTAGCGTGGGCTCTATCAATTGTGATGACGAAAAGAGTCCCTCAGGTATACCTCCATATACTAAACTGAATTTGAAAAGAGATGCATTATGCATGTTGTTACGAGATCTGAATATCAAAAGAGGGTTGTGTAATGTAACTCGCCTAGCAATCGATAAGATGAGCAAACATTCTATTTCAACAACCATCCCCAAAAATTCCTCCCAAGCTAGCTCAGCTTGTATACCTCGGACAGATCTCGAACCTACCGACCAAGACCTGCCTTTTGTACTTCTCTGGTGGACAGTTCCTCGTCCGACTGGAGTTTTCAATGACAACAAATCCCGGGGCCAGACCCTCGATAAAGGTGGTGTCTACCTTCTCTTACATTGTCGCAAGGCAAGCTTAAAACAAAATATAAAATTATTCGGTTTGAATAACACCAAATAATTGCGCATACAATAAAAAAGAATCCCGTAGAAAATGTTTGGCACCGACCTAAATACACTTCCCTGAATTGTATGTCCTTCAGGGCGTTTTTTTGATACATACCGATAGCCCAACAGCTATGGACACAAATTTAGCTACTTTTTGTTATAAAAAATAAATATAAATAGATCAAAACAACTGGTAAAATACCTGTTTCTATTATAATATTTAGCACCGCGTCTTACCACCCAATCGGGTTATACGCTTAAGTACTAATTACGCTAATGGATTAGGAATTGGGAGGGTTGAATTTAGAGGAAGTGAACCCGCATTTGCGTGGAGGGAGAGTGGAAAACCATTTAGAAAAAACCTCCCCCTGTTCACCCGACCGAGATTCGAACCTCGATCTCCCCGTCCTCAGCGTTCGAGCTCAACACGAGTAGCACGTTAGCCAACTACGCCACCGAGGCGGGTCTGCTTCTATTGCCGCATGGTGTAACTCTAAGGCATCACTCTCGCGATAGATTAAACGGCTAATGTCAGGAAGATCGGGGCTCAAATTCCGGTCGGGTGTATTGAGATTGGTTTTTTCTAAATGGTTTTCCACTATCCCTCTACGCATATGTAGGTATACTTTCTCTCAATTCAAACTTCCTCGTCTCTAGCTTAGCGTGATTAATATATTTGCGTATAACATTTATAGGTAGTAAGACGCAGCGCTAAAAAATAAACTGAGATAATTCTAAGCGCGAAAACCAAAACTACGCCTATCGGGAACAAACCTAGAGAATAATAATAATAAAAATTATAATACAATGCGGTTGGTGTTCCTCCTGTTACGAGAGTATATACAACCCGCACTTCAGGACTATCTTGCAGGTAGTATTTGATTTTATCTCACGGCGTTTCCATGGTAGTTTGAAGCGCACGTGTAGTACGAATTACAGCACAAGTTTATACTGACATCTTTTAAACCGAAATAAATTACATTTGATTTCGTATTTTTAGTTTGATCAAATTAATTTTACTAATAGTAAGATGTTTCAGCTTGGTGACACATGAATTCACTTAACGTGGAGAGCGACGCCTATTGATCTGTAATTGCGTGACAGTTGTATTTTCAGAATATCCAAAATAAAACAAAGTAGAGTTTATGAAATTGGTTTTAGATTTATATATCAGATAAAATCAATGTTTGAAAATTTAAGCTGCTGCACAGGAAGACACTTTGACTTTGGGCCACAATGGATTGCTTCCTAAACCAGAGGACACCTCCAGATATTGTTTGTTTTTTGGGAAGGGTGTCTAAGTCAATGTTGTGTGTGTAATGTTGTTGAACCTGATGACGACTCCAGCTACCAAGTTAATGTTGTCTGTGTAATGTTGTCGAACCTGATAATGACTCCAGGTACTAAGTTAATGTTTTGTGTGTAATGTTGTTGAACCTGATAATGACTCCAGCTACTAAGTTAATGTTTTGTGTGTAATGTTGTTGAACCTGATAATGACTCTGGCTACTAAATTAATGTTTTGTGTGTAATGTTGTTGAACCTGATAATGACTCCAGCTACTAGGTCAATGTTGTGTGTGCGATTTTGTCGAACCTGATAATGACTCCAGGTACTAAGTTAATGTTTTGTGTGTAATGTTGTTGAACCTGATAATGACTCCAGCTACTAAGTTAATGTTTTGTGTGTAATGTTGTTGAACCTGATAATGAATCCGGCTACTAAATTAATGTTGTCTGTGTAATGTTGTTGAACCTGATAATGACTCCAGCTACTAGGTCAATGTTGTGTATGTAATGTTGTCGAACCTGATAATGACTCCGGCTACCAAGTTAATGTTGTCTGTGTAATGTTGTTGAACCTGATAATGACTCCAGCTACTAGGTCAATGTTGTGTATGTAATGTTGTTGAACCTGATAATGACTCTGGCCACTAAATTAATGTTGTGTGTGTAATGTTGTTGAACCTGATAATGACTCTGGCTACTAAATTAATGTTGTGTGTGTAATGTTGTTAGACTTACTACGGGGAAAGAGCGAGGAAAGCAGTGAACCTGAGCTGAGAGTGGAACCGCCTCACAAACTTATATGTAAGTCAAGACTTTGGTTTAGTTTTGTCGATAGTGAGCTTTCACACGCTCTGTTACACGAGCTAGTTCATACTAGTGGAATCTGAAACATTTGTAAGGTGTGCTAGACATTCATAATAGTCCTATTGGTTGGCACCACCAGCTCACTTCTCCCGATCTAAGAAGCTCAAAGTTTGACTCGCGGTCAAATACACTCTTAATGAGTGGCTCTAGATTTGGTTTTCCAACCTTTCTCTAAGTGAATGCTTGTGTTCTTCCTTTGAAACTCACTCTCACTAATTCAGCGTGTAGCGTGTGTTTTAGCCATGAATCTAGAACCAAGCTCAAGCTTATTACCATTATCTTCTTTCCCTGACACTTATCTTAGCATCATTAAACTTTACAGATTTCTTCCGCACACCGCTGCTGGCACCTGTCGGCGATGGACCGGGTGAGTTGAAACCCTCCCATGTAACACCGCGCATGTCCCTCTGTGAGGGATTAATTGACGAGACAAACACACTAGGAATATTTCTAAGTAGGGCCTCTGGAAGAGCTTTCAAGCGTGGACTCATCCTAAACAAGGTTCCAGGAATCCTTTAAGCGCTGAATGACTCTAGAAACTATTTAAAGAGAGCTTAATTTTTGTATGTCAAAATATATTGACGCCTTTCTTTCATAATGTATAGTAAGAACACATTATAAAGGACGGATTAGAAGTTACAAGCCTTTTTTTAACAAACAACATTGAAAGAATGTACTATATTATTATTTTATAGGAATTGATACTGTCTATAAAATGTGATGGATACAGTTCACTTAAGCTAGTATATGAATGTATGAAAGAAGTTTGAGTTAATTTCGTTAATGTCGTTAATAACGATACTATACGCAAACCAGGGTGATTACCTGCCAAAAACTACCTGGTTCTTAAACCCTCAAAACTTATTTCGAGGGAAGCAAATTTTGAAGTACATTTTCTAAACATAAGTTTAGCATAAAGTTTACTAATTATTTTATTGGATATAGTATTAGCATATGACCTACTCAACATGATAAAAAATAAAATAAAAGTGCGCCTGCCTAGTATGTGTAGTAGTTTATTCATCCCGGGTTTATAAATAAGATCTTAGGGGATGTTAGAAGAGGACAGGGAGCCCTTATTATCCCCTTTAACGACTCTTTTGTAGCATGATTTATGGATTGACCTCCATTACTTAAAATTGCCAAAATTGTGGTGGCAATCGCCAATTATAATTCTATTTTTATTGTTGTATGGAAGTACTTGGAAAATTTCAATTGCAGGGGCTATGTATATTATTTGAAATTTTTTTAAAAATAATTTTATAAATGTGTTATAAATTTATGTACATATAAC
>CABFWB010000492.1:228637-246003 GCA_902151455.1 Timema bartmani | reverse complement strand
TTCAAAGACAGATTTACTGGTGCATGATTATGTAGAGAGACAAGAGCACAATTGTAACAATATTCAATGTTAGGAAAAAGAGGATAATGAAGAAACATCAATAGCCCAGTGTTAGCACAATTACTTTGAGTAAAGAGGCCATAGTAAGATTTCCAACTGGGTGTACTCTCTACAGGTGAATTACTTTAACTATTAATTTCCACCCTTATTCCCAACCTCTTAGATCAAGTTGTTTATTTAACATTGTAGAAGAGTCATAACTATAGTTTTAACATAACCTTTTATATGCTAGATCTAATCAAGGGCTGGCAAAACCTAGTGTCAAAATAATAAAATGTTCAATCCTCCAAATAATGATTTTAACAAACGACTTGATTTTTTTTTAAATTGTGAACAGGAGCTGACCTAGGGAAGAGGATGAATGAGTTCAAAAGTAAGTGGCACTTTCATTGAATGTTCAGAATTTGAGGGAGGCTTCATTCAACTCGTGGAAAGAGTCAATGCTTTTCATCGAGGTAACATCAATTCTTTATTTGACTTGCTATCCTCGAGACACCATTAGTATTTAACTAAGAGGGCACTAATAGGAAAACCACGTTTAGCAGTCATTTCAATTAGAATTTCACTCAAGATGCTAGCAAATGAAAAAAATGTATATATTTCACGACATATTGAGGTGTAGAATAGAGACAATTCATTAAAAAAATAAATCATATTAAAAGTGTGTTTATTTTATAAAAATAAACAGTAACATATTATTATAAAAAAGTAATTTAATCTTATCACAGGTTGGCTAGGTGTCTACAACTGAGTAGTTTAATCCCTAATATCAAAATAAAGAGTGAGACTATTAAGATTTTATTTTAGCACATACCCACCAAATAGTACATTCCATGGCATATTGAAAAACGAACAAAGGAAGAATACCACTATATTGATGCCAGCTAAAGAATAGCGGCAGTAGACACAAAAACTATTTTGAAAGTACTAATGAAGGGTTTAATTTCAAGTAAATGTTTGTATGATAAAGCTATAAATATTATTTTGAATTATTTGGATAAAACATTATTGTAATGGTACATTTTATGACTAAATAATAAATATTTTAGTGAATGAATTTCATCCTATTAAACAAAACAGTGATTTTGTACATGCCTGAAAGGTATGTTTCACCGTTATGTACTACACTATGAACCTATCATATAAGTAGAGCCCGGAATTTTATGTAATTACTTATTTTAATTCTGCTTAGAACTGTGAAAATTGAAATGTCAGCGAGTTAAGTTGTTTGGAACTTTATTTTCACTTTTAATCTTACATATTTGAGCGAATTTTACATATTTTCAAAGATATTACATAAAATTTCATATTTTGCATGTTTTTTTAAATCGTGGTATTGTGTTTGGTACATTAATGTATGTATATTTAGAAAAGGTTTGTTTTATAACTTCTTTCAGAATATTTCAGCCATAAAATTAAATTTTGTTTAAATAATATGTCTTATTAATGTGGATAAAGAAGGCTTATTTAGTATTACATATTTTACTATATATTTTGTAGGTTAATACTAACTGGGGGTGGTTTTCCCTAAGTTCTTTTCCACTCTCCCTCCACGCAAATGAGGGTTCACTTCCTCTATATTCAGCCTTCCCAATTCCTAACCCATTAGCGTAATTAGTACTTAAGCATATAACCCGAATGGGTAGTAAGACGTGGAGCTAAGTATTATTATTATTATTATTATTATTATTATTATTAGAGTAAAACTATTTTTAAAAAATTTACTGATAAAAATGTAATCATATAGTTTGATCTCCAGTTATATTTTTAAAATGAATGTATATATAGATTGTGATTTAAAAAAATTAATATACTTCCATCACAGGAGATTGTAGGGGTTATTTCATTATCGCACACACCTATCCAAAATATTTAAAATAAATAAGCTATAGGACCCGCATTAGTGGGCACGCAGACTAAACTTAATTCTTGTTTAGTCTAGTATTCTGGTTTTAAGAAGGTCGGGGTTCGAGTCTCAGTTAAGTGTACCAAAGTTACTTTCCCTAAATAATTTTCAACTCTCCATTCACATAAATATAGGCACATTTTCTTTAAATTACACCTTTCTCATCCCTATTCTATTAGTGTAATTAGTATTGTACAGCCCTGATGGGTCCATAAAAAGACTTGGGAACTTTTAAGAATCAAATAGTCAAAATATAATTATTTTAATCCCTAAAAAGTATCTATCATTTTATCTGAGCAAACAGATGAAATTGCAGTGTACGCCATCTTGTCTAAACTAAAATGGCTATGTTCTTAGATCAATATAACATGAAAGATGAATCATTGTTACAGATCATATGCTCAGCAGAGATTCTCCAGAAGAGGCAACTGTAGAGGAGGCCAACCAACAGGCTAAAGGTAAGTGATCTACATAAGTTCCAGATAGTCTTTTATTTATTTAGCACTGTGTCTTACTACCCATTCGAGCTATATGCTAATGGGTTAGGTATTGGAAGGTTTAATTTAGAGAAAGTGAGCCCGCATTCGCGTGGAGGGAGAGTGTAAAACTATTTAGAAAAAATCACCCCAGTTCACCCGACCGAGATTCAAACCTTGATATCCCCGTCCTCGACAGTCTGGGTGCAAATAGTCATTAACCGATAAAAACTGTGACAGCCCTCCTGTGATGTTGTCATATTTAGAGACAAGGTCCCACACGCCGACCTCCAGTAGGAGTTCACCCCAGTACCTGCATGGACCCGGAGCTTGGGTCAAGAGAGGTCCTGGTTCAATTCTCACCTGGGTACTGTCGGCTAAGCCACCCTCAACTCAATCTGATCTCAGGTAAAAATTAATATCCACTACAAATTTAGGTTAATTCCATCCCATTCACCAGCTCTTTAGAAGTCTTTACTAAGCCGAGGAGAGGACTCCTATGGTAACATTTTAAACCAAGGGTGACTCTAGTCATATGAAGGTTGTTTCAGGCATTACAATAATGTTCAAAACAGAAGTTTAAATTTAACTTTTCAATTTGATTGTAAAATTTTACTAAACATATTATGTGTGGCCAATATAAATATTTTGATTTGGTGTTTTTGTAATTATTTGTTTAAAACAATCGACTTTTAATATATTTTGTTTAAAGATTAACTTTTTTATTTATGAAAAATATAAAACTGCAAACTTTGGGCATTTTGGTATACTAGTAGGTTGTATGGCTTTTTTTAAAACACAATATCAGTTCCTTGGACAAATTTTTCCACCAATGTAAAACTGTATAAAATATTCACAAGTATATATAAAAAAAAATTTATTCGCCTATTAGTGCACTAAGATATCTCCAAGTTGTGATAGAATTAACGGTATACCAAATATGGCCAAACTTTGTTTAGTAATTTAGCTAAGTTTTGTTTTAATTTTGGTATTAGATACAATTTTTTTACAATATTAATTTTGTTATTATTGAAAATATTGTATTCTTGTGTGTATTAATGATTACTTTTTTTTCATTTATTAGAAGTATTTAACATACACTTTCTGAACCAACTGATTATATCAACAAACAACTTATAAGCTAACTTAAATCTAGAACAGACACAACATACAGCCCCTTGCCGTTAAATTCATCCCTGTGAAAGAGTAAACTCACATTTCCCCAATGATACATTTTTCAAACATACCAGTAATCAAACCCAGGACCCTTAGCTCAGTAAACAGATATACTATAGTATTGGACGAATAAAAAATTATTTACTATAATATGGCAAAGAAAATTTTTCAACAATCGGACCATCTTGGTGTATTATTCCCCATGTTATTAGTTTGTTACTTAGTGGTAGTGTGTTAATATTTTTTGATAGTAGGTTGGTAGTATTTATACAAGATTTTGGCAATTGGTAGTGTAGTGACATTTGGTAGAGTATTAGCAGTTGATAGTCTATGACTATCAAGTATATTGGTAAGGGGGCGTTCAAGTATTACGTAAGCACATTTTTGCCAATTTTTACCCCCTCCCTCCCCCTTGTAAGCAAAAATAAGCAAATGCCTGACCTCTCCCCCCTCTTGCGTACATAAGATTTGTCGACTTTTTTTCATTTATTCACAGGAATAGCCATTCTTTTTTGATGATAAAAAAAATTAAAAAATTATACAATTTATAAATTGCTGGTAGTTATTAACATAAAGGTGTAAATTAATATTGTTAAATAATTAAAAATTAACACTAATATACAATGAATTTAAATTTATTGAACAGGTAAAATTAAAACAAGTTATAACAATATAAAACTTTAATTTACTTTTAATTGAAATTATAAAAAAAAACACCCTAAACTCCATTTAATCTGATGACCAATGTCCTTGAATCCACGTCTCAACACTTTCAATTATTATGTTTATGTTTGGGGGGATAGGTCACTCAAGCTTTGGCTTACTTCTATAGGCTTCTCCACTTTTTTATTATTTGGCCACTTAGCACTTTCATTGCTGCCTCAAGTCCAAGTGGCTTGTGATGCACCCTCCCTCAATTTTGCCCATCTTTCTCTGTCTTACATAAGCATTGTTCTGACCCCCCACTCCCTTGTCTGCAATAGGCAAAGCTCGAACCCCCTCCCCCTCTAAGGGGCTTAAGTAATACTGGACCGCCCCCTAATTGGTGGTTTGTTGGACGTTAGTTAAGGTGGGGATGTAGAGGACGCAAGAAAAGGTCAGAGTTTTTGAAGTTTTTACAGCAAAACTTTTTTTTTTTTGGCCAAGTTTAATTTTTTTCAACATGGTAATATCAACAGCTGTTATTGAATATCTGTCATATACATAGCGGCATTAGAGGACAAACTTTTTAAATAAAGAGAAAAAGTTGTCATTAAATTCCAGGACACCCTTGACAGATATTCAAGACTGTTGATGTCACCATGTGAAGAAAATTAAACTCTTTATATTTACTATACCAAAACATTTTTTGATCAAAATAAATCAGTACAAATATAAACACCTTTTCTCGCCTTCACTACACCCCCACCTTAAGACATAGGGTAGTACTTTGACTGTTTATAGTTTGTTGAATATTTGGAAGTTTGTTTGGTAATGTGTTGATTGTTGGTAGTCTGTTGACATTTGGAATTTATTTCCTCGTGCTTCACTTTAACTAATGATCTATTAATTGCTATTTGAGCAACAGTTAATTGGTAGGACCATCTGTTGGTTTAGTTTGGAGGTTCTAGATGTCTCTAGTGTGGTATGTTAAGAGCCATAGTTCTCAATTCATGCGGCAGAGATTGAACTTCGGCCTCACTCCTCAGTCAATGTCAAGTCTAACTGCCAGTAGTAAAATAAACAAAAGTGTAATTATGGTTGAAGTGTGCTCACTGTACGTAGTTTTCTGTTTTCCCTGTTGGGGTCGAGCAGCCTAAGGAATGCTTTGGGTCCAGATGGAACGTCGGGTCACACTGCCTTTGTCGCCACTATGGGGAAATGATTCTACAGGTACACACTTTTACTTAAAAATGCAGAGATTATAAACTCTTACACAAAGGGCTAGTTAAGTTCTAGTAACATTTGCCTTGCTGATACCTTAAACCCCAATAATAATATAGCAAAGAAAGGTCGACCCTGCTCTCAAGGTTCATCTATATTAAAGGTTCTATCAAGCATAGTCATTTCATTTTTTTTATTATTAAGTTTGCACTAAATTTATCAATGACATAGGCCTATTTTAAGGCATTGCAAAATGGTAGGCTGTTTTAGAGGGAATGCACCTCTATAAGTGTGGATAGAGGCTGGGAAAATTATCACAATTAAACCCCAATCTTCTGGTCACCAGTAATCCAGTCTATTTTGAGTCTGACACCCTAAAATGTGCAAGTACATATGTACTACATATGTAACCCCATTAGTTGAGCTAAGTTTTATTATATTTATAGGGTGGCCAGCGATCTGTCCTTTTCAAATTCAAGTTTTTTTCCAGGTTTTCCAGGGTGAAGAGCATTGTTTTTCTAGGTTTTTGTCTTGGCTAGATCCCACACATCCCCCTTGTTTATTGGTGAATAGTAATGTTGACATTTTACTCAATGTTGGGTATAGGATTTGTTTATTAACACAAAGTAAACTTGAACACAAAATTTTGTAAACTTAGGTAAGAAATAATAAAAGAGAAAAAAAGGCCCACATAGTAATTTTTATCAATAATTAGATCTTATGGGTCATTCCATGAAATGAGGGACAAAGAATCCCAAAAACAATAGTTGTTAAACTTGTGGATATCTTAATTTTTATGTTGGTAAATAGTCATATTTTATTGTTACATATTCAACCAAGTCACTGTTGACAATTTTTTATTGATGACTGTATTACACTATTTATGGTCAACACTCGGGGGCCACCTTAAGTGTGATTAACTAGGGTCACTTGTATTTTGTCTTGAATTAGATCCATATCTGTATATAGTTATACATTTTATTTTGATTTTTTCAAATTGAAATATAGAATTTTTTTATTAGGTTTTCTTTTATTCTAATAGTGAAAAATATTTTAGTTTTTTGAATTAACTAAATAAAAATAAAAGTATAAAAGAAAAATTTAATTGAATTGAATTATTGATGTCACCAGTTATTTTAGCTGCTTCAGCTAAACATTTAATGCTTTTGGCCTCTAGCCCTTTAATTTATAGTTGTTTACGCCTCTTCGACAATTATCTTTCTGTCTAGTTTTTGGACTAAACTCGCTGATACACTTTGTCCTCTTTATATAAAGAATATGCTACCACTGATAAAAGAAAAGTGAGAAGTATTGTAGTGATATTTTAGGATTGGAACAGCACTTTTGGTGTGAGGTTTATTTATCTATAATGTAGAGGATCCAGGCCTCTCTGACTCAGTTGAGAAATACTTTTTGCCATAAAATAGAATATTAATTATTAAATTAATAAAATAAAAATTCCCGGTTTTTCAACGCCCATTCAAGGTTTTTCCATGGTTTCTCCAGGGCCTTTCAAATTCCCTGTTCTTTCAGGTTTTCAAGGTTTCTGGGTTCGCCGGCCATCCTGATTTAGTCTTATAGTCCGAGAAAACAAGCTTATTAGTGCTGGGAACTCTTTTAACAACATATAATTGAGACTTTTGTCAGAACATAAAACTTCCTAGTTGAAAAAACAACTATTATGGCTGGTTGTCGAGTCTAGTGCGTCCTTTTAAGCTTGAGATTGAGATCAAAAGTTTGGTAGGCTTGTCATTTTTGAGCTTTCAGTTGATGTACTTAATAATCAATTTTTAAAACACAATAGTAAGCATAGGCTATTTAATTGAGATATCATCGCCATTTCCACTTATAAATCATTCGGTTACTTAAAGAATTGTTAAAATTAATATCAATTTTCACATTAATAACGTAATCGAGCCTTAGAACTACTTTCGACCGGAAAATTTATTCAATATTGTCGTCCATTTTGAATTATTCTGGATTGAAGTTGTTTACTTGTATTGCCATGACAAAGCAATGAAAATAAAAATAGCTACAAAGATTATTAAATAATTTAATTATTATTTTTACTTTTTTTACCTGGTCCCTTTCTAAAATAATAGTTTCTGTTAAATTAAAAATGCAATATCAAGAATATATTATTTTGAATGTTTTCAAATTCAAGATATTTAAAAACTCGTATTAATTAATACGTTTTACTACAAAACTAGCTTAGTTTAGTCACTATTTAATTATAGAATTATGTTGATTAACCTGTCTAAAATCAATGTTGATCTTTACTTATTGCAATACATATTTTACCAAACTTATGTTAAAAGAGCATTTGCTATTTCATATTGTTTGCTAGAAATATTAGTTTGGCCAAATCATTTTTAATTTTAAAGTATGAGCATCAACTTTTATAAGTATTAAAAATTATAGTGAAATTAATTTCTCATTAAGATAATGTCTGGCGAGAGCCCGTACAACACGCATAGAGGAATGGAAATGGAACCGAAGGTGTGATCATGCACATTTACACTAAGGAATAATAAACAAAATATGAAACACTTCAAATTCTAACTGTTTATGATTCTTACATTTTATCGGATAAATTAAGTTACTGAAGCATATTTTGGGGAAATATTAGCTTATTAAAACATTAATTTTATCAACTTTTTATCAAGACAGTGTAGAAGCACTTAACAATACTGTAAAGTGATAGTGAAGGAAGTCAACCTGGAAGGATAGTTAGGTCAGGCCTAGATATAAACAAACACACTTCTCTATTTCTCTTACACTTCCTACTTTTTCAAACTTCAAGAGTTGCACATTGTTTTGAATTTTCGGAAATATTTATTTTTTTGTATGAAGAGACAATAATGAAAAAGGAATATTTTGAAAATTCAAAATAACGTGCAACTGTGGAAGTTTTTAAGAAGTGGGAACTGTAAAAGTTTAAGAAGAAATGAAGAAAAAGTATGTTTGTTCCTATCTAGGGCTAGATGGCTAACTATCCTTTCAGGTTAGCTTCCTTTGCTATCACTTACCTTACATTATTGTGCAGTGTTTCTACGCTATCTTACTGTACATTTCCAAGCCATCATGCAATTATTCATTTTATTACTTTTTTCTTTATAATTGTTGGTGTAATTTTAATGTCCTTAAAGACATGAGTGTTGATCTTATTTTTAAATTTTGTTTTTTAAAGTGTTATTTCTAATTTTGATTTAACTTTTTTTCCCAAAAGTATTTATATTCATAAAAATGAGTGTCATTCATATTTTAACCCTGGAATGGTCGCACGGGGTCATCATGATCCAACGTGATTTGTTTTCCATTCTACTTCCTCCACCAAACATATTTTGAGGCCCTACCTTCGAGTAGCTTCATAGCTTCCTCTCCACCAACTAAAGGCGTGGTTACTGCTCAGTTAACTCTTAGCGGTTGTTAAGAACACAGCCTCTCTGCGCGACCGTTTGTGTTATTGTAAAATCCAGAGTTTCCTAGAAAACTGAAAGCTAATATTGTGGCAATTTTGGTATAAGAACGCCACCCACACCTCCCAGAGTTAACAACTCCTGCAGAAATTCCAAGAAAAAGCAAACGTTGTGAAAAATGTCCATCAAATTCAGAAACAAGACCCACCACACCTGCCCATTGTGCCTAAAGTACATTTGTGGGAATCATGGGAAGCTCACATGTGAAGAGTGCCTTGAAAACGTTTGAAGCTGCTGACCTAATAAGAAAAGGTGACAATTGACTAAAAAATACAATTTTTTATTTTTATTATATTTTTACGTTTTGAAACTAAAAAAAAAACTATATCATTTTGTATCAGGTTTTTGTTATAATGATCACTTTCTCTGAGTGTTTTTGTAAGTCATATAACTCTTCTGTGAAGGGTTAAAAAGTTTAAAATTATATATTTTCATCTCAAACAAATGTTTTGGAATAATATTGAAAAAAATTAATAAACAAAATCATGAGTTAAAATAAAAGAACCAAAGAAGATTTTTTTTTCAAAATTAGACTTAGCTATTTTGTAATGCATATTAGTTTTAAAAAATTAATTGTTAAAATTGGATAAAATATTGTTTTCTGAATAAAACATTTGAAAAAAAAGAAAAAAGGGGGTGTTAAAATACATTACAGAATCAAGGGTCATGGTGACCCCACACGACCTCATTAGGCTGCAACATAGGTGCCACCGCTCCAGGGTTAAGAACATGTGTTTTAGTATATTTTTTAAATCTCAAAATTTTAAAGATGTGATATTTACAATCAAAATAAACAAATATTTACTTTTACCATTTTAAAATTATGAATATACTCGAACTCGGGAGCTTTTAGAAATACTCAACTCGAGTTTGAATCGAAGGAAAAAACCCAAGCTCGCAGATTCCTACTATAGAAGTGAGTTTATTTTATAAAAAATAAATATAAATGTGTAATATTATTCGACTCAACATAAATTATAATCACTTCTGGAATGAATTCACTTGACAGCAAAAATTTCCTTGATATTTTTATTAGTATAAATGCTATGTGCACTAGTTATTTTTTTGTTCCAGTGCTCAATGAGACCAGCAATTCTGTGTTGCATCACCCAAAAATTTGACCAGTACTTCATCAATCAACTGCCTTACATCGAACAAAACATGATGAACAAAATGTTTGTAGACATTGGTACCATACGTAGGTGTGGAGTGTTGTACATTAATAGTAATGCAAATAAAATGCCAAGCAACTTACAATAAAATGTGTACTTAATAACCTTTATTCAGAAGTTAAGGGGTTTTAATAAGGCCTATGCAGGATCTCAAAATTCAGGAAAAAATGTAGGAAATAGACATTTCCAAACCTCAAGCCTGAAAAACTTTTCCCAAGATTAAATCAGATTATATTGTGTTTGTTCCCGTTTATATCTTTGATGCCAGGGAAAAAGAGTATAAGTCAAAAAATGTGACTTCTAAGGAGAGGTGTTTTAAAGTTATAAATTAAAGTATTTGAGACAATTCTTTCAATAAAGTTTTAAATATATGTATTATTAATCTCAAATGAATGTTATTTAACACACTTTGACTAAAAATTGAATATAGTGTTAATTACCGAAAATGACTGACTTATATTAGTTTGTCATCATTCTGATTAAGACATACTTGTTGCTAGTTGAAATGTTCCAAGAACACTGTGTGTAACATGGGAATGAGAATTGAAAAAAAATGTCATTAAAAATATTATATTGTGCATTTATTTAAAGCAAATATCAAATAAAATGTGTAATCAGATGAATTTAATTTTACTGTACTCTTGACATAGAAAAAATTTATTTAAAAACTAACCTACACCTGATCAGGACTCCTATTATAAAATGCAGGTAGCATAATATTACCGATATTATATAACTAAATTTAAAGTTAGACAAAACAGACAAGTTAAAAATAAAATCAGTTCAATTTGAATAAACACATGACTGTTACATAGTACATTAGGTAAGTAAGTTTAAACTGACCACAAAAAATCAATATCTAATTAGACTTAAAACAACAGATTGTCTGCCTTGAAATAATCAATTATTGTTAATTCTATAATTATGTAAGTGCCAATTAAAACATTTCTTCTTATATAAATATGGGTGAAAATGTAGAAAAAAACTTTAATTTTTAATATAAAATTATTAGACGTCAAATATACCAACAACTATTTTGTAGGTCCTATATGAATTTATTAATTGCTGTCTAATTTTAATGAAAATTTATATTTACCTTGGTGACCTGGCGGTCTGGGGGTAAGGTGTCATACTTCTATGTTGAATGTCCAGGGTTCACACCTCAGTCCTGGCACAGCTTTATTTGATTGCCAAACCCTACCTTCACCTCTGACAAGACGTGTATTAATCACAGCTTGTGAATGTGTGGAATGTCAGGCCTCCACTGTAGTTCGGATCCCACGTTAAACTGTAGTTCCTCCATTTCATCTCACAATCACTCTACCATGACACATTATAGTAAGTGCGTATAACCCGAACGGTTAGTAATATATTTACCTTGCTTATTATTGTCTTCCATAGGTTTACCTACTTTGGCAAGCTCCATTATTTTCATTGTCCTTTTAGAGAACATTATCAACTATTGTTTCACTCAATTACAGTACATTACAAGCACACCTGAACATAAACAATATTTTGCTAATTTTTGTATAACTAGATTTTAATTTACACCAGCAGTAACACCATTATACTAAATAATTACCATTAATAGAAATAATTTATCCTGTCAAAGAATTACTTTAAATACATTTTAAAATGAAATTAAAGCATTTATTATTAATAAATTAATAATAAAAATTAATAAAATTTTGATAATACAAATATAATAGTAACACAATATCTTGTTTAAAGCTACCCATTGTTGTATAAGTCGACTTATAATGTTGAGGGCAGCAAGTAAAATACAAAATAAAAATGTTTCTAATAGTATAACTTGACTTATACTAAAATGTACAGCTAAAAGAAAACAAATGTACTTATAGCTACTATAAAGATCAAATGGTAGTTCTGGCAAAGGAGAATGTAAATATTGACTTATCTCATTTTGATCATGTTTTGACTTATACTCATTTTCCCTGGCACCAAAGATATGTTTCTATCCATCTTTCCCTTACCTTCTTACATTTATACACACATAACAGAATATATATCAAAAAGTGAAGAGGTTTTCTGAAAAGAAATACAATATATTCACATCCAATGTCCTTTTCTTGTGTTTGTCCTTTATGTTATTGGTTACTTTTACATGTTCCTATCTAAATGTCCTATCATTCTTTACCAATTTCCTTTCCCCCCCCCCCCCCTTTTTTTNTCTTTTAGGAAGTTGCATTGCATATTTCACACTCACTCCTGATGAGTTCTAATAGAATAAAACCTAAGTCAGGGAATTTGGCAGTAAGGATTAATTTTCTAAGAGGCAGCCACTACCTCTTTGGTGGTAGCAATGTCAAGAATGAACCGAGTTCTTCTTTTAATTGTAAAAGCCATATTGTGTTCATGTTGTGTTTCTATCCATCTTTCTTGTACCTTCTTCCAAATATAACGCAAGATTAAATCAAACATTTTAACTCCAAAGTGAATATTTGTTAGATTCGACTTTGATTCAAAAATAATTTTGACTGACACCTAATAATGAGGGCTAAATACACAATTATATTCAATTTTTGTCATTGTGCTCTTATTTAAATTACAAATTAATTTTTATATGAAAAAAATCTGCAGTAGTGTAAAATGGGGTGAATAGGGTCACTTCCAAGGTTAATTTACTCTGTATCAAGTAAAAAACTAACTTACAATAATCAATATTTATATAAAATTTTGGTATTGTCTTCTCTGGATTGGTAAAAAAAAATTCTAGCTGTGCACAGAAATTTTATAAAAATTATTTTTAATGCGATGTTATCCATCCACTAAAATTTAGATGGTGCAATTAGAGTAATTCATTTTTGGTTTATTTTATCGGTGCTTACATGAGGTGAATAGTCAGTAAAGGTTTTTTTTTTAAATGTCTTCGGTCATGTTACATTTAAAATTAAAAAATGAGTTATAAAACAAACAAAAATAAGCTAATAAAAATCTTATCAATGTTGATTGAAAAATGAAAGTATATATTTTCTAAAATGCTCTTCCAATGAAACTTGGGCTGCAAATCATAGACATTTAAATTGTGTTTGCACACTATGTCCTACTACTGATAGGGGTTACCTGCTGTTAAAAAAATCAACTCCAAATGAGAAGTTTGTAAGCAGTTTTAGAGGGCTGCCTAGTATAGCATTAATGATTTAGAGATTTTTTTCCGTCTTCAATCTTAGATATGTTTTTCCCATACTTCTTGAAAAAAGGGCCAGTTTTGTAAACATTTCATCTAGTAACATGGAATATAGTAACTAAGAGTTAAAACATCCCCCAAAAATAATAAACAGTACCCATGATTTTCTACAAATAAAGTTTTGGAGGTTAAATCAATAACAGCAGATTTTATGCAGTTTGAACACCTTTTCAAATATAAGTTTAGTTTGAATTAAATGAGTAGAACCATGGAGTAAGGTTGCAGAGATAAACAAATTATGATAAAAAAACGATATTAGCGGGGAAAGTTGAAATTAACTACCAACTTTTGACCCTATTATCCCCATTTTATGGTAAATTAAGAGTAAAAAAAAAAAAAGAACTATCCAACAAAGGTCACATGTCAGCATGAGAACACATATATAATATGCTGTCATACACATATTTATCTTCTTTTAATGTAGTAGTGAATACTGTGCTTGGATATTAGATGTGCACCTTCAAAAGATCTGGCACATTCTGGAGCTGTCATGATCTAAGGGAATTTTTTTTATCCCCCTAGTCATGCTACCCATTTGGCTTAAACACCTTTTGATTACCTCAATATAGTACTGACGAAGAAGGTAGAATTCAGAGGGAATATATACACATGAATGGAGGAAGAGTGGGGAAACTATACATAAAAATAAACATACTCAATACACCAAGTCAGAATTCAAACCCTGACATCCCAATTACCAGAATTCCAGTCTATAACAAAAGAGAAGCCCTAGGCCTTTCGTCCATGGAGCTATTCAAATAAGAGTCAAAAGTGACGTGAGTAAAACCTAAATTACCAACCAGTAGCTTGAGCATCACCACTACTGTTTGCTAACAGGTTTAAAACACCTCTGTAATTAGCCACTGGAAACTCAACGTGCTAGTCGCTGGGCTACCTCAGTTACAAACTCATATCATCATGAATTAGTATATAAAAGTGTGTTAGCGCTAACATTATTTTATGGATGTGAAGTGTGGGTTTGTAAGGAGAAACGTAAGAGCAAGGTGAATGCGGTTGGATATGATATATCTAAGAAATGTATGTGGAAAAACTTGTATGGACATACTCAGTAATGAATGGGTGCTGAGGAGTGTGGTTTGTAAGGGAATCAATGTGAAAAAAGTGTTGGGCATGTTGAGAGGATGATTGTGGCTCGAGTGACGAAGCAAATATATGAAGGTAGAGTGTGTGGATCAAAAGGAAGGGGTAGGCTATGCAGGACATGGCTAAATGTTGTAGATGAATGTGTAAAAAAGAGAAATATTAAGAGTTTTAAGAATAAAAAAGCATGTATGACTCAGTGTATTGATGATGTTGAAGCGAAGGGAGTATGCAAAGATAGGGAAATGCAGAGAAAGTTAGTGAGGATGGATTAAATACATAATTTTCGGTCATAGTCCTATAGATTCTTCAACATTATCACACATTAAAGAGCACCCTCTGTTGTGGTGATTATAAAATATTTCAATAAATAATCTATCTTCACTCCTTGAAGTTGACATAGTTATGTATTATCCAAGGGTTCGAATATAAGCTATATGAAGGATTTATGAAGGTTGGTTTTTGGGAAAAAGAGTGTGGCTTATTTTCCGGTCAATACTGTAATAATTAATTGGCATTTACTTTAACTCACAGGAAATGTTATTAAAAAATATACTAAAAAATTTCAGGCACATTGTGGATTTTGCAACAGCCTAAATCTTTATTTAGATTTTTTTCTAGTTATTGAATCGAATAATATGAAATTTGAATCAATATCGGTATCATTAAAGCTTCGTAGACCTCTAATATCGATATAACTACAGATAGTCCTCAAATCCACAAAATTTGTTATGTAATATGAAAGGCTGAGATTATAGGCCACACTATCATTCCAATATTTGTGACCGAAACAAATGAACACAAACAAAGTTTTTACATATAATATGTTTGATTTCAAAAATTAATACACATGGAAATTAAAACTGGATAAAACAACAAAAATTTGAAAATTAAATAAAATATTCAAAAGAAACCAATTTTGAGTTTCTAATATTTATGAGCCACTAATTGTACGTCATGTATCGAGGTGTGGCAGAAAACTTGGCGTAGGACTTTATGACCTTGTTGACAGCTTCCAAGAAATCTTTCTCTGTGGCAACCTTCCTTCGTGCTCTGATGGCGAACATTCCTGCCTCGGTGCATACGGAGCGAATCTCTGCTCCTTTAATAGAATAAGTCAAAAATGTTTAAATTAAAAAATATATAAATATACACACAAAATTGAATATTGAACTAAACTGTGACAAAAACTAACCACACAAGTACACTCGGGTCAAATAATTCCATTTTGTGGATTTCCATCTTTTCCGTTCAATCTCCTTGGATTAGATGGATTCAATTACAGAGACAGCCCTCATAATGGCTTATAACAAGTTTATTTCATTATGTGCTGGGACATTAACCAGACTCCAAAACTTTAATTTACTATTCATAAAGACCAAACTCAGTTTTATTTTTATGTATTTCTGCACATGCTGAAAATTGAACCCATGACTCTTAAATTACCAGGCAGACATAATGTTTGAGAAGATTCCCACAAGTAAAATGTAAGTAAATTTAATATATGTAATTCAAAATATGAATCTAGTAAACTTATATAGTCTTTGTATGTTGCATGTATTTCAATTACTGATTGAGCTCTTTATTTCACCATTTATGATACCTCAATTCTTAATTTTCAAATCCCAGTAAAGGAAAGTCTTGTTATTTAAATAAAACAGTAGTCTTCATAATTGGTAGACATACTAAAATGAATGTTAAAATGAATATTAAACTAGTTTTAAAGTTTATTGTAGCATTTTAAAATGTATTTTACACACACAAAATAAAACAAAATTAGATCTTTTAGTGAACTTGACTATGGAATATGGTCAATTAGTTTGATTTTGATGGAAATTAACACTATATAAAAACCATACATATTTTTATTAAGTAGCAGACATCATCGTTCTTCCCTTTTATGCCTGAAATTTACAAAAAAAATAGTTCCAACTCCACTATTGCAAAATATTTTTCTTAATATTCGTATAACCAATCAAAGTTCTCACTCAAGAAAATGTATTTCCAAATTTAAGAATGAG
The DNA here is from genome assembly GCA_902151455.1 of Timema bartmani. Lineage (NCBI taxonomy): Eukaryota > Metazoa > Arthropoda > Insecta > Phasmatodea > Timematidae > Timema > Timema bartmani. The sequence continues at coordinate 229,541 of CABFWB010000492.1, read as the reverse complement.
AAGTTTAGCCATAGCTTTTCTATTCCTAGCACTAACACCTGAATTTGAGTTTTTATTTTTTTACAATTTTTAGCCAAAATAAGCATATTATTTACCGAATCTTATTCCTGAAATACAATTTTTTATCTAACAAAATCCAATCAATTTATTTACCACAAATCAGGGTCTCTAATGGTTGGTTAATTTAACATTTAGAAAAATGTTAGATTTTTTGCTGTTTCATTTTAGTAATCAGTAGGTATTTGTTAGGATGGACAGGAATTACATTTTTATATCAAGATGGGAACGGGACAGGAAATGAGTCAAAATATCAGGATCGGTATGAGAACAGGAAATAATAAAAATGACGCTTTAGAATAATTCTAAATTAAAAATATTTGTTTTTTAAACTAATATGGTAATACCTGTAAAAGCTTTGACATTATTAAATATAATCCAAATAATATATCATAAAACAATAATAGTTTAGAAAGGGGTGTGCAAATAGAATTTTTTATTGAAACAAATAACATACACATAAATATTGAACAAATATTGAATAGTAAAAATCGAATAATTAATTTTAATACATTATTTTTTATTAGATAATCTCTTTTGAAAATTGTGTTTAATATTTAACTATTGGGGAAAAAAACCTTTTTAAATGTCCTCTATTTTAACACCTCTTAAAGGCTATCTAGGTTTGAAACACCTTAAATATTCTTTATAAAAATGAGGTGGCCCAATGGCTGAATAATTTTATAGTAAAGGAAATTGATAGAACTAAAGAAAAAGGAAAAATAAACTACTAAGAGTAAATTTGATGAAGAAAGCCCACCTAGGTAAATAGGAAAAATGTGGGAAGAATCCAATGTACAAAGGTGACATCTTCTTCCTTTCTTCTGTCTTCTATAGTAGAAGTAGT
>CABFWB010000492.1:194606-228485 GCA_902151455.1 Timema bartmani | reverse complement strand
TATTACTCTATTTGTGTTAAAATGTGTGTGTGACTACTTCTACTATAAAAGACAGAAGAAAGGAAGATGTCACCTTTGTGCATTGGATTCTTCCCACATTTTTCCTCTTTCCCTAGGTGGGCATTCTTCATCAAATTTACTCTTAGTAGTTTATTTTTCCTTTTTCTTTAGTTCTATCAATTTCCTCTACTATAAAATTAAATATTCTTTAGGTATAAAACCCCTTAAAGGTTATCTAAGTTTAAAACCCCTTAAAGGTTATATAAGTTTAAAACCCCTTAAATATTTTAGTTATGAAACCCCTTAAATGTTCTCTGTTTGAAACACCTTAAATGTTTTAGGTCTAAAATCCCTTAGGTTTGTTACCCTTTGAATATTCTGTTTGAAACCCTTCTCTCTGTTAAAGCCCCTTTAATGTTCTCTAGAATTAACACCCCTGTAATGTCTACTCTTTGTTAGTTTGCTAACAAAAGACAGGCTGATGCTCATAAATAGTTGACCTTGGCAAGCTACTTCCTCCCCCCTATTTCTATTCCCCAAAAGGTGGTAGAATATATCTCTGTCCTTCTTTAAATATTTCATGCTCTCTCACTTGCTGAACCTAACAAATAACTGTTGATAAACAAAGCACATTGGCTCACAAGCTTTCCAACTTGTTTGTCTCACCACAGGCAGTAAAAATACCCCCCTCTCCCATACAAGTTTGGTAAAGAACAAAGAAGATGACTTTCTCCAATAGAGATTGAGCCAAAAGTACCTGCTGGAACTATAAGCTGGATTTATTTCCCACCCAAACCCTAGTAATTGTAAAGGTATTCAGCATTTCCTTTGTGTTCTATAGTATTTACTTTGTGTTCTAGTGATCTTGCTGGAACTATAAGCTGGATTTATTTCCCACCCAAACCCTAGTAATTGTAAAAGTATTCAGCATTTCCTTTGTGTTCTAGTGATCTTGCTGGAACTATAAGCTGGATTTATTTCCTACCCAAACCCTAGTAATTGTAAAGGTATTCAGTATTTCCTTTGTGTTTTAGTGGTCTTGCTGGAACTATAAGCTGGATTTATTTCCCACCCAAACCCTAGTAATTGTAAAGGTATTCAGCATTTCCTTTGTGTTCTAGTGGTCTTGCACTATCTAAACAATGCCATTTTGTTTAATTTTTTTAAATATTTATTTACACGTTAAGTTGCAATTTAGCAAATACTCTACAGTATATAATATATAAGTAAAAACCATATTTTTAATGTGAGGTTGGAAATTAATAATAAAGGTTAAAATTTAAGAATCAAATAAAGAAAAACAGGAATAATGATATCTCTTTGTGATTTAAGAGAGCTTTCAGCAATCAAATGTCTACACAGACTTAAACTTTAAATAATGCAAAAAATAAAAACTAATCCTAAGCTCAAGAAACGCTTGGCTAGGCCAATGGGAGTGTGTTGGCATGCTAAATAAAAAATGTACCAGGTTCGAGTCACATAATCATGCTACATGAATGTTGAGGGGTTTGTTTACTGTTTCTACATCACTCACCAGTACTATTAGGACACAGTCTCGCCAACAGCTCAAACCGAATGTCCCTTTCAACACTCATTGAGCGTGCATGGATTTTGAAGATATGCGTACGTCCATCGAGGTCAGGCAGCCCAAACTCCACCTTCCTGTCAAGACGTCCGGGCCGCATTAGGGCTGGGTCAAGAGTGTCAGGACGATTTGTAGCCATGAGGACCTTAGACAGTAAAATAAATATATTTATCCATAAATTTACCAAATGATAGGAAACGAAAATAGTTTCTTTCCGAATAAATAAATTAATGTGTTGAATTTTGTTTAATGCAAATGTCTTTTAAAGTATTTTGTACATAATTTTGTTTATAAATGCCACTAACAATTGTTAGCATCAAAAATATACTTTCCTGTCTTGAATCTACTCAAAGATGGTTATTGCCAGCAGTTATAATATGGTGTTGCTATGTGTTTGATAATGACTGCCTAGTTGTTTTTACATATTCCTAAAATAAAAAGCAATGAGTGTGTGTACTAATTTTGTAAAATAATGTTCATGTTTTCAAAATTAAAATTTCTGAGATATGAAAACAAAAAATCAAATTATATAAGCAAATATTTAATTCCCACCTAAAAATAAGTCAATTAATTTGTCCAGAAGGGTCATACCTGTTGGTTTAAGGAGATAACCCTAAAATTATCCAACTTTTGGTACCACTCTAACCCAAAAATTAATTTGACAAACTATCTTCTCTCAATATTCCTGACTAAAAAGTTGAAAAACATACTCTTACACAAACTGTAATACCTTAATGTTGCCGCGAGGATCAAAACCATCCAATTGGTTGATGAGCTCTAGCATTGTCCTCTGAACTTCGTTATCACCACCAGCTCCATCATCAAAACGAGCTCCGCCAATTGCATCAATTTCATCAAAAAAGATTAGGCACGCTTTCTTGCTGCGAGCCATTTCAAATAGTTCTCGAACCATTCGAGCTCCCTGAAAAGCACCCACTTACAATTTTACAGAGAGGTCATCAAGAGTCTAATTTAAAATAGCACACACAAAATAGATGTTAAATGAATAATGTGTGTTTGAAAAAAATTGGGGAAATAAATATAATATCAACTACTACTTAAAAACTTTTAATGGTGGCGAAGTAGTTTTAAGTTATTAAATTTGACTGGGTTTTCATTCATAGAAAAGTCAAGGTAAGAATCCCAAGATGGGTCATTGTGGTAGTTTTTATATCTCTACCCCATTGATGTGGGTACATATCGTTTTACCCTATCTTTAAAATGTGAGATTTTAAAAATATATTAAAACAATACATTTTAAAATAAGAATGACACTCATTTTTATAGATATTTAGTAAATATTTTTGAAAAAAGTTTTAAAAAATAATGGAAATATTTGTTTTTAAATTATAAATATCACTTAAAAACATGATTTAAAAATAATACAATACTTGAAAAAGATATCTAATGGTTTCAACACTCATATCTTTAATACCTTCAAACTACACCAGCAATTATAAAAAAAGTAAAAAAAAAAAGTTTAATGAGCTAATACTTTGCCAAAACTAGCCTTCGTAGCTTTATTTACCCTATAAGAAAATGTAAGAATCACAAGCCATTAAAATTTTGAAATATGTTTCATATTTTGTTTATTAGTCCTTAATGTAATAATCCCATATGATCACATCTTCTGCTCCAATTCCAATCCCATTACTCTATGCAAGCACCTTAAATGGGCTTTAATTAGAAGTATTATTTCAAAATTTATTTCATTTCAAAATTTCATATTTATAAAAGTGTATGTTCATGCTTTGAAATGAAAAATAAGGCGGTTAGAAAAGTATATTTTCTAGTAGACAATATAGAATAGAAAATGCTTTTTTTAAATTTAAATCTGGTAGGTTTGGTAAAATATTTATTTCAATCTTGATCAACACTGATTTTAGACAGGTTAACCAACATATAAGTAAATAGTAAGTAATGCTAGTTTTGTAGCTAAACATATTTAAAACACGTTTTAAATATCTTAAGTTCTAACAATACATTAAGTATTCTCAATGTTAACTTCTTTTTTACATTGAAATTAAAAATTTAGTAAGGGACCATGTAAAAATAGAAAAAATAATTATTATTCAAGTATTTATATAATGCAACTTCAATCAAGAATAATTCAAAATAGACGAAAATATTGAATTAGTTTACCAGTTACAAGTAGTTTTAGAACTATTATGCTAAAAATGTTAAATTTGATATTAATTTTAACAATATGTTAAGTTACCGGATAATTTGTAAGTAAAACTGCTGATATCGTCTAAATTAAATAGCTTATACTTACTATTGCGTTTTAAAAATAGATTTGTATGCTCATCAAGAGGAAGCTCGAAAATGATGAGCCTACAAAACTTTCAATCTCAAACTTGAACTTTAATGATGAGCTCGGCTCGAAATCTGAGTACTCTCAGAGCCATATTGTTTATATTAACTATATGAATCAATTAATTTAAATATCAATCATTTACTATTTAAGAGTCGCATGATTCATCATTTACTATCTTAAAATACATTTTGGAAATAAAATGAATTATTGCCTAATGGTTCGGAAACATATATCAATAAAATGAAGTATTTGTGTGTCTGCCATAAGCATTGTGCGATAACTACATCAAAAAGAGGTCTGAAATTTAAGAATTATTAAGCCCTTGTATACGAACATGTGCACCTTGAAGCTGGAATTTATAACTTTGATTTAATTAATTAAAAACTGGGTCAGAAGAAATAAAATGAAGAGTTTTTCCCCTTGTGTATGAAGCAAGGGGTAGCCATGCAATGCCATGTACTTCTGCTAGTGTATATTAAGAGAGTGTAGAAACATTAGGACAGTTAGTGTTTCATTGTTATCTAAATCCACCCCAGTTTAACAGCTTGGATGTCTTATACAGGAGCAGCGTACTGCTTGTCTAATTCAAATGAAACAAAACCTTTTTCTAGGCTTACAAATAGTTTTTAAAGGTGCAAACCTTACATAATTTGATAGCAGAGCTTCACATTATTCAAGAACATATGTGGGTCTGCGCCTGTGTGAGAGTCTACAAGCCAACTAAGTAGGCATAAGAGAAGAGAAAGGGAAGAAAAGAGGGAAAGGTTCACGGGTGCCTATAAAGTCCGAGTAAGCAAAAGTTGAAATACCTCTCGCTCGTGTGGAATATTTTAGATAATGATAAAATAGAAAAGTAAAAGATCTACTGAAAGCTTTAGGTCAATGTTGACAGCTAAAACATGCACAGGGTTAGTTTTATGTTAGTTGTGAGAACAGTTATTTCTCTACCAAGTCATAATTAAAATGATTGTCTTGATATTTTGTTTGCTTTACTATGTTATGCCATAATTTATTTTAATTATGTGTAAATTTATTTTTAACCATGTGTTTAGGTAACAATGAAGGTAGGATACAAACAAAACAGTAAGACAAGGTGACAAAAATAAATAACAGTAAGGTGTGGTTAACAAATTATTAGTGAAACCCTTTTCAAGTATTTATAACTTTGATCAAAATTGAGATTGCTGAAAATAGTGACCCAACACTTGATCACTATTTATAGTTTGACTTATAATATTCAGATATTAAAAATAAGCCTGTGCAGGGTGGCCAGCTTCGAGAAACAATTTGTAAAATTAGATGTTTCCGAAACTTGGGTGGGAAAAATTATTTCGTGGATTTTTTTGGGAAAAAACTAAAATTAAAAAGTTACAACCAAGGAACGTCTATCAATGTCACATTTGTATTTGGTGTTAATTAACAATATTATTAATTTATTTGAGTTGAATTACCCTTTTCTTGTGTTAAATAGATGGGTACCTTAAATTTCAGTCACTTTCATTTTACAACCACCAAGTTCAATAACTTCAAGAATAGTATTCAAGCTTATATTATGCTGATTTTAAAGGTGATGATTTTCAACAAATGTCACAGTGAGTCGATTCATTTTTCAATAAACGGAAAGTAATTGTAATATCACTGTATTTTACCCCCTTAAATTATTCTGAATGTATACATATATTTTATAATAGTTATTTATTTTATTTTCATCTTAAAGTAAATTCTATTTAGTGTAGAGATACTAGTAAATGAAGTCCAAGTATTACTTACTTACTCTCCGAATTAGGAACTCGTAAGTTCATTGCTGCAATTACAAAAGTACGCCATATCATCATCATGAACCGTTTACAGCCTGTGGCCAGATTTGTTTAGTAAAATGCCTTCATCTTCCTCTGTCCTTCCACCACTCTTCCTTGCGGTCTCTTCCTTACATACTTCATATCCATTAATATTCTTGGAATCCTCTCCCCTTCCATCCTCACTACATGTCCATATAATCTCATCCTAGCTTCCTCTACTATCTCATGTACACCTTGTACCCCAACTCTAGACCTTACATCTTCATTCCTAATCCTCTCTCTTCTGGTGAAAGCTAGCAGGCTCCTCAAAAACTTCATTCCCATGGCCTCCACTTTCCTTGTTTCGCTTTTATCCAAAGTCCAAATTTCCGCTGCATACGTTACTATTAGTATGAAGTATGCTCTATACAGCACTTCCTTACACTTTAGGGGCACTTCTCTTTTCATAGTAGGCATTTTACACACCTGTAGAATACCTCTCCCTGCTGTCCTCTTCTCACTATATCTTTTCTGCTGCCCTCTTTTGCCTCAATCACACTACCTAGATATTTCACACTCTTTGCTTCTTTCAAATCTACTCCATCCAGTTCTATCACCTTTCTTGGCCTTGTTCTCTGCCTTGCCACCACCACCAACACTTCACTTTTTGCCATACTAAATTTCATTCCACACTTTTTCACCTCCTCATTCCATTCCTGCAACTGTTCCTGTACTTCCTCTTCATTTTCCCCCCATACCATCAAGTCATCTGCAAACATCATTGCTTTCATTTTATCCTCCGCCAATTTGCCTGCCACTCTCTTCATTATCATTTCCATTGCCAATACAGAAAGTAATAGTGAGAGAGCACTTCCCTGCTTTAATTTATTTTTTAATTGAAACCACTCTGTCCACCTTCTTTCCGTCTTTACACAACCCACATTATTATCATACATATTCCTTACTCTCATTGCCACTCCTCTTTCTACTCCAGCCTCCTCCATTGCTCTCCATACTTTCTTTCTATCCACACTATCAGAGGCTTTTTCTACATCCATTAATGCCATTACCAGATCCTTTCCAAACTCATATTTATTTTCCATCAACTGTCTAGTTCCAAATATTCAATCTACTGTCAACCTCTTCTCTCTGAACTCATGTTGCTCTTCTCTTCATCTTCCCTTCACACTTTTCCTCATTCTCCTTTCCAAAATCTTTTCATGCATTTTCGCACATTGACACATCAGTGTTATGCCTCTATAATTTTCACACCTCTTACTATCCCCTTTCTTGAATATTGGTAATATAATACCTTTTGCCCAATCCTCTGACACTTTCTTCTCCCTCCACACTGCCCCTCCACACTGCCCTTGCTACTCTATACCACCAATGTAGACCCATTTATTTTGCTGCTGTCATCATTTCCACCCTGAGTTCATCCACTCTTGGTGCCTTTCCTTTTCTCATCCTTTTCAAGGCCTCTTCTACCTCCTTCCAGGATAGGTTTGCTACTTCCTCCTCCATCTATCTGCCCATTTACTTCCCTTCTTCTCCCTCCCATACCAATCCTTCCCCCTCAGGGTTCAACTATCTCTCAAAATATGATTTATACAACTTCTTTACCTCCTCATCTCTCTCCATTATCCTTCCTTTTTCATCCATCATTTGGACCTCTTTCCTATTTTCCCTTCTCCTTTGGCTCACTTGACTATACAATATCTTCTTGCTCCCTTCCACATCAGTCTGTAGCACTTTTGTCCAATCTTCCATCCCTATTTTTCTCCCTTTCTAATAGCCAGCTAATGTAGAAGATATAGCCCCTAGTTGACTTCAGCTTCTAACACTTGAATTTCCACGTGTGTGGGTTGAGACGCAGTAAAAGTGCTTTATCATCAACTTTTCAGGACCCCACCTTTCTAGTTCACAGTCAACACAACTGAGTGTTGTTAAATAACATAAATACATTATATAAAATTGATGGTAGTATTTATTTCTGAATAGATATAAGGCAGGAAAACATATTTTAGCACAAAATTACATAAATGGCTTTTAAATATTCAATTTTGCACAAAATACACACTCATCACACTTATTTGCATCAATACATGCCTATTAAGTTAATCTTATTATTTGTAATGGCATACATTTGCTTTAGTATTGTCATCATAAAAAATGAATATACTAATATAAGTATAACAGTGTTCTTTGTGAGCGATTTAGTAACTAATACATTACCTGCTTTGGTGAAGAGTAGTCTAATGCATTATTCACACAATAGACTAGACTACCAATGACAAGGAGATCGAGGTTTGAATCTTGGTCGGCTATAATGTGGGTAGTTTTTCCAAAATGGTTTTTCACTCTCCCTCAACGCTAATGTGGGTAAATTTAATTTAAATTGAACCTTCCTCATCCCCAACTCATTAGAGTAATTAGTGCATAGGCATATAAACCAAACAAGTAGTAAGATGTGGTGCAAAAAAACAAACATTAGAGATAACTAGGCACACTAGCTCAGCTGAGAAAGTTTTTGGTATTCTCATGTATTCATGTTTATTTATTTAAATTAGATTAAATATGTTGATGTTTAATTGTGTAGAGTAGTAACTAAAATTCACACCACTATGTTTTGTAACTATTATAGAATGTTTCTCTAATCCATCTCTGAGATATTTCTAACCTTTTTCTTTTTCCACTATGTTTTGTAACTATTACAAAAAAATCATTTAGCCATTGAGCCTCATATTTTTTTATATAACAACACGTCTAACAACTTGTTCAGGTTATACACTTATGTAATAATTATGCTAATGGTTTTAGAGATTAGGAAGGTTATATTTAGAGGAAGTGTACCCACATTTGTGTATAGGGAGAGGGGAAAATCATTTTGTAAAAAAACCACCTTAATTACACCCGACTGAGATTTGAAACCCAATCTCTCTGTCATTGGCAGTCTAGTCTACTTCAAGAGTACCATCTTAGACCGTGCGGCCACACAACTGGGTCTCCTCTTTGTTAAACACATTAGCTGTACCTATTCAAATTACCATAAGCTTCTAATTTTGTAATCAAAATATTTTTTATTTTTTATTGGAATGAATGGGAATTCTAAGTTTGGGCTAAAATTATAGGTCTGAAAAATAATAAAATGAATTAGTGCCCAATGGCTTGGAAATAAATAATAAGACAGTGTAGAAAGAAACACTGTACAATAATGTAATAAGTGATTGTGAAGGAAGCCAACTTGAAAGGATAGTTAGGCCTAGATAGAAACAAACACATTTTTCTCTTCATGAATCTGAAAAATTAATATAAGCCTTAGTTGAAAAACTAGTTCTGAATTTTTATCAGTTTTCCGTCCCAGGGAAAATTGTTATTTCCTGAGGTCAAAACTTAATTTCCACACAGGCCTGGTTCAATATAATTAGAGTGATTATATCCATTTTATAAGACTAAAATTTATCTAAGGCAATAATTTAATACAAACAACCCTTGGAACATTTTCAATCCTGCTCCCAATACCTAAGTTGTTTTGACACCAACCACCAATGGTGTTATCATTACCAATGATTTGATTAGATAAGGTCCTAATTTAAAATGTGCTCTGTACTCAAACAAAGTTTTAGCCCTAGTTATTAGAAAGTTATAAGTTTATAAACCTAGGTCCTATAGTGCCTATCATGTTATTTAATTTTTAATGGTTATTTCACTAAGTTATGTCAATTGCTAACAAATATTTAAGTATAAACAGTAATTTTCACGAACCATTTATATTTAGTCTCAAGTGTTTTCATTGTCAAAATAGTCCTTTGTCTAAAGACATGCAGCACATGAAGTTATCCAAAAATGCGTATTTTTAATACATGATTTGGATATAGAGTGATCAATGGAATAGGGATTTTTTTCTATATTATGCTCCCTTGACAGCTATTACGTGATTCCTCCCACTAGTGCCTTGTTTCTCCACCACTAGTGCTGTGATCACGCCTGCTTTAATCTGCCCGTCTATTTCTAGCTCAATTGCAACTATTTTGTCACCGTGTCTCATTGCACTTTTGGGTTAGTTGTGCGTTAGAAATGAGGAAGGGTGAATTTAGAGGAAGTGTACCTGTATTTGTGCGGAGGTAAAGTGGAAAACCATTAAGAAAAAGTCACCCTTTGTACACCCAACTGGGATTAAAACTCCTATCGCCCCCTCATACAGAGTCTAAACAAGTGGTTCTCAAACTGGGGTATGCGGGCACCTTCCATGGGGTACACGAGCAGCTCTCAAGGGAAAGTTGACAAAATAACAAGGGACTTATAGAAAACCCTAATTCTTGACAGTTACCATTATCTGGTTATTTCCAACCCTCTTTTCCCCGTATTTGCTCCCGGCTAATGACCAATTTCTGAAATTGTTCAACCATCTTCTTGAAACCTTCAACACTAGCAGTTTAAGATGCCTTTCTTAACAACATATCTATGTGAGAATGGTTTTTCATCAATGGTGTACCTAAAAAATAAGAACTGCAATAGGCTAAATTTGGAATCCGACTTCTGATTGAAAGTTTCAACTGGACAACCAGACATAAAAAAAGGTGTGCCAAACCATGCAGCTACACCCCTCTCACAAAAAAACTTTGTAATTCATAATATATCAGCTCCAGAATTACAATTAAAATTTTGAATTGCAAATATTGGGTTTGGATTTACTTTTTTTCTCTATTTTTGAACAAATTTGTGAAGTAAATGTGTAAAACCTTTCTACAGACTTTTTACATTAAAATGATATTTTTTTAACTGATCACAACGATTCTCAATAAGAGTTATTGTTAAGTCTATAGCAGTAAGATTCTCTCCAAATAGCTTTGACACATTATAAATATTTTGATAACGGATATTTTTCCCCAATATATTAAATAGATCAATAATTTACCATGTGTTTATATTTTTAAAGCCTGTCATTTGGAAATGATTATCTCGAGGGTATATTAAACTTTTAGTCATGGCCAAGGGATACAATCTAAAAAAAGTTTGAGAACCGTTGGTCTAGTCTATTGCGAGAGTGACACCTTAAACCAGGGGTCACCAAACTACAAACCACGGGTGCTTTGACAATTTAAATCAATACTAAAAAATAATTTTAATGACGAATAACGAAATAATGGAGCATTTCATAAAGCAACTGCTGAGCAGAGGGGCTGAGGAATGTTTCTGATTTAGAGAGGGAGGGAGTAAATATTCTGGTTGCACAGCTTTCATCTATTCATCTTTAATTATGGTTATAAGCTCTGTTTATTATATGTACCTCTATATACATAAATGGACCACTTGAATATTTGTATTTTGACAGTTAGCATTCAAGATTTTACTAGATTCGATAATCGAATCTTTCACCTCATGAACAAAGCATAATATTATTAATTCAAAAATTACTTAAGTAGGCCTACTTGAAAATCATAATTTATACAGTGACCATTATTTTGTCAAATTAAAGAGCTTTGCTTTGAAAAAAATAAAAGTTAATTTTTTAGATATTAAATACATTATATTTGGAAGAAGGTACAGGAAAGGTGGATAAGTGGAACGAACACAATATGGCTTTTACAAAGAAAAGAAGAACACAGTTCACACTTTACATTGCTGCCAATGGACAAAGAGGTAATGGTTGCCTCTGGAAGAAAATCGAACGTCGCCGCCCAATCCCCCGACCCAGGTTTCATTCGTCGGGGGATTGGGCGGTGACGTTCGATTTTCTTTAAGAGGCAACCATTACCTCTTTGTCCATTAGCAGCAATGTAAAGTGTGACCTGTGTTCTTCTTTTCATTGTAAAAGCTATGTTGTGTTCGTTCCTATTATATGTTTCTATCCACCTTTCCTATACCTTCTTCCAAATATAATGCAATTGCCTCATATAGCGAAAAGAGGTTTTCCTTATTGAGTTAGATATTAAATAATAATTTTTATGGTATAGAAAATCTAATGTGTCTGATAACCTACTCTTCCCTCGATGAGAAACTTTGACTCAACCATTACAATGCATGCATGCTTCTGAAACTTTCATCTCGCAAACAACCTTGTGAATACTTAATAAACATACCAAGTCTTCACAAAATAAAAATCAGGTCTAAAAATTCAAATAAAATTGAAATAAATATAACAAATTGCGGATATTACAACGGAAAGAAGAACACATTTCACATGCTACAGAAATATTAAGTTAGTCGCCATGACATTTCCTCACCAAAAGTTAGTAATGAATAAACAAGCATCCTTATTCTTACTACCCAACTAGCTTCAACAATCTATGTCCAAGCTAGGATTGTAATTTAATTTATACTATTCTTAAGTTAGATATATTGTGGAGTTCCATAAAAAAATAACTATTGTTCACAGCATAAATGTTCGGCATAGATACAATTTCTGAAAATTGAAAAATTACACCTGGGCACGGGACAATTCCTGAATAGCTCAGTGGTTAGAGCATTGGCGTACTAAGCCAAAGGTCCTGGGTTTGATTCCTGTGTCCAAGTGTCATCTTTTAATTTTCAGAACTTTTAATTATGTTTAAAATATTGTTTCGAGTTGGATAAAAAGTTATTATTAAAAGTAATAAAATAGTATGAGAAAACTTAAGTTTACATTATTGTAAATGTAAAATATAACAGGTAATTTAAAAAACTTTACGTTTATAACAAAACCGTGATCTTTTACAAGTGTTGGCAGCACAAAACCTAAACATATGATTTTCAAACTGTCATCCAGGTAAAAACCTATAGTGAACAGACTCTAGTAGAGTTGTTATCTTATTTGAAAAAATTATAATGATTAAATTTCAATTCAAATACTCTTTAGTAGAGTTGTTATCTTATTTGAAAAAATTATATTGATTAAATTTCAATTCAAATACTCTACTTTTAAGCCTTAAACTTTTTAAATTAGTTTTTTTCATTTTTGTAAAACCAATGATTTAACATCAGAATTTTATCATAAATTTAGTATTATTCTTTCTTTTAAGCTCAGTTCTATTTTTAGTGCATCTGAATTTTAGAACTAAGGGAAATTGCATGGTAAGCTTGTAAGCTAGTCAATGATTAGGACCTTTTTTCTTTCAGTAGGGAAAGCATAGTTTTAGCATGATGATCTGCTCTTTCTTCAAACACAGCTTGAGGTGTTACAGTGCTAACCAGATGTGGTGTTCAGCTCTTTGGTTTTGAAGTGTTTACCCACAACAAGGAGTTTGACAGTCAAAGGGGACCCCTTAATTTAGATTGTCTAAGTTGAATCTCTTTTTTTGGATTTTAGTTTGAGTGTGTTATTCTTTTGATATTTCCAAGTGTGATATTTGAGTAGACGCTAAATGAACTTCTACCAGTCAACTATACAATAAATCAAGCAACAATCTATCTATGTTATTTCTCATTTATTCCCATAAGCTCACTCCACTGAAAGTATGTCATTCCTAATTCTTTTCTCCTCACCCCCATTATATGAGAACACTCTAAATTAAAGATATCTTTGTGTTCTGTCTTGAAATAACTGATTCCTGTGGACACGGAAAAATTTATTTAAAATTGTGACTATCATATTTAAGAGCCCACCCACATGAACATAAACATTTAAAAAATTTGACTAGATACAAAATGACGCCATAGATTAGAGAAAGTATTGAACACAACAATGACGGATTTGATGTTTTAAAATAGTTAATGCGTTAAATGTAATAATAACCACGAGAAATTAGTTTAATATAGTGCCTTTTTTTAATTATAAAAGTCTAGCAAGCCTTTTATAGCCTGTTAGTAAGAAAAGATAACTGATATAGTATAAAGTATATTCAATGTTAATAGAAGGGAGATAATATCAACAGCTTGTGTTGGATTCTAGAAACCATTTTTCTTCTTGTTTCCTGGTGGGGTTTTTTTTAACAACTATGAGAAGAATGGTGCAATGGATCTTTACCTCCCCAACATATTTCTGCACAAGTTCAGAGCCAATGACCCTGATGAAGCAGGCATCAGTTCTGTTGGCAACGGCTCGGGCGCACAAGGTCTTGCCTGTTCCGGGCGGACCAAACAAAAGCACACCTTTGGGAGGCTCAATGCCCAAGTTTACAAACTTTTCAGGCTGAAACATCAAAAAATCAGACATTCTTACATATTTTTATAAGAACAGTGACTATTTGTATGAACCTTATAGAGTTTGTTCTGTGTTCTAAAAGTTTGCTACCAACCAACAATAAGTAAAAATGATTTATTTTATTACTTATTTCTAACATTAATTTATATATTTTAGTATCCTAGTAAATGGAAGATGGAGATGTAAGAAAAATAAAGTTAAAACAACTAACAGTAGAAACAGATCTAGTTGTCACAGTTAAAATTATATGAATAGGGTGGCCAGGTCATGTACTATGAAGACAAGATAAACTGGGAAAGTAGATGGCAGAAAAAAGAAGAATTAAAGAGATGGAGGCCTGGAGTAACAAAGAACCTGTAAGTTTAATGTGCAATGGAAGAGATAGTGGAAAACAAACAAAAATGAAAGTAGCTGAAATGTGAGGTTATTAATCGACCACGGTTTGTGGAGCCAAGGAAGTGAAGTAAAAATAATTCCCAGCTACATACATGCAGCAATGGTGTTTCGACGACTTCTCTCAACTTCTCAATCTGCTCTTTGCAGCCTCCAACGTCACTGTAAGTCACATCTGGCTTCTCCTCCACTTGCATCATCGTTACTGTAGGGTCAATCTTCGGGGGCAAGGGTATGTGGATCTGGTACTTGTTGCGGTCCACACTAAAAACATATAAAATCGCCTCTAATTAGAGATTAGTATACATTGGTGGAGTTTACCACAACTTGATAAAGTTACTGTTTTTTTAATCTTTATTGATCTTAAAGAAATTATAATTTAAAAAAATCCAATAGGTCTTCTCATTCAAGCTTTACACATTTTTATTATGCTAATGGGGTAGGAATGAGGAAGGTAGGATTTAGAGGAACTGCACCTACATTTGTAATGAGGGAAAGTGAGAATCCACTTAGGAAAATTCACCCTGAGTACACCAAGCTGCTATTCAACCCTCAACTTTTACATCATATTTTTAATTAGCCTTTATTGCCAGTGTAGTTGCAGTTTATACTAACATATTAAACCTAGGAAAAACACATTAGCCAGACTCCATGTATAGAATTTAACTCTTGTTCTATCCTGCTGGGAAACAAATCTTGACCCACAAATCAATAGTTAGATTCTCTGCAAACTGAGTAAATATTTCTCAGCAGTTTACATCAAATCACTGAAGATGTAATATTCTGTCGTTCGGTACCCCCTAACTAACCCATAGGCAATTTTGTCATGATGACTTGTGGGGTAGTCAAGGTATAAAAGAGAAGACAGTATAAAGTAGTTGTTGATGTTTAGTATAAAAAAGTATGGTTTGCACATAAAGAAGTTTACAAATTGTGATGATTGTTGTGTAGATGGTATAGAAGTTGAATTAGTAAAACTGGCATGTCAGGGATCAACACTTTTGTTGGTGTGTCCATGTTTGACGCCCTAGAGGTTCCATGTACCTCCTCTATTCTACACCCCCACCGATGCATGGAGATCTTTGACCACTCCTTCTAAACATTACTCACACTGAAAATTCATCATGAAAATCAGAGTGACATCCAAAGACATGATAAATGAGCTTTTTCTCTTATGTATTTACTTGCTTACTAGCTTCAGTAAATCAATTTTATTTAACCATCAGAAGAGAGTCTGTTTCTCCTTAGTTGTCACATAATCAAGAAAAGGCAGATCCTCCGAATAGGGATAATTTACGTTTTCCCACAAGCATTAATTAAAGCTTGCTCAGCGATGAGCTAACTATGAGCTAACTATGGTTGTTTGGGAATTCATCGTTTCTATTTCTGACACACTACTATTGCTTCAATTTTTATAATACATAATGCAATTAGGTCGACAAACAACAACAAAATACTGCCTAAGGGCTAGAAAAAGGTCAATCACACCAAATGTCTTTCACAGTAAAAAACGAGCCATAGTTCAAAGTTTACATTGCTTCCATTAGAGAGGAAAAGAATTCACAATGCTGCCAATAGTTAAGAGTTAATTGTTATCACTTCAATAAAATCAAGAGAGGTCAACTTACCCAACCCGCATACCTTCTTCAATATCAGTTGGTGCCACTGAGTCGGCCAAATCAACCACAAACTTGGCGAATTGCTTCACATTTATAATGTATTTGGGATCATCAGAGTCAGCATTGATGATTTTAGTACATCTAGCCACCTTAGGAAAAAATAAATTTAACTTACATAAAATGGATATATTTAATTCATTAAAACATTATCAAAATTAAACAAAAACGTCACAAATTCAATAATGTTAGAAAATATTCAAGACGAAAAGTGTTAATAAGACCAATATTTTGTATTTGTACATTTAATAATATGGTTATTAATAACTTAATACAAGGGTTGTATTCTATTTGGAAGAAGGCACAGGATAGGTGTAAAAGAGGGTTTCCTTATACGGATTGAATATTAATCTAAAGGTTATGATAATTTAGGGGAAGTGTAACAGCATGAGCAGAGCGAGGTGAGAAACTCAAGAATGAAAGTCACACTTGGAAAACCACCCCTACTGGGATTTAAAAAGATTTTTCTTATTCATACCATCTGCATATTTACAATAAGAGGTGGGAATGAGGAAGGTAGAATTAGAGATGTGAAATGTAATGTCGAACCTCATAGGCCGTGGATATGTTTCAGAAGCAAGAGTAAAATCGTTGATATGGACTTATGTATATAGTTTATTGTTAAAGTTATAAACACACTAAGATCCTGTGAAGTGTGACGGTGTCTGACTGACTGGTCTACACATACTAGGAGGTCTCGACTCTTACAAGTCTCTTGCGCAAATGACTCACTGTTCGCCTTAGGCAAACTCACAGAGCCATCACAGAGCCATCACAGACCCTAGTGCCACAGTCGCCTGTCAACACCACCAAACGCACACATCAAACACTCCCCCCCTTAATATTAGATAATACAAATGATAACACAGTACAAAAAGGTAATTAATTGTGTCCATAGGGATTAACCTTAAAACTATTCTCATAATGACCTGTATAATACAGAGACCCTAGATAGGCCATAAATGGACGATAAATAACCAATAAACAAACTTTAAACTAAGACCAAACCTAATAAATAAAATGTATGTATATCAGTTATGTATATATATCATCCTTATATACATAAAATTTACAAGCCCTAATTTATCCAAGTAAAGTAAATAATTGAAGTACATAGGGTGCTTAAAGTGCACCATCTAATCCTCTCTACGGGTGTCCTTTAGAGCAGACCACCCACCTCTTTCCTTAAGGATTCAGTCAAGGTCATTCAGAGAACTTACAAGATCTACCCAGCAACTGGAATGACATCCTTTTACAGTGAAAAGCCCCACAAACAAAAGAAAATAGGAGCTCCCCCTTATGTGTCATCGTAGTCACCAAATTTATTAGATTAAGGGGGCATGCCAAGAGAAAACAAGCGATGACTGAGAAGAGGGAAACCAAACTCTTCTTATCTGCTGGACACTTCACTGCGCACAGGGTTTGAGTTGTGAGACGTGGGCTCTGCGACTTGGTAATTTGGTAAGAGCGTCAATTAGTAGGACCGTCACCGGGGTCAAAAGTTGACTAATCACCATTGGTTGTAATCACTTGTAGCTTAACTTAGCCGTCACTCCTTCTGTCGCTTTACTCAGGGTGTGAAGCTTGTACATGACCCTACTTTATATGGTACTGGAGCTCTTTGAGAGTCTTATGTTTGGACGACTAAGTCGCACGACTTCCCATTTTTCCACCATTTGTTTCGGGGGTTCTTCCTCCAAAAATTCTGGATATAACTCCCAGCGCAGATTAATAGGTGACAGCCGTTCATAGCCTAATAACAATTCAGATGGAGTAGATTTGTGACCGGTGTGAAGTGCGGAGTTAAAAGCCAATTGTAGCCAAAGTAGTGTGGTGTCCCATTTCCTATGAAAGTGATGGTGATAGGCTATCAAAGCGGCCTTAAGGTTTTTATGGAAACGTTCGACATGGTTAGAACTCAGATAAAATTGAATAGTGTTAAAATGTCTAATACCACTGGAAAAACACATATCTTTGAATAGCTGAGGGGTAAACTGGCTTCCATTGTCAGAAACAATGGAGCAGGGAAAATCAAAGTTCTTGAAAACTTCTCTATTCAGGGCTTTGACCACGGCCAAGGATGTAGGGCCCTCAAGGGGATAAGCTAAACAAACTTGGAGAAGGCATCTAATACTGTCAGTAAAATAACAATGCCATCGCTGGACCTTGGAAAGGGTCTCTGCATAGGAAATTGAACTATGTCCGAAGATTTGTCTAAGATTCTGGGCTGGTTTAGAATGTAAACAAACTTCACACGACCGAACTTGGTCACATATGTCCTGTTCCATGCCGGGCCAAAAAAATTGTCCCTTGACCTTGGCCACTGTTTTGGCCCCTCCTAGGTAGGCCCCTATTAGCGACACGTGGAAATATTCAAAGAGTACACGGGTCTGAGAATTGGGCAAGCATACTTTCCAACCGGACTTCCGCAATGGTTATGTAACAATATATTATCCGCAACCACGTTTTCTTTTCCTGGGATATGTGTCAGCGAGTACCTCAATACTTGTAGTTGGGCTATCCACCATACTATTTTTCCTATTTGCCTAGAATGATTTAATAGCCAAGACAAGGCGAAGTTGTCAGTTTGAAGCTCGAACTCTTTATGCTCTAAATACTGTCTGAGCTTGTTGACTCTGAAAATGATGACTAACGCTTCCAGTTCGAAAGTAGCATAATTATTCTCGTGGGTG
This sequence comes from Timema bartmani, assembly GCA_902151455.1. NCBI lineage: Eukaryota > Metazoa > Arthropoda > Insecta > Phasmatodea > Timematidae > Timema > Timema bartmani. The sequence goes on along the minus strand of CABFWB010000492.1, from coordinate 209,921 downwards.
TGTAATGTATGGCTGGCGTAGGCTACTTGTTGCAATTCCCCTTCGCTGTGTTGGCAAAACACTGCTCCTAGCCCCTAAGATGACCAGTCTATTTGTAGAATGAATGGCTTCTGAATATCTGCCATTTTCAATAAGGGAAGTTAAGAAAGTTTAACTTTTAACTTTTCGAATGCTTTGTTGGCTTGCAGACTTCAATGAAATGTACCCTTATTTTTCTTTATTTGTCAAAGTGGGAAAGCTACCGATGCAAGATTGGGTATGAATCTTCCATAAAACTTGATCATCCCTAAAAACCGGGCGAGTTTCCTTGTAGTGTTGGGCATGGGAAACTCGCACACCACTCGTGTACGTTTGGAGTTCACTGCTACCCCTTTATGGAAAATTATGTGGCCCAAATACTCGATTTCCCTCACTGCTACTCTTAATTACTTGGGATTCACCGTAGGGCCGGCTTGCTGTAATCTTCTTAACACTCCTCTCAGGTGTTTTTCATGGTCTTCATGATTTTTAGAGTAAATTACTAAGTCGTCTAAGTACGTAAACAAGTACTCAAACTGAATATCCCCAAATATGTTATTCATTAATTGACTAAGTGAATGAGTCCCTTAACACATTCCAAGGAAAATGAATTCAAACAACCCCACGGGCGTAACGAACGCCGTGTACAGCTTGGACAACTCTGATAGAGGGAGTTGGTAGCAGGCTTTATTTAGATCCACCACCGTATATACCTTGGCCTTGCCCAGGTATTGAAAGGCCATTTCAATAGTCGGTAAGGGTGTCGCTTCAAATTTCACTTTTGCGTTCAATTTTCTATAGTCTATGACCATTCGATTGTCCTTTTTTCCTTCATTATAAGAAAGGCTGGGGATGCATAAGGACCTTTAGAGGGTCTGACAATACCTTTCTTCATCAAGTCGTGGATGTGTTGCCTAAGTACTTGCAATTTAGGTGGCGCGTAGTGGTAGGCTTTAGAATGCATCAGGACGTTGTCGAGGAGTCCAAGGTGAGCATGTTGATTGAATGAAACTTTACTAATTGGTATTTTCCTTTCGATACTAGTATTTTTTTACTCGGTTATTTTTTTCCAATACTAATTTTTTTAAGAAGATGAAATCTGCCTCGGTGGCGTAGTTAGCTAACGCATTAGTAGCAGGCTAGACTGCTGAGGACAGGGAGATCAAGGTTCAAAGGTTGGGTGAACTGAAGGTGGTTTTTCCTAAATGGTTTTCCACTTTTCCTTCATGCAAATGCAGGTTAACTTCCTCTAAATTCAACCTTCCCAATTTCTAACCCATTAGCGTAATTAGTACTTAAGTGTATAGCCCAAATGATTGGTAAGACGCCGTACTTTAAAAAAATGCTAGATAGCAAAAAAGCATCTAGTAAAATTTCTTTTAAACTATCAAAAACCATTATAGTTTTCAGTGTTTGGATAAAAATGAAAATACAATGATGATGCAAAAGTTGAGATTTTTTTGTAACACAGCGTCTTACTACCTTTTTAGGTTATATGCCTATGTACTAATTACACTAATGGGTTAGGGATTAGGAAGGCTTAATTTAGATTAAATGCACCCGCATTTGCGTGGCGGGAGAGTGGAAAGCCAATTAGGGAAAACCACCCTCAGTGCACCCGACCAGGATCGAACCCCGATCTCGTCTTTGGCAGTCTAGTCCAACACGAGATTAGCATGTTAGACCACGTGAACACCAAAGTGGGTAATAGATTATTAACCCTTTGAGTGCCAACGTCGCTCAGAGCGATGCACGAAATATCTGCTAAACTTGCCAGCGTCGCTCACAGCGATCCCATGTTTTCGAGCTCTTAGTTCAGTATTAAGTCAACAGATAGGGTAGATTTTATTTCCACTGCATTCTCATATGTTCAAGCTACTTTTATTTGTCTTTGCGATATATCGAACCTGAAAATTATTTTATAACTTTTTACTTTATGAGTTTTATCGTTGGCCTTGTTTGTAAACATGGCTACTAAGAGGAAAGCTGTGATTCAAGACACAGAAATATTTGCAATATTTATTGACAGCTCAACCCAGAGTGATCAATTTGTTTGTGATTCTGAAAGCAGTGATTCTGAATTTGTAAATAATGAAACTGAACAGGAATTTTATTATAGTTAAAGTGAAAAATCGGAACAAGTAGGAGTGACAGCTGTCATTGATAACACGAGTATGAATACTAGTTATTCCTAAAGGGATGAAATAAATCTTGAAGATCAGGATAATCCACCCCAACCTCTTCATATCTATGCAAAAGTACCAGGTTTGAAGTCCCCTCACAGTCCCCTTCTGATTCCAACCCAATTATTTATTTTAGACTATTTTACTATAACCCTGCTAAAGTTGATTCTCACTGAAACAGCTTCTATGCATAACTAAATTTTAGTGTAAAATCTAAAGTTAGTTTTTTTTGTAAATCTTGTCATTTACTCAGTTTTTTATGTTCTTTTCAGTGATGTATTCTATTTCAAGCTATTTAAATTTTCAATGCTTAAAAATTAATGTTAATTAAAACAATAAAAAATTATTTTTTTAATATCTTGGCTAGTGATTTTTTTATTATATTTAAAAATTTAAAAAGTATATGTATAATTGAATCATCGCATTGGCAAGAATGTTAGCTAGTTTATGTAAAAATTTGAGTGCAATAAGTTCAAAGACTAATGAGTTACTAAAATTTAGACAAACTCCTGCATTTTTCAGGAAAATAGCTTGGCACTTTTAGCACATTTTTTGGTCATTTCTCTTGGCACTCAAAGGGTTAATACTAAATAAAAAAAACATTTTTCCAGATTAAAATTTCGATACCAATACTTACTGTTATCGATACTTTTCTTTCAATATTATCATGGCATCAATATTTTTCTTCCGAATACTTTTAATGAGTACAGTATCAATACTTTTCTTCTGAATACTTTTAATGAGTACAGTATCAATACTTTTCTTTCGATACCCCATCCCTAGGTAGAATTTTGAGTGAATGTACTCAAATATGTGTGAAGGGAATGTGTTTGAAAAAAAAAAATCTATCAGTGCCCAGAGACCCACATTGTGGAAACACAGTCTAGGGCATCTAGCTCATCTAGTTTGGTTTGCTAGTGACTTGAAAATGAGGTTTGAATCATGGCCAAGTTAAATGAAGGTGATTTTTATTTACCAGGCTAGTTATCCACTCTTTATATGTGAAACATTTACAATAAACTGTATCCCAATCCTTCCTAACACATTAGTAGAAATATATGTAGATAACCCCAACAAAAGAGGCAATGAAAAAGAAAAAAAAGTTGTCAAATTTTCCCAGCCATGGATGAGGCTTTAGAACATGGATCGGATAAGATTGTGCCAGCTACCACAGTTATACAATAAATACAAGTAAATTATTTTAGCAAAATGTATACCTTTCCAGTCGTTTTATTGCTTCTTTAAGATTGTTTTTCAAGGATGCTATATAATGTTTGGTTATCAACGTAATTAGATATTGACCCCAAATTTTGTATTTTACTTTCAGAATCTTGGTAGGCCCTTCATGCCTTAAAAGTAATTTAGAAATTTTGCTTTCTTAGTTATTTAATTATCTTGATACATATTTAAGTTTGACAGCCAGATGTTGGCATAATATTTATATCTGCTCACCTGCAAAGGTTGCTCATTCTGAAGGGTTTGCTTGTCAGCGGCCAGGTCCCAAAGCGCGGGTGCAGCGAGGCCTGTGTCCGACTCTTTGATGCCGGTCAGCTCGTTAACTCGCTTTATCCCTGTCTGGATATCATCCTCCACTGTCTTAATGCTTTTAGTGTACTGACCTTGGCCCTGAAAACACACAATTGGATAACCCAGCAAGGCATTCTTTCTGAGAACCCCAAGTGGTAGCTCAAGCTCAAAATCAAGGCCTTCTAGGTTCTTTTGACCACATGTTGACATAAATTAAAATGGTTTTATTTCTAAGAGTTTGTGAGGATTTTATTTTGATACCTAGTGCTGTACAGAGAGTACATGAGATGGCAGAGAAAGCAAGACTGAGATGGTATGGTCATGTAATGAGGATGGAAAAAGAGAGGATGCAAAATAAAATGTTGGAACTGAAGTACCTATGTAAGAATAAGACCACAAGGAAGGCCAAGAAAGAGATGGGAAGAACAGATAGCAGAAAGTACTCAACTGAGAGAAGAATGGAAGAAATCAAAAGAGGAAGAATAGTGAAAGGAGAGAGGAAGATGGAGGCATTTTACTAAACTGACCCGGTCATAGGTTGGAAATAGTTGATTAAAAACATTCTTAAGCACTTTAAATAACATATTTATCAATATTATCTGTTGCTTCCTAACATTTTTTATTTGTTGATGCATGGAAGGTTATGATTTGTTTGCTTGGGGTAGTTTATGATTTTAAATATTAAATACACCAATGAATATCAAAACACAGGCTGCAAATCATTGTAATTATGGCACTCTCTGAATGAAGGGGACCACATTTCAATTAATCTAAAGGTCGCTCATAAGTAACTAACGATTCCACATGTCCATCACAGACCCAGCCTTAAACTTTGAGTGAAGAATGACCTTGATCATGGAATGAAACCTGGAGAGCTCAGTGGTAGAACAGTGGCACACTAAACCAAAGGCCGGATGACCGTGGACACATTTTTTTACGGACCTTGATGAGATAACAATAAACAGAAGAAATTATGCTATTTTGGTGGACAGCCGGTATACATGAGATGTCGGCCTTAACCCACCCCTCCAAAGAGAAGAGCGCGCCACGTGGATGTACATGACCTTGGCAACACTGCTCAGTCTGGTAGCAGTCCATGTTTCTGACAGTTCAATCAAATGCACTGTTTTATTTACTCAATGGATTAAATATGTGCAATATAGTAAATACCCAGAACTAAAAACCTTAACCATAAAAATGTGTACAATGTTTGACTCAACATAATATGTGTGTGAAGAAGCATTTTCAAAGATGAGCTTCCTCCATGACTCAATGATAATCCGTTGCACAAATTTCACTCCAAATTTCAGGCAGGTCGTTCAAAGTAAAAAATGTTATTTCTCACAGTGCACAGTGAATATAATAAACATGAATAAAATGTCATAAAATTATTAATTATTATTATTATTATATTATTAATTAATTATTAATTATTGATTTGTAATCTATGTTTTTTCGTATCACTTGTAAATTGACAAAATAGAATAAAAAAAGGTTTGTTTGAATAATTTCACTTTTTATTTACTAGGAATACATTGTTTTGTTTTTGTTAGTATATAAGTAAAGTAACTAAGAGGAAAGAAAATCACGAGTTTGAAAAATGTGTGTCTGTAGGACTTGACTTTGAGCCAGTGATCATGTTTGTCAGAATGTGGAAGTCTGGCAAGCTCTGTCATAAATATATATATATATATATATATACTAGCAGACCCGACAGACGTTGTCCTGCCCGAACGTTGGCTTTTCGTTTGGATGGCATAAATGATTTCGATAATAAAACAAATACTATGTGATCATTACAATTACAAATTCACAATGAACTCCAATTAGTGAGTTACACAAATATTACAAATTCAGTGTTTGTCAAGACAACATACAAAATAAAACCTCTTTTCATTTTTGGCATTTCGCCCACAACTCCACAAATATCAGCTGTATCGAAAAACAAACATAATTATGAATTATTCTCAGAAGTTCAATTATTCATGAACTTTTCAGAAGGTTTTAACGGTCAATTATTGATTTTTTTAACGCTCAATTATTAATATTATATTAATTATTATAAATATTGGGCGGTGGTGGTGGTGGGGGGTGAAATTTTGAGGTCACATGTTCTGATATGCAAAAGATCTAAAAATAAAAAATAAATAAAAAATCCTTAAAAAATATTAAAAAATTCCTAGAACCCGATTGCAGCGCCACCTACCGGGTCCAATTGTGAATCTAAACCATCCACGGACCCACTCAAACACACACAAAAAATTTCATCAAAATCGGTCCAGCCATTTAGGAGGAGTTCAGTGACATACACACGTACAGAAGAATTTTTTATATATATTGATTGTTTTAGGTTTAAGTGGGTAAATTGGGAGCTGCTTGAAATGATACAACTATGTGAAAAAATATACAAGATAGTTAAATTGAACCCAGACAATTTAAATTATATGAGTGATTATAATATACTAGTTAGGAATAATGCTACAGCACTTAAGATAAGTTTATTTTAACGTTATTTTTCAAGCAGGTTTATTACACCAACCATGAAATGTCAGAAATGTTAGATTATATTATTTTATATTATTAATTATATGTATTATTTTATAAACTGTGTAGAATGCATGATAAGAGATCTAAAGTAACACCAAAAGCTCACCCTGTGATAAATGTTCTAATGGAATTTTAAAACATTGTTCAAAGTTTTTCACAAAGTATATTTATATGTTATTTAATAAATTCATCACAGAAGGTAAATTTCCCAAACAACTAAATATCTCAAAAATAGTCCCTAAGCATAAAGGTGGTATTTTGAAATTATTCCCTCCATCAAATTATAGGTCAATTTCTACAGGTCTAATTTCCTCCATATAAAAAATATTAGAAGAAATAATGAAAAATAAGGTAGTCAAATTCTAGGATTTTTTTAACATAGCCAATATTAATTTATTTCAGTAAAGATGCCGAAATTAAAATGTGTTAGTAAAATACCCTAAGAAATTAAGTGTCAAAATCTAAATAGTTTAAAAAGAGAAATTAAGAATTTTCTTTTTAATAATATGGATTGCCATATGCAGAGGAAATAATAAGGGGATCATCAGTTTGGATTTTAATGAAATAGATCAACAATGGATCAAATTTGTAGAATTGTTAGTGGATGTGCAAGAGTGTTAATATATAACAAAAGATTAGCTAACAATTTTCAAGGAAATTGACCTGTTTCGAAAGAAAGCAAATTGTGATTGCTGCAGAAGAGTATTGCATATTAATTGGTTTTATAATATAGGCATCAATACTACAATTTTACAGATTTTCAACAATATTTGTTCCTACATCACTAAGGTGAGTTTGGTTTTGAATTTCTCACTATAGCAAAGTTATTTTTTAAAAACCTCTATTGGATTAAATCCCATTTACAGAGTCCGTAAGCTCCGCAGCTTTATAGTTCCTAGAAAGAAAATCCTGTCTTCACAGTCAGTGTTCGTAATCCCGTAAATGTGCCAACCAATGAGAAAAATGGAAACAACGTCCAATTAAACTTTTAGAAGGAAAATTTTCTAGAGTTAGGAGCAAGCAGACAATAGCACATCTAAACCATTATTAACACAAGTAACTACACTACATATTTAAATTTAAAGAAATCCAGGATAGGCTGCATTTGAAAGGTAGGTTAAGTGCAGTCACAACTAATATATTTAAAACATGAGCTAGTTAGTGTAAATGTTATAATGCCATTGACCATTGGCGATTTAATTTTGATGTGCACACACACTTACTTTGCTGTGATTAGTAGCCCTTAGCAGTCTGTATAGACTAATCTATTATTATTATTATTTAGCACTGTGTCTTACTACCCGTTCGGGTTATACGCTTAAGTACTAATTACGCTAGTGGATTAGGAATTGGGTTGGTTGGATTTAGAGGAAGTGAACCCGCATTTGCGTGGAGGGAGAGTGGAAAACCATTTAGGAAAAACCACCCCCAGTTCACCCGACCGAGATTCGAACATCGATCTCCCCGTCCTCGACAGTCGGGCTCAACACGACTAGCGCGTTAGCCAACTACACCATCGAGGCGGGTTATAGACTAATCCTTAGTTAAAATTGAATCAACTTCTACAGTGATAAGGACTAAGAAATTAAGGATGACTATGTAGACAAAGCAATCTGTTACTAAGGAGCCGATCTCTTACGGAGTACTATGGACCTTAAGAATACAGTCTGTAAATGGGGCTTTACCCACATTTTTGAGAGAGCTATGCTAGTATTAATTTTATGATTTTAGGTTTTTTTTTGGAAAACTCATTCGCCTAAAACGGTAAGGTATTTGGTTTTGTCCCCGGGTTTTTTAATGACATGAATTATGACTTCAAAGACTTTTCAGGAGAGAAATTAAATTTAGTTGAAGATATGTCTATTATTAATAAATTACTTACATATGTTTTTAAAAGGGCAATATCTCCCTCGTCCAAAGCTGGAACACAATCAAATGTAAAAAATTATATACAATTATTTTAAAATGGAAGAACTCTTGAATTGTGAGATCTATTTAAATTAATGAGAATACACGTACCTTTAATTTCTTTCTCTTCTTCTTTTTTTTCGTCTTTCTTCAATTTCCTCTGATCATCCCCTAGAAAGTCTGGCATTTTAATAAAAGTCAAATCCTTCTTTTAAATATTTGTCTCTGATAACTCTAGACACACTCCAATTTACAAAAGATTAGTTAACTTCAAATAACTATATATTTCTCGTACCAACTGTTGTTTATTTAAACTAAATCCATTTACTAATGTTATTTTATCCCAATAATCAAATACACATAAGATAATACCTATTTTTCAAATATCAAAATTAAAACAACTTTAAAATACATTTTATAGTTTAAAATGTGTGTTGAAATAACAAATATAATAGGGACTTAAATATTAATGTGTTGGTTAAACAAATAGAAGGACAATGACAGACCATTTTATAAACATGATTGAGTAGATTTTTTTGATCATATTAACAAAACCAAGAAATAAACATCTAACAATTTAAAGATAGACATAAAATGAAAATGTATAATATTAAGTAAACTTATGGTTGAACTAATTTAAAGCTAAAATCAGGGGCCTAGCAAGATATATACCACGCACCCAAGCAAGGAGTTAATTTTAGATGTAGCTAGAGAAGTGATGAACTGTGAAAGTGGAATGAAATGAAAATGAAAGTGAAAATACAAAACTATATCCAAAGTGGGGATTTATTGTTATATAGAACTAGATAATTTGTGACCTTTTATATACCAATAGGGCATAAGTAATAAATACAACAGTGGCGGCGAAGAAAACCACAATAAACCAAACTTAGTGAGGTGACGAGTGAAACTTTCAAGGCAATTATGATGGCGGCAACAAGGTTTAACGAGTTTAATGAGGGGACGGAAGACTTGATGAGTTATTTGGAAAGATTGGATATGCATTTTTTGGTACATAATGTGCAGGAAGAAACTAAAGTTCCATTATGATTGACGATGATCGAACCAAAAACATATAAAGTTTAAAAAAAACTTGTTGGTACCAGATCTGCCTTCTTCAAAAACTTTTGAATGGTTGGTTAATGTGATGTAACAACATTATGCTCCTAGAAAATCCATTATAGCCGAGAGAGTGAGGTTAGGAAAGCGGTTTCAACGAAACGGTGAAAGTATAACGGAATATGCCGTGGAAATTAAACATATAGCGGCTTCATGCAACTATGGAGCGTTTCTAGGCGAAGCTTTGCGTGATAGTGGTTTGCTATCACAAGAGATTCGACAAAAGTTAATGGCGGAAGTAGAAATAACATTTCAAGAGGCACTAAACGTAGGACTGCGTCTAGAGGAATTTTATCGTCAAGCGAAAGTGTTTAATAGTCAGCCAGGATCAAGTTGTTTATACAAGAGCTGAAAGGTGCAGGCAACCGAGAGTTATACTGAGGGCAGGAAATATGGACAAGACAAAGGAGGGGTCCAAAGTGTAATTATGCTATCGTTGTGGTAGAAATAATCATTCTGCAAGCGGTTGTTTTCTTTCAAAAATAACAGATGCCATAGGTATGGAAAATTAGATCATTTGAAATTGGTGTGTAAAAGTGCTGGGAAAGTGCAGGAAGTATAAATGGAAGTAGAAGAGGGCAGTTTGGATTTTTGTAATATTCATGCGATTAATATGAAAGATCTAGAGGAACAATGAACAGTTAGTGAACAGGAAACCTGTGAGTATGGTAGTGGATAGTGGGGCTGTAGTCACCATATTTTCCTAAAAATGGTATAGAAATCAATTTCCACAAATTAAATTAAGTCCAACATCTTTAAAGCTTAAAACATGCTCAGGACAGCCACTTGAAGTAAAAGGGGAGTTCCAAGCGACAATATCACACAAGGGACAAACCGTACAGCTCCCGGTTGTAATGGTAAAGGATAGTTCTACAAGATCGCAGGCTTTATTAAGAATAAACTGGCTCAAGGTATTAAAAATTAACTGGTCTTCAGTAGAACAGGTGATTAACAGGAAATAAAAGAGTATACATACATCTGAGAAATTAATTAAAGAACACAAAACATTGTTTGAGAAAACATAAGGCCCGATAAAAGGAATCAAAGCAGGGATTGTGCTTAAAAAAAAAGTCATCCCAGTATACTGCAAAGCCCGACTGGTAACGTATGCGATTAGAGGGCAAGTTGAAAAAGAGTTGGAGGAATTATAAAAAGCAGGAATAATATATTAAATTACACAGACATAATGGGCGACACCACTCGCGTGTGTGGCAAAACCCAATAATAAGGCAATAAAGTTATGCGGTGATTTTAAAGTGACTTTGAAACAATACATTAAAAGTGAACACTATCCCCTACCAAAACCTGAGTATATTTTCACTGGTATCTCTGGAGGTAAAGTTTTCTCCAAAATTGATTTGAGCAAAGCATATTTACAGTTAGAGGTGGGAGAACGCTCACATCCACTCCTTACAGTAAACACTCATAAAGGACTTTATAGGTTTGCACGCCTACCTTATGGGATAGCAGTGACAGCACAAGTTTTTTAACAATGCATGGATAGGGTGACAGGGACTAGAAGATACTTATTGTTACCTTGACGACATACTGGTAGCAGGTTGGGATAGGGTTGATGCCTACGAGAAAACAGAAACGGTGTTACAGAGACTAAAAGAATATGGAATTAAGCCTAATTTGTCAAAATGTGAATTCTTGAACACTAGTATAGTATTTGTGGGACATAAACTTGATGAGAATGGTATCAATTCACCGGATGGACTTGTCAAAACGATATTGGATGCGCCAATACCCAGTGATGTAAATAGGTTAAGGGCCTATCTTGGACTTATAAATTACTATGGTAGATTCTTAAATAATTTAGCATCAAAGCTTCACCCCTTATACAAATTATTGGAATCTAAATCAAAATGATATTGGGATACTGACTGTCAGTCAGCCGTTGAGAAAAGCAAAGAGTTATTAATAAAAAGTGAGGCTTTGGTTCCATGTAACCTAAATTTTCCAATTCAAGTGACGTGTGATGCTAGTCCACATGGAGTAGGAGGGGTGATCTCCCATATTATGGAAAATGGTGCCATAATACCTGTAGTTCAAAAAAGTGTTGTGATGCTGTATGCGTACGACCTATTGGTGTGCGGTTGAACAAGATGAGCCTCTCGTGAAAACTCAAGGCAGTAATGCCAAGCGTTGCACTGTGATTAACAGATATTCGCAGGAAAAAGATCAACTCGAATCATTGATCTCTATAATATAACTGGATGGACATCTGTGGCTGAAATTTTCGAGCTGTCGTCTGCATACTATTGTGTAAGAGAGAAAAAAACATTCGAGTATATCTTTCTCTCTTACACCCAGACAAGACAATGTAGCATTTTGACACCGTTCATTAATTTTATTGAATATAGGAGATACATCAATGTTTGAGTAGTTAGATTAAATAAGTATGTTAGTAAAAGCTCTGAAGAGCATATCAAACTTCGAAGCTGGTTAGTTTTTTCTTTATATGAGTTGATGTAGCTTAATATATACGATAATTTTTGAAGGAAGCTCGCTTGTAAGGCTTTATATCGTTCCAGAAATCTACCCTATAGTTGTGTTTAGTTAAGATAAAAGTCCTTCCCGATGGAAATTTCTACTCGTTCTAAATGTCCGTTTATCCTAACAAAATATTATATATGTGATAGTATTCCGGCAACAAAAAAAAGAGTAAATATTGCAGAGTGATAAGGCGGCTATAGCCCCCCTTATGACCGATTTATGCGCGCCCGTGGCTGTAACATCATTGATTGTAGTCCATCGACGGGAACGTTTCAACTCTTATAGTAATTTCTTCACTAACAATAAAAATCCATGACATTGTCATTCATTTTGAATATAGAATATTATGACTAACAATAAAAATATAACACTTATCACAGCATACGTAAACGTGGCTTTGAGTTACACTTGAATGACAATTGGAGGAATGTGGAGGCACAACCCTGGTGGAGGAGCGTCCCTCGGTTTTTGTCACATGTGTGGAAGGTAGAAAGGCGGGATATGTCGCCTGGAAAATGGACCCCGGCACATTCCAACACGACATGACCTTGAAGCCGAATCTGACATACCTCTGTCGTGAGAAATTTATCACTTGTCTAGCATACCAACATTTAACCAATTCGTTTCCATTTTTCGCGAGATAAAAACAGCTTGAACGCAGCGGGAAAAATTGTTTGTGTGGCCTTAGCATAAGTGTGGGCTGGGGAGGGGAGGAAGGCACGCCTGCGCATCACCTTCCCTTTAGCCTAGAGTGCCTGTTAGCGTTTGGGTTACCGCATGCATCACTGCTGGTAACATACAGAATCAGGCGCGATGATACCGAATGCTCAGAAGCGCGGCTGAGGTAAACATACACATCAACGCAATACTATTACTAAGATTGGAAACAATACTTTTTACTCTTATGTCTTCAAACATGCAGCTCATGCTAAACATGCATAGAGGATTCATCCCTGATGCAGACAAATACAAATATCTTATCCAAGCAACTCTACCCAATTGCAAATCGTGTGCTATTTTTGACAGTTCCGGCCACTGTAGAGAACTACTCCAATTCCCATTGGAACGTTACGACATTCGTTGTTTGGTGGTGTAGCTACTGAAGAAAAACACCATTTGTTGTATAGGATATTTATGGAAACCTTGGAAAAACCTTATGTGATTTTGAAGTCATAGGGCAACAAGTGAATACGGGGTGTAGTTCTTTTAAAAAGGGTCCATGGCTGGAAGAATTTAAGTCAGAGAAGACACAGATCAATGATAGTGAAGGTCCAATTGAGATATAAATAGGCGCTGATGTGGCTGGAAGGTTAATTACAGGATCAACATGTAAATTAAACAACGGTATTTTTTGTAAGACCAAATATAGGTATAATGCACCACACAACAATTAGCATCTGTTATAATGGCTCTCATGCACCCAACATCAACAATACAATCAAAGTGCTGCAACCCTTGTATAGTACAAAGAAAAATGATACCAAAACACACAACAATCGGTTAAAATGTGATTACATTCAAATATAGGACCTGGCTTTTATAACATATCACATACAATATTTATACATATATATAAAGCCGCGTTGACATGGTACAAGTATACTTGGATCACAACTTGGGCCAAGTGTTCTTGTACAAGTGCACTTGGTCCAAGTTAGTTGCCACGGTTAGTCACTTGGACAATCATGTATGCATTAAAAAGATGGTTGATTTGGTTTTGGAGGGTATTGGAGCGGTCGTTGATATCCTCATACAGGAAGTTGAAATCCATAGAAAAAAAAGTTCAGAAAATAGAAAGCTTGGACCTTGAACTGAATACTTGATGCTCTTGAAGCTTCCTCAAATTTATTTCGCGGAGTAGCGGTTGAAGATGAAGACACTTTCATATATGATTAATTACTGTGCAAGTTGCTAGGATCTATAAAACCAATAGTTCAAAAACTTGAGTGTGTATAGCCTGAAAAGTTATTAAGACGCAGTACAAAAATAAAACTTGATACTAACATGAGAGCTGCAATATCTGCTCTTCGTTACAATAAACAACACTCCCTTTGCTTCATTCAGTTCTATGAACCTTACATTTTACCTATTCGTCCATTTGATTATTTTTATAACATTTCTTTTACAGGGTTCACTTTGCGTTTTTTGAGACGACGCCATTTTTAATCCCATCAAAGTTCGACTTGGATCTAAATAAGTTAGCCACCATCCTACTCAACTTGGAATATAGCCTCTTGTCCAAGTGGGCTGGGATGAATTGTTGACACGATCCAAGTAGCGTACAAGTGATGGGTGTGCAGCGTCCAAGTTTGCTTTGTTCAAGTATCCTTGGGTCGTGTCAGCGAGGCTTAACCAATTCTTCGAAATGTATCATTTATCATCATGGAAACATTATAGTCCTGGCTGTTTAAAAAAAAAATGTCCCATATCATTTAAAATACAAGCAGAATGCTTGATTCCCATGCTAAACGTAATATTTCACAAGTGGATAGTTTAACATAGTTTACACGAAGATTCCATTTCCACAGTTTAGTTGAAACATAGAGCTTTAAGAAATTACCAGTTCTAAGAGTTGCAGATTTATAATTACTTGTATATTGTCTGATTTATACGATAACAGATTGTGGTTTTATCAGCTAAACCCCTTAAACCGGCTAAGGGAAGCATTTGTGTTTGAAGTAATAGGGGTTGACATGGCAGGTCCTCTATTTCTAAGAGACGAGGGCAATGACTTTTATAGGAGAACTTCTGAGACCCATACAACGACTCTACCCACAAGAGATTCCTGATTATAGTTGTGGTCCGCTGAGGACCTGGTTGGACGAGAAGAAAGCAGCTACTTCAGAAAAAACTTCCAGAACTGAAGTTAATCCCACAAAGATCACACACTCTGGCAAAATTATAACGTCCCTACACGATATGGAGTCAGGATGATAGGAAATGAATGACTGCCAAAAGGATTTGAGTTTTTTTTTTTTCTTATCTCATCTCTCAAAACTCAAAGAGATAATCTCCTTGATCTCCCAGGATTAGTCAGAGGATTTTGGGGGCTTACTTTTAAACAAAATAATTTATGGCATTGTTTATTTTTGAGAACATAGTATAAACAATGTTCAAATAAAATATACCCAACCCGCGGGCTTATTCTTTCACTAGAACAACCTAAGCCCCTTATCATCTATCTCGGGCAGTCAGTATCTAATTGTACAAAAAGAAGAGTAAACACAGGGGATCTTATTGATTATTTCCTCCAAGCCCAGTGTCTCCCATGTTACGCCAGAATATACACAACTATGCCTAAGGGAACAATTCATAAATACAATTAAATAGACGAACGAAGGAAAGTTCACAATCATGGCCCAACGGCTAATTTATTGGTGTGATTATTTACAATAAGATAAATAGAAATTTATATTGAATAATATATCGTACATAAATTAACAATATTTGGAAGGATGATCAAATCCCCCATACTACTGACTCGGTAATAGTGAACGCCACATTAAGCTATGCG
>CABFWB010000492.1:148530-193428 GCA_902151455.1 Timema bartmani | reverse complement strand
TTTTCACGGGCCATTGCAGTCCACAATTTGGGTCAGATGCCACTTCACACACACAGTTCATTTGTCGATTCCGATCGTTTGTTTGGCGTGATCATAGTTCTAATGTGAAATTGCAGCACGTCCGATGGCTGGGGTGAGTAATGTTTGTAGTCGGAGCAGGGTTAGTCATTCCACGGTACAAAAATAGTTTCATTCTATTACTAAGCTACAATAATATTTATATATTTACAGTACTGTCTGAGTTAGAAAATCAGTACAAAAAGTTAACATGTTCTACGTTTGCAGCAACCCTAGTGAAAAATTACATATAGTTCCATACGATTCTTTTAGGTCCAAGAGAACCAAGGAAATCCAGAATAGTACTCTTATGTGGGTTACTATAGCTTTCCCAGGAAATTGGTGAGACAATCAATTCCATATTTCATCTGGGACAATTTGTAGCATCACTCTAAGCTACAAGAATTTATTATGAAAAACATTGACAATATTGGCTGGTATTAAACTTTCAACTCACCAAAACTCCCCCATCCAATCCATCTGACTGTTGCCACTCCCATCCATGGTTACGCTATGTCACGTACAGATTCGACCGGCCGTATCAACAAACATCAACCAAATGGACTACAAGACTCGGTGAAACTATATTTCTGAAAGCAACTGCTAGTAGATGTGCCCAATAGTTGAACCAGCGACCAGCTTCTGCAAAGTTCGATTCTACCGGTAGTTACTGGAAATGCTGAGAACAGTGCTAAGAATGTTCTTTTACTCCCAACATCTTGGAGCCCCATGACGTCACATCCAGCCTGGGTGTACGAGATGCAATTCATAGTTCAAGTGTTGCCCCTCCCGCGTGATTTTCCTTGATTCCCTTACCACCCCTCTCTAAATAGCTATACTTATTTAATAAGCTTAGAGTGGCCTTAAGGCCCCATGCGCACCAGTCAACTGAATAGTTGGTTGATTGAGATGTCCTCGCACATACAACACAAAATGTCCAACTAAACTTTTTCCACCAGTCCTGGCATAAATTTGGTCTGGTATTTGGTAATCGGTCAAAGAAAATTAAAATGGAAGAAACAGTATTGGATAAATCCACTATCAAGACAATGAGTATCTACTTAAAAGGTAAATTCTATAAGTTGTATAGTGATTTACGGGCTTATCCAAATACATTTTTCAACATGAAATGTTTAAAATCTTAGATAATAGGCATGGGTCCGTGAAATAAATCACAAGGGTCATTTATTTTGAGATCATGTTTGCGAGCATGAGGGACTAATATATTAATGAACAGATGTGAACTTACATAATTATCAGGTTTAATCATGATGCCTAAATATTCTAAACTGGGGAATTATGCTTAAAATTTATTTTGTGGTACGCCTATGTCACCCTGTACGCAAATAAGAATGCTTAAAGTTGATCAGTAAGTCAGAGTTTTATTATTACAACCTGATAATTTATTATAGGAAGTCCCTTGAAATTTTTTTTTGTTCCATACATCTATAAATGTGGGGTCTTGCAAGGCATTTGTCGTTTTGTTAGCTTTCAAGCTACATTTACCTATGTTTGTAAAACTTTATTGTTCCGGTCATATATAATTTTGATAACTATTAACACTATATTCACATTTAAAATGTTTTCTAACTTCTTAATTAGTTATGTCCTCTCTTTGGTATTTATTCCTAAGTATTTCAAGATCCTTTATGAACCTTAATTATTATCCTCTTCATTGGTTAGGAATATTTGTAGTTAGCATTTGATATTTTTCAGGAGGATCATACTTAACATTATTTGGTATCTGAGAGCGACTGTGTGGGTTGCATGTTTATGAGAGCTGTTTTTTGACTTTTATGCTTCCCTTGATTTAGTATAATAAAGGTGGCTTAGGGTGTTCGAAAACAAGGTGCTTAAGAAGATACTTGGTCCAAAAATGGATGAAGATAGTGGGGAGTGGAGGCTACATAATGATGAGCTGCATACCCTATACTCATCACCAGACATTGTTAGGGTAATAAAATCTCGCAGATTATGGTGGGCAGGCCATGCAGCATGAATGGGAGTATATAGAACCACGTTAAAGGTATTGAATGGCAAACCCAGTGGTAAAAGACCACTGGGAAGACCCAGACAGGATGACATTTGGATATACCTGAGAGAGATAGGGTGTAATGAGATAGACTGGATAGAACTAGCTCAAGATAGGAATAGGTGGCATACTTTTGTGAGTATAGTAATTAACTTTCGAGTTCTTAATGGCATAGAGTAAGTAAATAAGTAAAAAAGACTACAACTTTGAGTCTGTGGTTACATGAGTTTTTCTTTGGGATAGAACAAACCACATACGTTAAGAAAAAAGAAGCAGATTACTGGAAAAATGATGGTCTGATAGAAGAAGAAATACAACAAATTTTTATTTCTTTGAAGATGGAAGTGACAGTGACAACAGTAGTATGTTAAGTAGCTACTGTAACAACACTTGACCGACAAATATCAGCTGTCGAGAAGTTAATTTAGTATTTAAGATAAGTTAGAATTACTTACATATTCAACTTAAGAAGCAGAAGTCTCATATTAGCCAGTTATGTCCCATTTTCCATTTGGTACTGACTGTACTAGAGCACTATGGGTATCTCCTCTCACCCCTTCACCTTTCATACTCTAGAGCAATTGACCACGATATGCAATGTTTTATGTGTCAAGTAGTAGCACGTACGCAGTTCGAATATTGTAGACAAGGTTGAACTATTAAGTTTTAATTTTATTGTTTGAGGTAATATAGAGACCTAAGAAAATAATAGCTTTAAAAAAGGGCCTTTAATAAACTTAACTATAAAATTGTTTTCTGATGATTGTAAAGCATTTAAAGTTGCCTGATAATGAGCTAGGAATAAAACTGAAAAAATTTTTTTTTTTTAATATTATCACTATTGTAAAAAGTCTAAACAATTTAGCACTATTAGAACTCAATTAGTCCTATACAGGATGGCCAATAAACTTTTATTATAAAATTCCCATACTTTGCCAGAGTTTCCAGACAACATTTAAAAAAATTCCAGACCTTACCTTTTTATAGTTTTTCTTGGTGGATGGGAAAATTTTTCATTTATTACATTGATCACATATTTTCAAAAACTCCTAAGCTATCAAACAACATTATTATATGTTCTTGTTCATTTTCTAGTATTTAATTAAGTAATATTTGTGGCCCTGTGTAAATTTGTTATAAAACTAACACTGTATACAGTGCCGTTACTACTTCTTTGGTTTTACATGACAGTTAGCAGATGCTATCAGTAATGCCAACATTGTCTGAAAGTAACTTTTGTCAACATATTTGGAAATAATTATTATTTGCTAAGTATTACTATTATCATCACTAAAAATATTATCAATCACTTTTAACAATACTTCTACAAGGATTACAGTATAATTTTATTTTCCATAATCAAATTTAAGAATAAAAAGTCTAGTAAATTCATTCTAGTTTTTCTTTTAACTCTTGTGGCAATTACAGGTTAAATAAAGAGTGTGCAGTTTTACATTTAATGGTACTATATTCAGTTATTAATATTTTTATAACTGGCCTCACATATCTTTAACATAAATAAATGGTTTATGATAATAAAGAGGAAAAACATACAAAATATTTGTGAAATAATATAAAGTTGAAATTTTGTTAACACAAGTATTAATACAATTCGTCGTCTAACCAGCAACAAGGTCCCCTATGTCACCAACTGGCAGCACAGCTTCTATTTAGTGGCCATACTTGTTTTTAGCATCTAAGGCAACTTTTAACGATCTCATGCTTTTAATAATTAATTGGAATTATACAGTAAAAGAAAACTTCAAAACTATACAAACAACCAAACAGTTATTCTCTATAACCAAAATCTAACAATTTTAAATATACATTATAACAGTGAATTATCGTATAAAATACAGTTAATAAAACCACGTGCAAGTGTCTACAAGTTAAGGCAAACAACAATATTTTATAATTGAGTATTTAGGCATGTCAATGCTACTGTTAATAATTTTATTACAAATTTTAATAATACAGTGTCTTTTTTTAATATTAATATTAAATATTAATTCTTTTGTGAGTATTAGTTCGCTGTGTGAACGTGTTATCCTTGGAAAATAAACGGTTTTTAGTGATCCTAGAATAATTATTTATCTAATATAACATTAAAGCATGTGATAAAAATATAGCGAGTGTTTCTCAGTGATCAATATACATTATTCCAACATTTAAGTCTGTGTATCAAGACTATAAAATATATCTTTTAACCCCAAGATTGTGTTGTGTTGCCCTATAGGCTAAACCTCGAGTTTTAGGATTTTTATGGTATTCCAACTATCGACCCTTACGAGAAACTTATTAAGGAAGATTGGGACCGGGAAATGAAAATGGATGCAAGTAAGACCCACCCACCTATCATCATTAACCTGGCTGAAGACGATGAATATGATGATGTAGAAGAAGTTCTTGCGACCCCGTTGGAAAACACTTAAAAGTTACAAGCCAGTTCATAACGAATATGACTTATTTGTTGTTATAGGGTTAAAAAGGTTTATAAAGTGTTTCTTTTTCTCTGTATAATATTACATATTCAGATTTTTCAGATTTATATTGTTATTAATAATACTACTAACAAATAATTATTTACAAAATAAAGAAAAATATTATTAAAAATTATTAATTAATAATAATAAAAACTAATATGGGATTAAATGCTAAAAATGTTAAAATGTTTAATATTATAGAATAATTAATAATTAATACTACTAATAATTAATACTAACATATCAAGGTCATAATAAAAAAAAAGTTTTTTGTATATACCTAAATTTTGACTGTCAGAAGTGACAGCTGCTAAATACATGTTTTTGCAGATCATATGGTTCAGCAGAGGGATATATAATTTGGTCTGGTAACTTTTCAAAGCTGTCAGATGTGAGCTGTCAATCACCACCAAAGAAGCCATGAGGCTACTGTAGCTATCTCATGTTGCCAGAATGCTATATTTAGACAATGAATTTTGTTAACATCAAAAAACAAAATCTCTCACTTTTGTTTAAATGTTTAGGTGCAGAATCAGTAAAGTATTTAAATTCTCTGAATTTTCCTTATTTTTGATTAAATACCCTGTTTTCTCTGATACTAAAAAATTCCCTGATTTTTCCGTCTGTAGCAATCTATGCTCAAAAATGAAAAAGTGCTCAATTCAAACTTGATTTTTTTAATATCAAATGCACACTTATATTTATTTAAATGATTCATTTGATGTTAAGAATTTATAATAAGGTTTGTTTAAAACAATTATAAATGGCTGTTTTTACAAGCTACAAACTCACAACGCTATGCAGCAATCATTGTGCTAGTTCATATTGTGACAATTTATACAAATAAAAAGATTCAAAAACTGATCCACTTTTACATGCTGTGTAGTGAGGAGAGTCATAGGGGTGGTCTTACCCTAATCACACATTTTATTTCTATATGTTTATAGAAAAGTAACTTTTTTTAGTGTAGCTGCTTTGGATGTGAACCATTCTCTATAATTTATTGTATAGCTGAAAAACTTATTCTGAAGACGCCATTAATGACATCTACCTTTAAAATAGGTCACACTCAAAATAAATATATAAAATACACTCTTTAGTTTTATTAATCACCAAAATAAGATGATAAAACTAGATTATTTATTAAAACTTCCCGACCACATGATTATCAAAGAATCAAACAGTTGATGGAAGAGAAATGCTTAGCTTGGCCAGGGATTTTATAGACAATTACCGCCTAATTGTTGATGGTGCAACTGAAAATGAGGAGAAAAATACTGACTGGGGATAAACTTATATCTGTATGATCTCTGATCAAGATACTGATTATTGTTTCAGCAAACAGTCCTTACTATTTAAATGCGATATATAAGTTAGGTATCTCAAATATAAGTTCTATTTCAAATTTATAGAAAAATCTTTATTAATAATCTTAAATTCAGTTTCAGACAGTCAAACTTTGATACAATATTTAGGGAAAAGATTTGACCAAGTATTTTAAAGGCAGTGGGTGACCAAAATGATAACTTATATTCAGATGGCCAAGTAATATGACCAAAATTCAAGAAAATTCTGAAGAATTGTGAAATTCAATTGGCATTATTTTTTTAAAGATATTTTTATTTATTAGGGATTCAATACAAGTGAAAGCTGATAAAATTTTCATCTGTCTGAAAAAGAGATATAACAGTATAGTTTCCAGAATCATTGTTTTTTCAACAAATAATTTTTGTTTGGCATTGATTTACTCGCATTTTATTGGCAAAGTGATGTATCTAACTCATAAGAGTAACATTTTGTTGTATTTGGAAGGTACAAGAAAGATGGATTGAAACATACAAAGAGCAAGACGCAATTTATGTCAATTTTAGTCACAGAACATTAGATGGTGAAAATATCAGATAATTTTATTGATATTGAAAAAAATGTGGCTTTCTGAAACCAGAATAATCATAGATAACATTTTTATCTCTATCAGGAAATTATTAAATATTCTTAATAATTTTGCTCAGGGTTTATTTAATCATTATTTAGTTTGTAATAAAGTAGCCACACATTATAATCAATAACATTCATAGAGCATAGTTTGCTATATATTTATAAATTGCAATGGTAAAATTCTGGTATTTTAGGACAGTAGGCCTATTTTCACAGTTCAACATTTAAAAGAATATGACAGACAATGAGCATTTGAGAGTGTTTGCTTGGAATCCAAAATGTGTTTGATTAAAATAAAAAGGCTCAACATTTGTGTTTAGTTGTGTAATCACTCTTAATTTAACACAATAAAGTAAAATTGCTATCTTTACAAAACAAGATAAATAAAATGTACACAAAAAATTGGTCAAAAACAATCAGTAAACAATACAATATCTTTCTGAAACATTAATATAATAAACTTGACCATCACAGGGCAGTTTACCTAAATGGTAACATAATATACTATAATTAAGATCAGTTAAAACTATTCTAAAAGCTGAACACATTAGGTAGGTAGCATGCTTAGAGAAAAAAAAAATCATATAAATGATTTTTTGCATTGATAATGATTTTACATAGAAAACATTGTTAAATATAATATTCACTAAAACCTTCTTTAAATCCATATTAAATTCCTCAAATGAGCAGGTATTTATTTAGAATATTTATTTGAATAACACACACACACACACACACACACACACACACACTATCCAGATATTAAATGATTGTGTGCTGATTATTTAATATTATTTTTAACCTTAGCTATAATCTTTGTTGGAATATGTATTGCCTACAATATATAGTTTAATATATGAAATAAAGTTCAATAATGGTGTGTGTGAACATACCAAAATGTTGAGAAAATGAGTGTGGATCGAGTGTAAAAGCAAATATATGAAGGTAGAGTGTGTGGATCAAAAGGAAGGGGGGTAGGCCATGTAAGACATGGCTAAATGTTGTAGACGAATGTGTGAAAAAGAGAAACATTAATAGTTTTAAGAATAAAAGAGCATGTATGACTTATTGCCTTTATCAAACAAAAATAGAAGAGTGAATACACTTCATTAAATATAAATATTTAAACATATCCGTTTGGCTTAGGTGGCAAGGATGGCTGCTAAAATAGGGAGGTATTGTTGATTATTGGTGGGTTTTTATATGTACGGTGGTGTGAATTTGGTGATTTCCAAGGAACAGATTTACATCACAGGAGGTGAGACCATGCTGTGATTTATCTTGGGTGAAATTTAAGGGGTTGCATTTATTGAGATTATATAGAAAGATGTCCAAGGAAGCTCAGGAGTGAGTCCAGATCATGAAAATGTCATCAATGTGATGCAGCCATACAGAGGTTTTGATAGGCTAAGAATACAAAAAGTATTCTTCTGGTAGTCCCATGTAAAGATATGCATATGAAGAGCCACTAAAATAAATATATATATTTACATTTTCATGATCTGAACTCACTTTAGAGCATCCTTGAACATCTTTCTATATAATCTCAATATACCCAAACACACACACACATTAAATGTATTATTTGTATTGGATAACCATAGCTAAAGCTTTGAGAAATTTATCTTTATTCTTACAACAGTTGGCACAGTGTTTTTATAACAGTTTCTTTTTTAATTCAAACTGGAATAATTCAGTGTTGGTGTAAAGTGTATTCCCTCTTTTCTTTTTGTTTAATAAAGGTAGCAATGCCGAAATATTACTCAATGTGTGTTAAAATTTGTCTTTAACTATTTCTGCAATAGAAGATAGAAGAAAGAAAAAAGATTTTATATTTGTGCATTGGATTCTTAACCACATTTTTCCTCTTTCCCTAGGTAAATTTTCTCAATTGAATTTACACTTATTAGTTTATTTTTTTTCCTTTTTCTTTATTTTTTATGAATATTCATTGAAATTTGAATTATTCATGGAATTTTCAAATATTTAACATAGATATTGGAATATTTTAAGGGTGTGCATAGCTTTGAACTGGTTTCAAAACACAAATCAGCTTCGACTTTGCTTCAAAAATGATTCCGTCTTCAACATTTACAAAACGTTGCCAATAAAAATATTGACAACTGGAATATTCAATTTATGGTCAATTATTAATATTCTAAGCTGTTATGTACATTAAAAATCAATATTCACATGGACATATCTGAAGAAATTTAATTTTAAGTTGTGATATTACCTTAATTTATCAGATTAAAACAAAATATTACAAACAATTGTGCAATAAAACATTTTCCAATTAATTTTAGTGCTTAAAGTTATATAAATAGCCACAAAATAATATTTTATCATGCGTACAACAACAAAAAAATTTAACTTCAAGAATATTTCATAGGTTCGACTAGAGTTCACTTCAAATTGAAAAAGTGAACTTTGCACACCCCTAGTCTCTCATTAAATAAATATGATAGAACTGTAGAAAAATGAGGCACAACTAAAACATTATCATATTTATAAATAAACACTTCAATACTTTAATGACACATGACATCTTTCTCAGGGATTAGTGTAGTGAACAGAATACATAGTTTTTCAGAAATATACATTTTTATTATTTAATAGTTCATATCTACAAACACCTCAAATCCTACACAAGTACATATTTTAATTTCTATTTCATGAAATTGCTGTAATGAGGCAGTCTAGGATGAAAATATTGCATCAAAATAACCCCCTTCGGTGGTTCCAAAGGTCAAAGACGTCACTCCCACAATAGACTAAACGCCAATGACAGGGATATTGGGGTTTGAATTCCAGTTGGGTGTAATGAGGGTGGTATTTTCTAAAAAGTTTTCCACTCTCCCTCCACACAAATAAGAGTAAACTTCCCCTAAATTCAACCTTCCTCATTCCCAACATATTAGTGTATTTAGTACATAGGCATATAACCTGAACGGGTAAAAGACTTAAAAAAAAAGTTGATTGTATCAATCTGTTTGATGCCATTTTTTTTCATAACTACTCAAACAAAGCTTTCACTTTTATTTTGTGGCATATGGCTTCCTAATAAAATTTACTGTATTTGTCCAAATATTGTATGTTCTCGCACATAATACAACACTAAAATTTTGAAGGTGCTCTACATGAAAAATCAAAGGTCTCAAATAAGCCTTTAGGTCTTCGTAAAAAAGTTTTTATTATGCTCTCTGAATGCTTTTCTTGATTTGCAGGCTGTCAAAGAGTTTCTTAATTTTTTCTAAAGTTGTATATTAGCCTCGGAAAAACCAAACTTGTTTGCAGTCTGCACATTGTTTGTCGCATCTTGCTCTTAATTTAAAATTCATTTCGTAACTTTTTGTCATTCTTTTGTTTACTTGATATGCTGAAGATGCTTTATTTTCAACACACTTGAGGATCTGCCAGCCAGGTGTGATTTTTTAATAGATTTTTTCACCAAAAATGACCCACTGAATTACCAGTTCAGTGACAATGAAGGGTGAAAATCCTCTCTCTATCCCTCTCTTCGTTTTGACTTTGAGTTAATTATCAGAAGCGTGCAATAATTCCTGCCAGCCGGCCGATACAGTTCTAGCATTCTACGAAATATACCTATGTAGGAATTTGCCTTTTCTTACTGTAACATTTTTTTTTTAGGTTGCACATAAAATACTAGTACAGTTTTTGGAAGGAGATTTTTAGGAGAAAAACATCACACTATATTCGGGCCAATACAGTATTGTATTGCTTTGAAAATAATAAAGTTGTCCCTATGTAAGAAGTACCACGATTCAGCACTTTAAAACAATGTTTTTAATTTTTTTAGGACAGTTAGAAAAAAGAGTATTCTTTGCATTCACAAGAAAGTAAGCAAACTCCTTTTTTTGATTTAAGGTGTTATAGAGGTTATTCATAAAAACTATCAAGAATCAAGACAATAACTAAAATAAACGACATATTAGAACCAAGAGCATATGTAGCTACACAACGCTCGGACCAGATTAATAAGCGTAATAAGCTAGACCTTATTCTAATATTATGTTAATATATAAAAAACTTGTTAACATATTTGACATCGGAGATTTTTTTTCAACTCAAATAATTCAACATTTTCATAGCTTGCACTTGTCCATCACTTAACAAGAGATTAGTAAAGCAATATACATTTTTAAATAAAATACAAGACTTTAACTATAAGTCTCAGAGATTCAGATGAAGTCTTTTTTTATGTCAACTACATTCACAAAGAATGCTGAACATCGACATTTCAAAACATATTCATAGTTAGGCTAATTATTATGTGGCGGCCACATTAGTGCGCACATAGGACAAATGTTTCAGTCTTGTCTTAGCTGGCTTTTAAGTGATAGGTAGATCAGCAAATGAATCCCGGAGCGGTATATTGAGGTGATTTTTCCTGAATGGTTTATCACTCACCATCCAGGAAAATGTGAGTACACTACTTCTAAATCTCACCTTCCCATCCTTACCCCAATAGTGTAAATATACACGGGTAGGAAGACACAGTGAAAAAATAAATAAAATGGTGGGTTGTGGGAGGAAAGGTATTTACAAATCAAAGCTTGAAAGTTTGTTAAGTTCACCTCAGTGGTCTTGGGATAAAGTTTTTGCCTTAGGACCCGATGTTTGTGGGTTCAAAACCAGCTGAGGCCAACAGATTTTTCTTGAGAGATAAATATTTGTAGCACAACTTTCTTTATCTGTTTATCTCTCAAATTTGTCGGCCCCATGTCAATTGTGGCACGTAAAAGAACCCAGGAAGGTGTGTGAAAATATCTTTCTCGACAAAATAGGTTGGCCCTTTCACTCTTGCTCAAATAAATTCTAATGTAATGATATCATCATTTGGTTTGGAAAGTGAAAGTTAACTACCTCAAATAAATAAATAAAGTTTGTAAAATATAAACCTGTGCAAACCTTCAAAGTTTTGAATTTTAATATTGGAAAAATTCTTATTTGAAATTTTGAATCCAAATAAATTCTATATTTTGATTAGATGAGCTTATCTCAAAATTGGAATCCATATTTCATACTTGCTTAACAAATTAAAATAATAAAACCAGAAACTAGTTGTGTAGTAAAGTGAATAGAGAATTTAACCTAAGTTGTGCATCATAAAGGTATCACATGAATGACAGTTGTTTGTGACAGAATATTTTTGATTATAAAAAGGTAGCCAGACACACTTTTTTGTATTAATTTTGTCTACCTTTGCACTGAATGAAGAAATAGAACTACGATCTTTATTTGATGTTTCACATTTTGAATACCATTGATTAGTTTTTTTAATAAACTTAAAATGTGTCTAAAATGATTATACATTTTTTTTTATATGTTACTATTGGATCAGATTCGGAAACTTATCTTAGTAAAATATTCAACACACAATCAATTTGAAACATTATCATAGTATGATTAAAATAAATTATTCAATTTCAATCTAAACCGATTATTAAAATAAAATTAGGAATGGGTCCTAAAGTCCTTTGAATCCCTCATATCCTTAAGGATTGTTGAGATATGATGATTCAAGCATCAGATTAGAATTTTTTTACCCCCAATTTCTCAAGGGAAATTTGTTTAGATATCAAATACTGCTTTTTAGTGGCCCAGAACCAACAAAATTATTGGGAAAACTCAACAACCAGGTCCTAGAACAGTAATTTAACACTTAACTGAATGTATGAATGGGTTATAAGAAAGAATGTTAACATTTTGTTACTATTTTTATTTTTAACATCCTATTATATTTTTAATTCCTATTATGTTCTTAACTTTTTCCATGATTCAAATTGGGGATTTAAAGATAAATTGGAGATTCAGATTCGCGATTCAATTTCATAAAATAGTGGTTTCGACTAAACTATAAATAAAATATTCGATCCTATTTTTTTTAAAACAGGGATTCGACTTGGATTTAATATGATAAAATACATTTATTATAGGATTTGATTCAGATCCAAAAATTTTGTAGGCATAAGATTTGATTCAGACATAATTAGAAATCTTTCTTAAGGATAAGATTTGATCAATCAGTTAGCCAATATTCAGATTTGATATTGAAAATTAGGAATTCGCACAGGATTAGTAAAGTACCAACTATACAATACAACGTGGTCCAGAATAAATGTGCCAAACTCACAGGGGGACAAAAGGAAGAGATTGATATAAGGAACCTTTCATTCTCCCTCAAAAGTGGGAGTGAAGTAACCGGGGTAGGTAGGCAACAAACATCTTTCAAGTATGTAAGCGCGTGTGTGGAGATGGCCTTGGTTGCTAGCAGGTCAGTCTCTGCCTGCAGCTGGTTAGGAAAGCATGGCAGGGTTTACGCGAGCGAAGCTGGCCGACATGCACCTTGTGTATGGCAAAGCCCATACCAGTTCAAAGGCAATCGAGACATTGTACCAGCTGAGATTTCCATTGCGCCATCAGCAATGCCATGCGACATTTGTATGCCTAAGTGCAAGAGTGCGGAAGATAGGCTCAGTGTTAGTCAACAGGATGAGTGTTGGAGCACAATGGGAAAAGTGAACACCGGCATTTGACTAGGAGGATCTTCGCCGTGTCCGCCAGAAATCGTCGATTAGCTCACAGGCTGTCGGGCACGGTATGAGTGTCGGCCACTCAACCATCTTGAGAATGCTGCCCGAAGATAGAATGCAGCCCCACCACGCAAGAAAGGTCCACGTTATCAGCAAATGTGATTCCATGCCTTGAGTGAATTTGTGTCAGTGGATCTTCTAACAAATCAATGTGAAGCCAAACTTTGCATCAACCATACTCTTCACAGATGAAGGAGGCCCTTAAACTAGGGATGGCATCTTCAACACGAGGAACAGCCATGTCTGGGCGCACGATAATCCCTACCACATTCACTCCATGGGCAACCAAGTGCGGTATAGTGTAAACATTTGGGCCGACATTGTAAAAAATCACTTGGTGGGGCCTTATTTGCTACCCGAGCGCTTAAATGGAGTGCATTACCTCACATTCTTGCTAAAGGTATTGTCAGAGTTGTTGAAAGATGTTCCACAGGCTATTCACCAAACAAAGTGGTTTCAGCATGATGGGGCTCCACCACATTTCCCAGTTGCTGTACGGCGGCATCTTTATGCCACATTTTTAGTTCAGTGGATTGGCATAGGCTGGCTGGCCTGATCACCATACCTGTCTCCGCTATATTTTTTGCGAGGGACATTTTAAATCCCTTATCTACAAAACGCCTATGGTTAGTGAAGAAGATTTAGTCGCATATGTTGTAGCTGCATGTGATTTTGTGCGTGCCATCCCATTTTGAACAGGTCCAGGCAAACATGGTTCATCATTGCAATTTGTGTGTTGACTTTGCTGGACACCATTTCGAAAAACTTTTGTAAAACATGTTCTCTGAAATTACTACGTACACATGTTCCTGCTCTTGGTCTACCTGTAATCCATTCCTTGTTTCCTATGCATGTCACTGGATGTCAATACCATGACCCTGTGTATTCACATGGCCTAAATTGTGAGGCGCGCTTGTTTAATATTGCTGTGCTTTGGATTGTGAATGACAAAACGAATATTGCAAGATTTTGTGATTAGCTTGCAAACGAATAGAACCTATGCGCTGACAACATAAACAGAGTGTCAGCATTCCTTGGTAAGCCAGGTTAAATAGCAGTGTAGCCCAGCTGACTAGGCTGACTAATCACCATTGTATCTAGGGGGTCACTCTGCCTGTTTTTGGGGGCTGCGAGGGTTAGAAGGCTGGATCATCAGTATTTGTATTGGAAGGCTACCGCTTGAGCCCAGGATACAGGAATTCATATGCCGTGTAGGATCACCTAGACTCCTAGAGGTCAGTCAGGCCATTGGTTATTCCTTGCAATACTTTGTTGTGCCACAAGCTTATAAATAGTCTTAGATTCTTTCATATCTTTTAATATTTCACATCAACATCATATTTGTAATACACATAATAGTACAAATAAAAACCATAAAAACCCTAGCCGAACGTCAATTACGAACCCACATGATCATATATCCACTCACCCCCACCCTTATCCTCGGCCACAACACATCCTGACAATCATATGCACACATCGGAAAGGAACAGGGGCTGAATGTTTTACTGCTATTAAAGACGCTTGTTGCCTACCTGCCTTTGTTACTTCACTCACCCTTTTGGGGGAGAAGGAAAGGTCTGTGACCCCGGGTTCTTCATATCAATCTCCTTCTTTTTCTCACCCCTATCGTCCCTGTGTGTTTGGCACATTTATTCTGGACCACATTGTATAATTATGTCTTAAGAATTTCCTGTTAAAATGTTTATTGAAATCATCTAAGTCAAAATGTTTTGTTATAAAACCAAATATATTTGAAAACTATATTTTGGATGGACTTTTGAGCCTCAGAATAAATCAAGATTAAAACAAAATTGAATTTTGTTTTTCTTCAAATTTAAATCTAAATTATTATTTTAGCGCTATTATGAAGCTAACCAAAGCCACTTAATTTGAACAACATCAGAAATGAATAAAAATTAAATCCTAACAATGTGGGAAAGTTGAGTTCTTTTGCTTATCATAATATTAATTTCTAAGATTTGTATATAAGAAAGTGAATTTGACCCAAATGTTAGTTCTAACCTATATCTAACAAACAAAACACAGCTTTCAAGTCTTGATCATAATACATAATTAAATTGTTTTTAAGATATTCATAATTTTTAAATCATTAACCAGTTAACTCTTTTAATGCATCTTAAAACAATGTATGCATGCAGTCTTTATTATTTGTACTGGTTAAAGAAAATCTAATCTTAACAAATACTAAAATAATTTAAGTTACATTAAAAATTTTATATGGTTAAATTGTGTACATTATTGTTAGGGGTGTGTGGGATTCCTGCAGGAAAAAATATTTCCCGTTCTCAAACCGAATGTCGGGAAACATTCTATAGCCCCAAAAATTTCAGGAATTGATTTTTTTTTTTCCATATTTAATTTACTTTTAAACTTGCTTTTCATGTTTTCTTTATTATTTAAATATAAATACACATGTCAACCTATTCTAAATGTAAATTTAGATTTAATATGCGTTTCATAAATGTTTATAATTTAAGTAGACTAAGTTATAGCAAAAGTATTAAAAATTGCTT
Organism: Timema bartmani; assembly: GCA_902151455.1. Classification (NCBI taxonomy): domain Eukaryota; kingdom Metazoa; phylum Arthropoda; class Insecta; order Phasmatodea; family Timematidae; genus Timema; species Timema bartmani. The sequence goes on along the minus strand of CABFWB010000492.1, from coordinate 177,764 downwards.
AAATTTTCAACTTTATATATATATATGTTCAAATTTCCTCTATTAGAGCCTATGTATTCATTTAACAAATTAAATATTGTCAGTGTTTTAAGATATGTAATACTAGCAAATTTAGAAATAATTAGTTTTATATTTTTAATTCCTATTCTCGTCTCACAGGGATTCTAAAATTCCCGTTCTCAATGGTTGAGTATTGTTCCCGATCTCGTCTCGATGGTTGAGTCTCGTTCCCGATCTTGTCTCAAACCAAAAAAGCCGATCTCGCACACCCCTAATTATTGCATATTCTATTAGTGTTTAGTAAGTGTATAACCCAAACGGGTAGTAAGACGCGGTGCTAAATAAAAATTAGTGTTTATTTTGGCACTTAGCACAGTAGGGCTCTTAGCACCTGGGCTATTATGATTGTAACGGACTACAAGCCAATAGTCTCCTGCATAGTAAATACTATGATGGAAGACTAATAAGACAAGAATGCCAGCTTCCAAGCTTAATTATAACTTAAGATTGTATCAATTGTTGGGGTCAATTCATTCAAAGTAATTTATATTTGATAGAAATTTCTCAATACTTTCCTAATGCACATGGGACAGCTCGATTTCTTTACGTTTAAACTGTCTCTCTTGGTATTCAAAGTCAATATCGTCCACTTTCCAAGCGCAGACCATGTACAGTGTCATAATGACGGCCATTATCAGACGATCCACACTAAATACAAATAAACAAATTAAAATCAAATTTAAAATTTTATAAATAATAAAATTCAGCATGCCTTCTTAAACACAAGGTCATCACAACATATTACTTGCAAGCTAACTTAACCTAGGAACTCAACCTCGGTGCTGGAGTAATAGTATAAGCCTATCAACAAATACTAAATTGTTTTGGACTCCGGCCAGGATAGGATCAGGGCTCGTCTAGATAGTCTAAAGCAGACCTATTTTGTTTTATGTTTAGAGTAACTTTAAACTTTCATAAAAATTGGCCCTATCCAAACATTATAAAAAGACAAAATCTTACCATGATGTTATAATTATTTTAAATATGTAATAGTTTATTATTTAAAAAATATAAACATTTACTAAAAGGTTGTTTACAATGAAGCACTGGAATAAATAATGTTTTAAATTAGGAGTGATAGCCAACATATTTACCTGAGTGATGCTGAAGTTTGCATATTGAATTTGAAGAAGCTGCCTATTGCAGTGAAAGTCAAATTACAAATGTGTTTTTGTGTTTATTAACAATTCATCTGAACAATTTATACTTCACCATCACTGAGAGGGATGTGCTGGCTATCCCTCCTTATTCAAACTAAGACAATTACTAAATTTGTTATTGTTATTGTTGTTATTGTTATTATTATTATTATTATTACTACTACTAGCACCGTGTCTTACTACCCGTTCGGGTTATACGCACTTACGCTAATGTGTAATGGTTGAGTGATTGTGAGATGAAATGGAGGACCTACAGTTTAACGTGGGATCCGAACCACGATAGAGGCCTGGCATTCCTCACATTCACAAGTAGGGATTAATACACGTCTTGTCAGAGGTGAAGGAAGCGTTTGGCCATCAGATAAATCTGTGCCGGGACCGAGGATTGAACCCCGGACCCCCAGCACACAAGTCTGACACCTTACCCCTAGACCACCAGGTCACCAACAATTACTAGAGCAATTAGAAACCATCATTAGAATAGTATAATTTAAAGTCAAACCAGATACTCTAACGTGGTGGTTAGTTTTTAAATGATTGTGAAAGTATAAATAGAATAATAGAAGTGCACTATATAAAAAAAAAGAGAGATTGAGCTTAGGTATGTACATTAATACAGTACATTGATTTTAGACATATAGAACTACTAAAAAAATTGAATTATATTTTTTTACCTTCACAACTTACAAAATATATACAAAACTAAATCAAGATTCGGTGTGCATTCAACTTTTTAATGCTCTCTGTGAATTCTACAAATCCCTGTTAAAGTAAATATGGATTATGCCAGACAAATACTACAAGTGATCATGCTGACCTACCTCATGAATGGGTGAACCCAGAATATAAAGAAAAAGCTAACAAAGCTGGGATGCCGCTGGTGAGAGATGAGCCTTTGCAGCTCTGATGACTTAAGTGTCAAAGGGTCCTCCCAGCCATTCAGATAGTAGTACACCTGAAAAAGGAGCATGTACTTTAGCTATTGTTTGTACAGTAATAGTAACTGATACCTGTGCAGGCCAATTAGTGCTAGCTTAACTAAATAACTAATGAAAGTAATTTGAACTGTTAAATTACCAACTAGAAAATGAGAGTAAGTCCAATATTATATATAAAAGCTTCGGCCCCTGCTAGACATATTGCTCAGGACAATAATGTTGGTAATTTAAAAATACCTGCTACCCAATAATCAGGTATATTAAATTGCACACATAAAATTAATTAAAATTATTTTACAAACTCTTGTTTACAGTGAAACCTTAATTTGTTTGAAAGTGAAGCTTGATATAATAAGATTTAAACATGGAGGACATTTTCAAGCCAACTTGACACCAGTCAGAAAAATGGCATTTGCCATGTCAAAAGCATTGACAAGTCACTCTTGGCATTGTTAACTGGTATGAATATGCCAAGAATGGGCAGACAAAGTTCTGAAGAGGTTCCAACATGTAAAAATAAGCCATTTTAAATTGGCCTGTATTTGGATAATAAAACCAATCACTTACTAAATAAATAGGGGATATGTCACTATTCGTCTCTACCCTCTTGCTTTTTATCTGGATGGCTCTTAGGAGGAAGAATGTAGTGCAATAAATGGAAGTGTGTTTTTCTGGTTTATTATAAAAGTTAAATTGACTACAATGTGACTACAGAAGATGTTATGTAGTTTCTTACGCTAAATGAAGATCCTGAATCCCTAGGACTGTGCATACCATTTTGCCAGTAGCCCAGCCCGAAACGTACAAATCCTACTTTTGATGCCCATTTGGGAGCCTAACTAATACTGTGTGGTGAAATGCCCAGGTTAATGTACGAGGCCCAGAAACCGTCCATCTTCTGCAATTATCTATCACTAAGGGTGTACAACAGAATGGGGCTCTCTGACCAAGAGCTGTGACAGTTTGCTACCTGAAAGGGGTTGCCTCTTACTTGTTTGTTTTCTTATATTCATCAAGACAGCATGGGGCGGCTCTTTCAGGTAAACATAATTTGCAATACTTTGCTTAGCAAAGTGCCTGTTCCTCGTTATGTAACATACAACATGGTGGCTACTTAAGAATACATTAATCAGTGCTCTGGCAATACCAATTAGATGTCGTAAATGGTTATTCTTGCTTAACAAAACTAGAACAGTGAAAGAATATAAACAATTACACTAGGAAACATAACAGGCTCTAAAGTTGTTGAAATAATATCTACGTAAAGCTTCAAATGGTACTATTGGAGAAAGAGTTATATTAGTAAAAAATCAACAGCTATGGTGGCTGATCTTCATTGTTTCTCAAATAGCCGAAGCTGTTATTAATTTTAAAGAGGAATTCACCATCTAGATATCATATTCTGAAAATTGAAAAATGACAACTGGACACGAGAATCGAACCCGGGACCTTTGGCTTAGTACGCCAATGCTCTAACCACTGAGCTATCCAGGAGTTGTCCCGTGCCCAGGGTCAGTCTTCAATCATATTTTAAAGCAGAGTCTATGATGAACGTGCAGAAATCGTCAGCTTTATTCACGAGCCACAGATAACGCAGCCATCTTTGACTCGGTAGTTGGCTTGTTACTGCCACTCGTACAATTATTACTATAACTGTACAGATAATATTAAGAACCAAATAGCCGAAGATGTTATTAATTTTAGAGGGGAATTCCCCATCTAGATATTATATATCATATTGTATGAGTGGCAGTAACAAGCCAACTACCGAGTCGAAGATGGCTGCGTTATCTGATGGCTCGTGAATAAAGATGACGATTTCCGCATGTCCATCATAGACTCTGCCTTAAAATATGAGTGAAGAATGACCCTGGGCACGGGAAGACTCCTGAATAGCTCAGTGGTAGAGCATTGGCGTACTAAGCCAAAGGTTTCGGGTTCGATTCCCGTGTCCAGGTGTCATGTTTCAATTTTCAGAATATGATATTCATTGTTTCTGTTTTTCCAAGAAATTGTAAATGTTATTTTTTTCTCTTTTTAACTAAATAATCAAACCCTATTGGAATATACTCTCACCTGTTTGATCCCCAGCAACTCTGAGAGGTCCATTGTGAGGGAGCCCAGGTAGATTGTGGCCCAACAGTAGCCATGGGAGATAGCAAACATCCACCAACATGCGTTGTGTTCGACCGTGTTGATGCGCCAAACTGGGTCTCGCAGTGCCACCCAATGTTGGATCAGTAGCTGAGGAATGAAAAGATCTTGTTTTCTTGGAGTTTTAGCCAAATTATTGAATTTTGTATAATTTAAATTGTTTGCATATGTGCAGTAATCATATCTAGGTTCACAAAAAAGTTGCCAAATAGGAAATAAAAGAATTAATTATTATTTCTAAGCTACTTGCTAGGGATTCTAATATATATATGTAAATTAAAGATAAACAGCTTCTCAGTATAAGTGTAGTAATTAATTTAAAACTTTGATGACTAATTTAAAAACAATGACTGTAAAGTTGAATTTATTTTAATTTATTTGAGGTAATTAACATGCAATTTCTTAACCAACTGATTATATATCAGCACACAACTTATTAATTAAATTAAATATATAATAGATAAAACATTCAGCCACCGGCCATTAATTCATTACTGTGAAAGGGTAAACCCACATTTGACCAATGATAGATTTTTTGGCCATACCAAGAATCAAACTCAGGATCCTTGGCTTGATAGACAGACAAGCTACCAACTAAGCTAAGGTGTCAGACTTGAATTTATTTAATTTATAAAATAAACACAAGAAATATAGTAAGTGCCACGCAAAGTCTATTCATATAAATTGTTATTGGAATTATAGCCCTTACACCCACGGAACATTTCTGCTCCTGAGATATAAGTGATAAAATATTAGACAATTTACATTTAATCTATCATCTAGATATTAACTCTTTTAGTTTACCTGCAAAGCAAGAGATGCGGTGAGATTGTAAACACTCCTCTCCACAATGCTGAGACCAAGTTTGTTGTACAGTCCTTTAATCACAGGTCTCGCCATCACTGTGTGTTGTAACATAAAAGTACAGAGCAATGACATGTCAACAAGCAGCGCCCACACCAGGTCTACATCTGAAACAAACTCAAGCATTTGAAACATTACCGGACAAAATAATCAGGAGATAACTTATTTTAATGAGTCAGAGATAAACAGGGCCATTTTTTCCTCTGGACAAATTGAGGACCAAAGTTTTAAGTAATCATCCAGAACAAACTAACAACCAACTTGAAGCAGGAGGAAAGAAAAATTAAAAATTAATCAAAAGCGAAGGTGTGGGCTACTGCTTAAAAACTGCTTCTTGTACCAAAGTAGGTAAACTTATCATTTGTGATCCTATTAAAACAAGAGAACAAACGAAAATCTTTATAGTACAGTCTGAAACATCACCACCTTCATTTCCTCCTTATTCGGTTTCTGCCAGGTTAGGGCTTCCTGCTCTCTCTATCTCCACCCCTCTTCCACCATTCTGTTCCAGTCCAAATGTCTTCTGAACACACTGTCCTAAATAGACTCCAACCATTTCAGCCTGGACCTTTCCCTGGGTCTCTTTCATATTATTTTCAGTTCTCATTTTTATTTTTTTAGCACCGCGTCTTACTACCTCTTCAAGTTATATGCATATATATACTAATTATGCTATGAAGCACGGGATGAGGAAGATTCCAATTTAGAGGAAGTGTACCCACATTTGTGTTGACGAAGACTGGAAAACCATTTAGAGAAAACCACCCTCAGTACATCCAACTGGGATTCAAACCCTGATCTCCCTGTCATCAGCAGGCTAGTGTAACACGATTGTGATGCCTTAGACTATGCGGCCTCGTTTCTATTGCTTGTGTTGGTAGTCTTTCATCTTCATACCCTTAACATGTGCAAACCTTCTCAGTTTATTCATGTACATTCTCTCATTCAGCTTTTACAAACCAATTTCTTCCCTTACTTCCTCATTTCTCACTCTGTTTCTTTTTTGTACAGTATTTCTTAAAATAATTTGTAGGAATTTCATTACAGCCGCCCGGATTCTACTCCGACTCCTGTCATTGTCCAGGTCTCTGAGGCATAAGTAAGTGTAGGTGTGTAGTATAGGCTACTATACACACTTTGGTAAAAGTTGTTTCCTTTTGTATCCTCTCACTAATCTCCTTATCTAATCTAGCAATTTGCATCAGTTCACTCCCCAAATACTTTAAGCTCTCCCCAACTTCCAGATTCTGTGCTCGATTTTTTTTTTACCACTGTGGCTTACTACCCCTGATTTATATGCTTATGTACTATTTACGCCAATGGTTTTAGGGATTATTAAGGTTATATTTAGAGGAAGTGCACCTGCATTTTTGTGGAAGGAGAGTGGAAAACCATTTTGAGAAAACCACCCTCAGTATACGCTACCGAGATCCTCCAATTGTTAATATACTTCTTCCCATTTTTCCTCCTCTCGTCAGCAACACCATCTGGCTCTTCCCAACACTAATTTTCATGCCATATTTCACAATTTTTTCATCTATCTCATCCAGCTTTTTTTGCACTTCACTCTCATTCTCTACCCATATGACATTATCATCTGCAAATATCACTATATGCATTTATTTACCCCTATACATCTCCTTTGCCTCGTTCAAAGTTTCATCCATGATCATTATAAATAGTAGAGGTGACAGAACACTTCCATTTCTTAACCCTGTTTCATTTCTGAACAATCTTGCTTTACACAGTTGCGTCTTCACATAAATGGAGCATTTGTCATAAATGGCTTACACCGATTTGAATAATGTTTTATCTATTTCCTTTTTCAGCATTGCTTTCCATACTTAACCTCTAGGTACACTGTCGTATGCCTTTTCAAAATTTGTGAAGGTCAATGATCACCATATATTTTCCAAACTTTCAATGTTTCTTTATTCTTTGTCTTATCACAAAGATGGGGTCTACCTTAATGTTTATCTTCTGGTTCTGAAACCATATTGTTCCTCTTGCATATTTCTTTCTACCCTCTCTCTAATTCTCTTTTCCATTATCTACACTACTTGTGACATAAAGATTATTCCCCTACAGATTTTACACTCCTTTCTATCTCCTTTATTAAAGAACTGTATTTATAACACCCTTTACGCAGTCCTGGTACACATTTCTCTCATTCCATGTGCATCTTATCAGCCTGTACAACCACTGCAATCCCACCATTCCTGCTGTCTATATCATCTCCGCTCTGTTTACTTTCACTGCTTTAATATTTCCATCATTTTAAGAGTTGTTTCCACCACTAGCATTGTCATATCTATTTACCCCTCTGCACTATGGTCCTTCTCTTGTATACCTTTAGCGGGACCATTTCTCACATTTAGCAGCTTGTAATCTTTCCATCCATTATTTATCTCATTTGATTGAGTTAGTACCTCTCCAATTTTATCCTTTACCATTCTTGTGCTCACTCTTGCTTTCCTACAAGTCCCTATACTAATATTTTGCTGCCATTTCATCTTCTTCCGTCTCTTTGGTGAATTTCTCCCAGCTTTTATTTTCTTCTGATATTAATACCTTACGGCTATATTTAATTTACAGTTAATTCATTCTGATTTCCTTTTTCTTAGCTTTGTGCCGCTGTTGCTGCTTTATTATTTTCTTTTACTTTTTCTCCCACTCTTTCATTCCACGTGCAGAATCATAAGGAAGTCAACAAACTTAAATCCAAGGCGCTAAGGCTACTGTCTCTCTCAATTTAGAGAAAATAAAGAAGCCCAGGAAACCATACATTAGGAAGCTCTCAAGCTCATTAAGCTCTAACAAGGCCGTCCTCATAAAACGAGAAGTCATCCCACCGGACGTTGACTCCTGCACTGCAGTATCACCATTTAAATCTGTGGGTTACAAACAAACACCCAACCTCCTTGAAACTCCAGGATTTGGGCATACTACCTGCAAAGCTACTGCTAATCCCCGCCGCATATTTGATGCACGCGCACATGGGTAAAGCCAATCAAAATAGCTCAAGGAACGAATAGGAAATTGTCATTCATGATACCATAAAAGACATCAGCCAGTCTATGGAAGCATGATTTCCTGAGCACCAGACCTACCTAATGGCAGAACTCCAAGGAAACCTCCACCCCTTGGACCCAACACAACCTAAGGTCAACAGCAGCATTAAGCGGCTCCACCCCCAGTGATGGACATCTGGACTTCTCTACAATTGACTGATGCAGCCAGGTTGCCAAGCAGAGAAGCCACCACCAAAAGGGTCTACCTTAGATCGAAGGCTAACAACATCTTGATCAAAAAAACTTTGAATGTCTTTTAACAAAACAACCAGAAGTATCTTGTTGCACAGCTCAACTGCTCATGAGCAGCTAGCCAAACATCTCAACTGTGTAGGAAATATTTTAAACAAAAAAAAAAGCCCAAAGGAACTTAATCTAACCTTTCATGTATGAATAAAAAAATTTGATTACTGGTAATTATTGTTTTTAGAATATTTTTGTTAGAAGGAATTGAAGGATCAGGACACTAATAAAATAGGACTTTATAGGACCATGCTTCAAAAGATTTAGTTTTTTCAAATTTGTTTAGTTATAATTGGAAATTTGCTTATGTTGTTGTATGTAAGAGTGCTAGAGAAAATTAAATTTCTCATAATCTGAAAGAGAGAAGAAAAAACAATTCCAGCCGTTGGCACCCAATATTGCCACAAAACCTAGCTTAACCTAACCTTGATACAGCTCTATTTGCTAATAAATTAGAATATAATTAATGTTCCCAAAATAAATGATTTGACTTTCATAGTTTAAAATTACATATTGTAAAGGATCATAGTTTATACCGTGGCTGTATCCAAATTCTCTACTTATGTGCTGTTGTCTCGATATGTAGCCATGCCAGTTGAATCACTAGTCACATGACCACATGTAGATCCATCCAAATTGTCACAAAGAATGTCAATACACCCCTCACACGCCCTTGAGTCCCAGAACTGAAACAATATGTCGTTGACACGTCCTTTGAGTGGTGTTTGACCGGCAACTGATTTATTATTCTTTTTTCATCTGCTAGAGCTCAGAACTTTATGTTGCCCACCATTTTAAAACATACGGGTTACTAAGTAAGAAATCTACATCTAGCTTACCATTTATCACACAAAAAGTAGCAATTTTTTTTTTTGCATGCCTTAATTTTCATAAACCAATTAGTAGTCTAAAAATAATAAAATGGTGCCAATATTGAACGCAATAGGCTATTTATTTTCATTAGGTCTGATAGATGACATTTGACTTGGTTTTGAAGATCATTGGATTACTGCGGTCCCAAGGTTGGAACAAGGCTTGTTGTCATTTGAAATTATTGGTGTATTTTACACTTCTCACGCTGTTCATAGCAAAGACTGCATCAAACTATTCGAACGGCAACAAACTTATTTCAAATGGCGGAAAACGTAAGTCAGTGCTCTAGCAGATGAAATGATAATACTAAAACAATTGCCAGTCAAACACCGCAAGAACAGTTCATGGCTGGTAGCGTTCATATCCATGGTGACCAAGAACTCGAGCGAAGACTGCCTAGGTATCCTTCGCGACTATTCGGACAGATATACACTTGGTCACGTGATTGCCAATGCAGCTATCAAGGGCACGAGTAAAGGCGACGCTGCATAAGTAGCCTATACGGATACAGCCGTAGGCCTAGTCTTTGATTGGAAGTGTGTGTGGAGTGTGAATTCATCAAGTCTATTAATAAACGTATATACTTAAATATTTTGGTGAGTTCTCTAAGTGTTGTAGAAATAAAATAATTTGAAATCAATATAATTAGCCTACTCGATTCGCCGTTTCCTTGAGAGTTTAATACTAGTGTTAAATTTTTAGTGATTTGCTATACTAAGTAGAATAGTGTAATATATAAAGTTTTAAGGCAACGTTTCTAAATATATAAATAAATTATCACCTTTTCCCAGTTCTGGATCGGGCCTAGAAGGATTTGATAAAAACACTGACAGCTGAAACAACGTTTTTAAAGTTGATGCAACGCTTACGACAGCAACTGCGACACAAAATAACTTTTTAAGAGCCATTAATAAATAAAATTATCCCTGGATTCTCATACAGAAATATGTTTTCATTATTTTACAAAAGAAAGCTGGATGCACCAAATTAAATTAATGTTTATAATAAAGAAATAACCGGTAAACCGGAGAAAAATTTGTCACAGATTAGTTAATCTTGATTTTTACAATTTCTCTCTGATTTTCCCCAACCACAGACAACGCAATGCAACTCACGTCCAGTGATCTCTATCTATAATGGATGGACATAAATACACCCCTAGCTAAAAACGTGAGGCACTCAAATTTGTCGACTGCTTGATTGTGAGGAGACAGATTTAAAGGTTTCTTTCAATGTCTTTGTGCGAAAAAGAGTCACTGTTAAATAAACAGGAAAGTAATTAAATATTATACCACAGTTGGGTGAAGAAACATTTACATTAAAGAATGTACAATTCAGTTTCACAGGTAATATTGTACAAATATGAATAAAATATTTAATATATTAAAAATATAGTTATTACTAACGTTGTTTACATTTTTCCCAAACTACAATATTTTAAAGTTTGCTAATAGCTTGTATATTGATTTCAGAAACAATATTATATTGAAAGTTCGATAACTATGAAGAAACAAAGTAGCTAAAAATGTAATACGTTTGTTTGGATGACAAAATTTGTTTAGTAGTTTTACTTTCAAACTGTAATTTAGATTATAGGCTAATATAAAGAACTACTTAATTGGTAAAATATTATAATGTATTTAAATCTCGTTCTTAGCTTATATATGGTTTCAGTAACTATGATATATTGAAATTTCTATGGTGAAATAGGGTAACTTAACTCTTAAATGATCATTTAGGTTGTGGGCTTGTGGGAAGTATTCCTATATTAAAATACATTTAATGTTGTCTCTTATTTTTATATGGTTTTCAGAAACCATATTATATTGAAAGTTCGATAGCTAAAATGAAATAAGGTAGCTAAAAATATAACCACAATCATTTGTTTGAATGACAAACTTCATACAGAAGTCTTATTTTAAAACAATCATGTAAGTTATAGGTTTGTAGCAAGTATTTCTATATTAACCTAATCAACTTATCTAAACAAACAAGTCCAAGTGTTGAAGGTGTTCTTGAAGCTGTTGTTGAAACTGTCCTTCAAACCTTTTATTAACACATTTATTTAACTTAAATATTCATATATTTATGGATCTCATAAATTCATACAAATTAGTGAATGCTATCAAAATGCAACATTGCCTTGTATGTGCGTAGGAGAAAAATAAATGCCCCCAAGTTTCCTTCTCTCTTACACAATAGTGTGTGGATAACAGCTCGAAAATGTAAGCCTTAGATGCCCATCCATTTATATTAGAGATAGTAATACACACGTATCGCGCTTGCGATTGCAGACGTTGAGTGGTGAGTTTCAGAATTGCAAAAACACATTTCCCTAAAAGCATCCGGTTTGTCACCCCATAGGTAATTTTTTGGTTGGATACAAATATGGCATTGCCATTCATCCTTAAAAATCTTTGAAATAACTCAATCTGAATTTTCCTGCTGTATTATAAATTCTTGTCGGTTCGCTTGGCTCTTTTAATACAACCTTTTCCATTAATCCACCAAGATGCGTTTATTTTAGCTGGATTTTAATTTTTTCGTCGGTCGCCTGACCATTTGAGGGGAAAAATTTCCCCCTTTTTCCTCCATTCCTCGTGGATCCACCTCTGGGGTGAGGAAGCGTTCACACCAAAGTATATTGGATGGAAAGACCATTATTTTCGTTGTCACTAACATTGGCATTCAGGGAATGAATGGGTCTACTCCGTAATGAAGAGGTTTGGTATGTTGAGGAATATGCACCCTCCATAGGTGTCAACATTTGTAATGTTCTAATTTTTATCTGATTGATTGGGTGCTTAGGAAGGGCTTTTACGGACATAACAATGATTAAAAAAAACATAATCTCTCTGAGCTGTCAATACCTTACTGATCAATACACTATGTTCTGAAACCCACTCTTTCATTGCATCCTTCAGATTGTCAATCTCTAAGGCCTTAGGGGTTTGTGTATTTGGAATCCTCGTGTTTGTTCCACCTTCTATAGGCTTTGGTGTCATCTTGATTGACGCTAGAGTCAGTGATTTGGAATTTGGATAATCTGTAACACATTGAAAATCTTGTTTCCTTCTGGTGTAGCCACAGATGCCTTCGGAGACTCAATGCCATTGGGCTGTGGGTCATCAATATCTTCACTCGTGGATAGGTCAAGGTTCGCTCTGGTCCTAAAACAAAATCATGTAGAGGAACTAGCTTTCAATTTCCAATGATACGTGCCGTTTCACAGGGCCATTTTTAAAATGTTTTCAGAATCGTCCCACGATATCTTTTAGTTTTTGTGTGCATGATGATAGTGAGATTAGGGAAAATGGTGTGTCAAGAGATGAGGTGCATGGTGGCGGTGAGGGTTGTTCCACCCTTCCTGTCAACATCCATCCAAAGATAGGTTCTAGGACATAGTTAACTCCATGTCCCTTCTCCAGCTTCCTTCCTGTGATAATGTGCTAGAAGGTTTTGGCTTTAATCAATATGTCAATAGGTTCTGAGGTGCAATATGTATGATCTGCAAGCTTAAGTTTTTAAATTATGTGTCTATGTAGGAGAATCTATAGGTGTACTTGCTAAGTTTCCAGGATTCTGGGGTAAGACCATTTCATGATGAGCAGTATGGACGACAGTAAATGGGTTAAACAAAGAGAGTTGAGTCCCCATTGGCAACTGACAATAGTGTGTGAAAGACCATGAACAGTTAAGGAGGCCTTGCGTTGTAACAGGCTGAGAATGTATTTAAAGAAAGTTTAGAAAGTTGTCGATAGTTTGTACCATGACGACGGTACAATGTAGTGATCAATTTCCGCCAACAAACATTCCACGGACTTACCCCTTCCCGCCGTCCAGGTCACGTCAAATTGAAAAATCACCCGATTGAAGGAGGTGTATACAAAAACGTTTTAAACAGAGTGTGTAAAGTGTCATAATATTCCTCCAGGGTGCAGTCTCCCCAGGGTTTGGACAACGCTCAAGCGTGTGAGCTTGGTGAAGAAAATAATAGGTTCTCCTGACTGTCCCCCTACCGTACATCTCCAGACAAATATTGCAGTGTGCATGCGTCTGTATAATATCGCTTCATGAGAATACGTTGATGACTGCATGAAGGATTATATCATGTGTTCTCTACACTTACCGGTTTTCCCCGGCTGAGAAGGACTGTTTAAAAACCAGTGATTATTATTGTGATTTACTCTTTGATGTCCTGCGAGCTGTAGGGACTTACTTGTGCTCTATGTAAGTTAAAATTCATTTTCGACCTGTTTATTTATTTTAATTTTTTTTATCAAAATTAAATTTTTGGGTATAACCATTTAAAACCATGCGATGGAAAGTACTTATTAAGTTTTAGCTTAGTTTTTTTTTTTACTAAATTTACATTTTGGTCTGATTTGTATGCTAAATTTATGTCTGGGGTCAGTGAGGCATCAGACTTCTCATCCATTTGCATTCATCACATGTAGGTATCTCGCGTTTGATGCATTCTTTTTATCTATTCAAAATGCCAGTATGAAGATTAAGTCTATAAAACCTGTGGCTTTATGATTAGCTTAAATTAGGTATAGCTTTAATGGTATTGTGACTAGCTCGCTCGCTTCTCGGCTAGTTTATACCACCTTTAGATGAAGTAATTGTATGTATAGTTAAGGGCAGAATTCTCATTTTATATATTCTTAATGAGGTGTATTTTCTAATATTCTACTTTGGTATTGTAAAAGGTAAAGCCATCACGTGTTTGAATGAGACCATATTATGTCGTGTATTAGTCTCAATGGCCCATGTTAATATTTTGATTTTTTTTTGTAATACTAATATTTCAATGATTAGGGTTTCAAAGGATACAATATTTTGTATGGGACTTATGCGTGTCCCCCGTTATTGTAATTACGCTACTAATTTACTACATTTAAAAATTTGTTGTTTGAGAATAAACAGGCTTTTATAACCTATTGCCAATGTTTATATGTTCTTTTTTAAAGACTTGCATATTATGATCCATTATCCTATTTCTGCTTAAGATCATTTTCCTTCTCTCCACTATGTTTACTATATTAATGTGGGGAAACCAACATGGGCTGGATATATAGTGATATTCAAATTTCGAATCCTTGTAGGATATAAATATTTCCATTAGTTCTGTTTTTGTATGACTATGTACACTGGTCAGTTGCTTGCACCTGCTATAGATGTAGAGATAACCAGACTAGTTGTTGGGAGCGGCATGTAACGCAGCTTCCCTCAATATGGGCAGTAAGAAGTGCAGTGAGGTAATATATTATGATGACACGGATGGTATTTGCAAGAGGGCATCAATGTGTTGCAACACAATAAGACATTTGTTATCATATCGTCTTATTAACAAATACCGCGCAAAAGAATAATTCTCATTGGTGAGTGGCAAAGCCTGCACCGTTGACAGGGGTTCCCTACTGACTTATGACTTAAGGTAGGATAGTCTCTCAATATTGTTGAACTTGATGTTATTCAAATAAATTGTATAAGTTTGCCCACGATTTGAGGTCACCACTGAAATGTGGTAAGTAAATGGCTGAGAGGGTTACGTGAAGTGAACTTGATTGTTGTCGAATCAAGAATTCGTGACACTTACTGGCATTCACATGGCTCAGGATGGACATTACGTAATAATAAGTATATATATATATATATCGTGTGCTACCTTAGCAAATTTGTAAGATTGTTAACCGCACTGTTAAGCTGTCAATTTCAAAGGCATCACACACCACATTTAGATCACGGTAATTAGATATAAATAGCTTACAGATGTTGAGCTCTGAGTTTTCAATGGCCTTAGCTAATGTTTGAACGCGTTTAATTCGGTGCTTGACTTCTGTGAGCTTGATCAACGTAATTTTCTGGTGCTATTTGCCACCTTCTTTATTTTTCCATTTGTTTTTCTAATTTGTAAAAGTATTTAACAATACAAATATAAGGAAAGAAACTTAAGTTGGATTTGGAAATGACTTGGTATTTTACACACATACAAAATCTTTACATTAAAAGATTATATGACATATAGGGTTGACTAAATTAATATATTAGGGAGTCGATGTTTGGCATCGGTGGTGGACGGACTGTGTTGCTGTTATTTTAGAAACCGTGAGGTCTGTCAGTGTTGTTAAATACAGTGGATTCGGGTGACAAGTGCGATGTTGATTCAGTTATGAAAGAACTATATTCAAATATTCGGCAAAATTCTCAAACTAGTGCCATAGGTTTAAAATCGGGTCGTTTACTATTACCATCTAATAATCAAATTATGAAGAAAGCGATCTAGTGTAGGGCGTGTTACTGTCAAACCAACGGGACAGGCGTCAGCCAAAGTTCCCAAAGTAGCTAATGCCAAGGAGAGTCAAATTGGGATAATTGTTTCAGATGACAGTATAGCAGTCGAAATAGATGACGTATTTATGTCTTCTAAAACAGGGCCGTACACATTTACAGTTTCAAATACATCAAAATTAAACATTCAGAATCTACATCCAATGAAATTAGGAAAGGGATTATTTCCCAAGTATAAAAGTGTAGCTAGTATTGTTACGGCAGGGAAAAAACAAAATTGTTGTGGAATTGTTATGTTTGAAGGAAGCTAATATTCTTATGGCAGATAGGGAGCTGCATAATCTTTTGAAGGCCTCAGTTGACAGGGTGGGTCGTAATGAACATCGGATTGGAGTTATTTATAATATTCCCCTCGAGTTTTCGGAGGAATTTATTAAGGAAAATTTAGAAAGAGATAGTGAATTTTCAATATTGCAGGTATGACGTTTCAATAGGCGCAATCTCGATACACCTGAATGGTTTGATCCCTCTGCTACAGTAGCAGTTACTTTCGTGGGCAAAGAGCTACCGTCTTATGTTGTCATGTGTTTCTCTAGGGTGGAGGTCAAGCATTATGTTTATCCTGGGACGCAATGTCACAATTGTTTACGTTTTTAACATCTCCCTGTCAACTGTCATGGTGGGGGGCATATTTGCGCAAAGTGTGGAGGTGGTCATGTAATAATAGAATGTGTACAAGGAACCCCAACATGTGTTCACTGTGGGGGGGCTCATTTGGTGACTGACCAAGCGTGTCCTGAGTGGATGCGACAGCATCAAAATAAATCGACAATGGCTCGTCGCAATTTGTCGTACTGGGAGGCTGGTCAATCTGTGGACCTCAACTCTCCCTACAAGTCACGCTATGCAACCAGGGGGGCCCAATTTTTCATGGACAGTTCTCAATTTTCAAATATGCCAGTACGGCCAGGCAATGTAACATCCTACGCGGCTACTCTTTCGAGTACTCTGACACAGGTTGTTGGGGATATGGACGTGGATTCATCGGGAAGATTTATCGAAGGAACACTAGATGATATAATAAGTAAGGGGGTGGAACAGATGTTATCCAAAGTTGTGTCGCTCCTAGTAGCCGTGGCTTCCTCAGCGCCATGGCTTAACATCAACAATAACAGGGAAATTTAAAAAGTTGTTAAGGGATGTGCGACGCTTTAATAGCCATAATAGTATATCTTCTAGGATCAAAGCAGGTAGTGGTTTCCAAGGTAACCTTGTCTAAGATAGTTATATCTTGCTTTTTTATGGTTAGTTATTTAAATATGATACAATGTAAATCTAGAAGCATCAGGAACAAAAAAGTTGTTCTTGAGAAATTAATTTTTTATCATGATATCCATATCGTAGCGTTGAGTGAAACTTGGCTCAGGTACCAAGATAATTTTATTATAAATAAATTTAGAATTTTTAGGTCAGATAGACCTGCCCGGGTGGGAGGTGTTACACTGTTAATTAGTTCGAACATTCAATCTGTTGAAATAACATCGGGCAGTTTTCAATATCCTTGGGAGTTTGTAGGGCTAAAAAAATTTCCGTAGGTAGGACATTTTCAGTTATATCTTTATACAGTCCTACACCAAATGATTTCGATAATAATTTATGGGAACAATTTGTTGGATGACTAGCGTCCCTGGTTATTATCTGCGCGGACGTGCATGCGCACCATGTGTAATGAGGATCTCCTTATATAGATCGTTGTGGGATAAGGATTCATGAAACTTTAGTGGTATTACTTATTGTTATATTAGCTGCAGGTAGGTTTACGAGACTTAACAGACCTTCGTATCCTAATACGTGTCCAGATGTTACTTTTGCATCCCCTAATTTTGCACCATACTTGGGATACGATTGGTGACTCCATGGGCAGTGATAATTCGCCAATTATTTTGACAATAGGTCCCATATAACTGTAAAACTGTTCCTCTAGATAGGTCACGAAACTGTAAAAAGGCATATTGGGAATTATATTCTACACAAGTGGAGTTAACAGTTCAAAATTTAGCGGTGGATCGTGATCCTTTAGTACAGTATGACAACTTTGTTAACGTTCTACAGAGCTCAGCTGATGTGGCAGTACCAACCTCACATAGGGGTGGTCATAGGAAATTTGAACGTTGCCCGTGGTGGACAGAGTCATGTTCTAAAGTGATCGCTCAAAGCAAGTTCTCATTATATACTTTAAAACAAAATTTTAACCTGTTTAACTATGAAAGCTATTGTCGTACGGCAGGTGCTACGCGCTGAACTTTGCTACGTGTGAAACATGATTCTTGGCATTCATATTGCAAGTCTCTCTCCCCCGATGTATCTCTGACACCGTTTTGGCGTAGAATCCAATGGTTCAAGGGTATTGTTACAAACTTCGGGATCCCTTCGGTTGACTTAGAGGCATGGGCAGAGTAGTTTGGTTGTAGTATGATACCGGATTCAGTTATGTGCTCCCTGTTGGAATTCTCCAATTTGAGTGTTCCTGAGCTAGATAAATATTTTACCTGCAGTGAGTTGAGTTAAGGGCAGCGTTGAAACGATTGCGACACACGGTGGTTGGCCCAGACAATGTGTCCTATGGTATGTTGACAAAATTGTCGTCTGTTTCTCGATAAGCGCTGCTAGAGATATTTAATATTCTATGGGAGGAGGGGGTAATACCACCTGCGTGGATTTTTTTTTTCTGATTTCTATTCTAAAAGCGGGTAAAAGCGTGGAGTTAACAATTTCTTATCGGCCTATTGCACTCTAGTTCTGTTTTGGTAAAATCATGGAACCCTTAGTTAAATCCCGTTTGAAACCATTTCTAGAAAAAAAACTACTTAATCCTATGCAACTTGGCTTTAGAAAGGGACGTTTCACACTTAATAGCCTCTCTATATTGTTTTCTGATATTCAAATTGCCCTATCACAAAACTCATTTGTATCAGCTTTTTTCCTCTACATACAGGATACGTACGATAATGTCAATCATTCTGTGTTGTTTGATAAACTTTGTCGCCTAAGATGTTCTAACAAAATGTATCATAGTTTAATCTATTTATTTCAGAATGGATCGTACATTGTAAATATAGGACAAGTTAGATCATCTCCTCGAACTCAACAAAGGGGCCTACCACAAGGACCAGTCCTCAGTACTCTGTTATATGCAGTTCATACTAACGATATTGATGAATCTTTTCCAGTTGGTATAACAACTTTACAGTTTGTGGATGACGTAGTAATATACGCTCGGTCTTGTAAATTGTCGGAGGGGGTGGGTAAGTTACAATCAGTGTTTCCTTTTCTTTCAAATTGGTTGGCAGCACACTCTTTGACTCTAAATGTATCTAAATGTCTTGCGATCATCTTCTTCCGACATAGAGGGTGAAATAATTTAATTAGACTAGTTTATGAAGGACGTCGAATTCAGGCACAGCCGACGGTGCAATTTTTAGGCATGACACTAGTCAGGATGGGCTCTTGGCTCCCTCATTGTTTAGAATTATCTGGAATATGTGACTGGTTTATAAATACTATGCGATAATTGGCGGGTGCCTCTTGGGGCTCCCCCCATATACAATGTTACAAATGTACCGTGGGCTTATACGTTCTCGATTGACGTATGGGTGCTTTTTATATAGCATCGCATCACGATCTACAACAGCAAAGCTGGAAAAGATCCAATATGCGGTGGTAAGACTGTGTATGGGAGCTTATCGTACATCACCAACCAATGCTCTCCTTACTGAAGCGGGAGAACTCCCTCTATTTCTTAGGCACCGTCTGTTGGCGGACAAGTTTTTTTTACCAAAGATTGTTCAATCTCGAGTTATTTGCAGTGCAAACTTCGGATCCTTACAAATTATATTCAGTCAAAACAATATTGGTTAAACAAAACGTATCCATCTCTGGTAGATAGGATTTGGGTTTGAATGAACTGCGTCATTCTATTTTTTCTCTCTTTCTTATCCTGTACAGTGTATCACTGGGGGGAATGATGCCCTTTGAGACGTGCCAGTGGTGTTATGTATTCCTGATTCAGGAAAAAAGAGTAAATCTTCCAATCGAACAGAAGTTAATTGCAGTAAGGTATATAAAGGAAATATGGAGTAGGCACTGACTTATATTTACAGATGGTGCTAGGAGGAGAAGGGAGCCAGTCCTAGTGAGTACGGCCTTCTATGACAATAATATTAATTATGGTCAGACATATAGACTACAATCTAACGCGTCAATAAGTGGCTTGTCAGGCCCGCCATCACACCCATTGATAAGTCAAATACTTAGCGAGTGCGGATCTCTACGAGCTAGGGGCTACGAATTGGGGTACCAATAGATTTCTAGTCACGTGGGTACAATGGGTAATGAGAGAATAGGTAGTTTAGCATCTAGTGTAAATTTGCTTTCCATTGTACAGGAAATCTCGCTACCATATAGCAATTTTATATTTAGGGTAAAACTCAGAAGTAGGTTAAATTGAGCGAAAGGTGGGAAACCACATTCCAGCAGAAAGCAAAATGATATCACGAGGTTTGTGGTACAAAATTAGTTATACCATGGTTTTCAGTAGCTAAGGCTATCCGTAAGTTTATTTGTACAAAAATCCGTCTTCAGCTCGGGCATACCTACACAAAAGACCGACTTTATTTGATGCGCAAGGTTCTGTCTTCACATTGTGTGGTTTGCTACGTACCTGAAACATCAGAACATATATTTATTACTTGCCCTGTACATCAGTTGGCATGGGTAAATGACATTCTTAATTATATTACAAACTTTTCTTTGGTTAATGTATTACACTCAGGCAACGTTACTTTGTATAGGCGGCTGTTTAATTTCCTTTTAATATAAATATGTCAGTGTAGGTATGAACAAAATATGTATTCCCAGCTATTTCGTAGACGAGATTCGCGTTGAGTTAGGGATAGGTTATGTAGGTTGGATCTAGATGGTACGCATAAAAAATTAAGAAAGTAGCATCGGGATTTAATCGAATACAAGCGTTCATATCTTATTGAAAAAATAATTGTGTTCAGTGCCATTGAAGAAAGAAAAAAAATTGTAGATAAATTAGACAAAAATGATATAAATCGATAATAAAACCTATAAGGTTATAGTTACAACTACTTTTTCTCTGTGTGGCTTACCTATAATCCATTCACGGTAGGAATTACTCTCTCAAAGGTCTTTTTTCCTACCAATATCCTACTATATAATAGCTTTCTGGTAGGGAAAAAGGCCTTTCAGAAAACAATTCCTACGCTGAACAGACTTTATTTAGAGTTATACATTGATATAAACACAGCATTATATTCTTTAAGCGTTCAAGTGTTACTTATATGAACTATTCACCAAATTAAATGCCGGAAGTTTATTTTAAAAGTTCATACCTTTAGTTATAGTTTGCTTGTATGTTAAGTGAAAAGGATATAATATTTTCTGAAAGCACTCTCTTGGTTTAGATATTTCTGCCATCTTTGGAAATATCACAAATGTTGCGTTAGTTTGTGTTGTGCTGTTGAGATTTTACACTAATTAATTTTGTACCTGAAGAAAATCCCACTCTATTTGGTAAGTCAACGTTCTTTTAGAAAATCGTATGATATGTTGAGGAGTTTTAGAAGTATGGGGGTTTTTAGTAATAAATAATTCGTAATTTTTTAGTTTGCTACCTTAAGGCAGTGGCATATTTGTCATGTCAACAAAAGTGGTTACATTAAAAGTTGTTAAGGTAAACTACACATGGGAAAATTAATGATTTAAAATACATTGCGATTTAATTTTTTTTTTAATATGTATTTATGTCGTTTCGTGTAGGTTCACCTCGGCCCTCCAAATTTTATTTATGCTTTATCCAAATTCATTACTTATGCATCATTGCCTTGTACCTTTGGGATTTTTATCGGCAACGACATGGGAAGATGCCAATCAATCTGAATTGTCACAAAGGATGTCAATAGACCCCTTTCATACCCTTTTGTCACTGGGTTTAAAGGACATGTCATGCCCTCGTTTGCATTTATTGTGTAGTTTACTGACAACTGTTTGTGATACATTTTTTCTTGCTTGAGTACAAACCTTAATGCCGGGATCACGATCAACTTAACGTAACATTCACTTAGAGTTCACACATTCCAGGATCACGATCAACTTAACTTTAACTTATGCTGGGATCACGATTAACTTAACACAACTTAACATAAAAGATCTCCTCGTGTTTTTAAATAGAAGTTATCACGATGCAGTTAACTTAACATTGACATGCAGTTAACTTAATGTAATAGATTTCCTGGGAGGTCTTTTACTTTAAGTGAACGTTATTTGAAATGTATCATGTGATCTAACCAGCCAATTATTATGCGAGTTACATCAACAGGGCTATTTGATAATTCATTTCTTGGTATTATGACCAAGGTTTATTCTTTAGCATAAGTTCTCTCGATCAGACATTGAAACAAAATAATTAAACTAAAATAGGAAAGCAAAATTTATCAAAAAAGTTTGGTAATAGATATTTATCATATCGATTGAAAACTATAAACATGTCATGAACAAATCACAGATCATACTCGAGAATGAAGATGTTTGGCTCGAGTTGTTACGTTAAGTTACATGAATCGTGATCACACATCTGTTTTCTTAAGTTAGGTTAAGATTTGGATGGACATCTTGAGGTTTTGCGAATCTCTCCTCCAAGTAGTACTATGTATTATCACCTCACTAGAGGTGCGCTACTGTTGCTTTGTCAGTCACCACACCAACCCCTCTCACCCCTTCTATATCCCCCCCACCTTTCAGAGATTCTTTATATTTCACAGTCAATCCCCTAATCGTTTTGACTTTATTGCTTGCTACACAACAAACGACTAGCTGTTGCCGATGTATTCTCCAAGGAGTGATGCAGAGTTTTGAGCCGCAATCTAGGTGTCTTATAGAATGACAAAGTCAAAGGACAAGGGCTCGATGCCCTGTCAAAGTACAATTTTTCTTAGTTACCTTAGGAAATCATTATTTACAGTCAATTGTGACATTTTTATTTAGTTTATCTATTACTATAGGAATATAAAAATATATTTTATTTACTATATTTATAAAAATATAGCAATTTCTTTTTGTTTTTTCAATTCCATAGTTTTTACAGTCGCTACTTGCGCAAACTATTTAAACACATGGTATAAGAAGGTTAGAATTTAAATAATTCCACCATAATTTGTTTGTACAGAAGATAGAAAAACCAAAGTGAAAACCAAACTTTGTTCTAGATGATAGACTGTTAAAAAAATTGGAAATATCTTTTAAAAAATGTAATGTGTCAGAAAAAGATGTCCAAAGTTGGTGAAAAATTGTCTTTTTTTAAATATTATTTCAATTAAATAGAATGCACACACTGTACGCCTACTTTACTTTACAAATAGGTTCTACTGTTAACTTTTTCTGAACACCATACTAACAATAACATTGTATTCTAAGATCTTATTACTATAATATGATTATAAACCATCTAGAACTAAGTTTTTCTTTTTTATTGTTTCATTCAGCACACAGGTTATTAACAGGTTAATCTGATTGGGTAGAGATGAGGAAGGTAGCTAAGAGGAAGTGAACCAGCATTTTTTTGGAGTGAAGATAGGAAAACCAGAGTGATATATCATTTGTGAAAAAAAAATATTTATACATTTAATGGGAAAACCATCTTCAGTTCGGTGACCGGGAAAAAGCGCACATGAAAATTTTGGCCAGAAAAAACCCCACGGTCATAAATGCTCAGAGGAAAAATGCTCACACGAAAAAATGTCCGCAAGGAAAAATGCTCACACGATAAATGCCCACATGAAAAAAATTTATAAATCAAGGTTCATTTTTAACGGAATGCAAGTTTGATTGGGGAATTGCATTATTAAGCTTTTTAGTTTCCACGTGTAAAGTGCGTGTTTGATTTGATCAAAATTCTGGCCTTGGTACAACAACATAACCAATGTTTACAACAAGTGCTTAAAGTTCATATAAAATACATTAGATATTTCAAAATAGTTATATTGTATGGCTATTATACATTTAAGTTGGATCTACATGCTGGTGTAGTTTAATAAGTAGGCTACATATTACATAAAATAGAACAAAGAATATTACTCTAAAAATATAAAATATTGTTAAATTGTTATAAAATTACCAAGGTTTAGCCTATATAGGTTCAATAATAACTAATGTAATAAAATAATATAAAAATTATATAAAAAGTTGTGAAATGTTAAATTGTCAATTTTTTCTCTAAAGGCCAGTATTGGCACTAAACAATTTATAACAAAGCTTTATTTGAGTAGGTATTAGTTTATTAGCAAAACATTCAAATGACAGAGTTCTTACAATGTAACTAACAAAAACATACCTAACAAGATTTAATTTAAGTTAAGTTGGTTTAAGTTTAATATTTTATCACTGAAAATTCAAATATGTATGACAAGCCAAATAAACAAAATTATCCTTGTGGATTAAAGTTATGGGTATAGATACCATTAAAATGACCACCAAAAGATGACATAAAAGGTTTTGGACTATTTGGGATATTTATTAGTAATAGATTGTGACAACAAACCGAATGTTCTTATTATATTGAAATTAACATATTTTGGTATCCATGGCGTCAATTCACAAATATCATTTCAATTATATGTATACTTAAAAAATATATTTCTCTATTGCAAATTGGCCAATCTCCTTAAGTAACTAAGTTTATCTTCCACCTGCTCATAATGTTGCATGAAGTGGGAAACAAGTCATGTTGTGCCTTATATTTCCTTTTTTTCACCTCTAGGTGACCTGCCTGTACATTAGCCAGTGTGTTAGATATGTTTTTGTTAGTTACATTGTAAGAACTCTTTGTCTTAAACATTTTGTTAGTAAACTACTTATCAATTAAAGCTTTTTTATAAATTGTGCAGTGCCAATACTGGCCTTTAAAGAAAAAAATTGACACTTTAACATCTCACAATTTCTTATATAATTTTTATATTATTTTATTACATTAGTTATTATTGAACAAATATAAGCTAGACTTTGGTAATTTCATAACAATTTAACAATATTTTATATTTTTAGAGAAATATTCTTTGTTCTATTTTATGTAATATGTAGCCTACTTATTAAACTACACCAGCATGTAGCTCCAACTTAAATGTATAATAACCATAAAATATAACTCTATTTTGATATATCCAATGTGTTTTATATGAACTTTAAGCACTTTTTGTAAACATTGGTTATGTTATTGTACCAAGGCCAGAATTTTGATGACCTAAATTGTGTCAAAAATTATCCATAGATTGACACTAAAAATGACAAAAAAATGGCTTTAAATTTACAAAAATGACCCAAAAAAGTGAATGAAAACTTTATGAATGCACAAGAATATATCAAACGTGCACTTTACAAGTGGAAACTAAAAAGTTAGTAATGAAAAACCCCAATAAAACTTTCATTCCGTTAAAAATGAACCTTGATTTATAATTTCTTTTTGTGGTGTTTTTTCTGTGTAGGCATTTTTCCGTGTGGGCTTTTATCCTGTGAACATTTATGATGGTGACCTGGCGGTCTAGGGGTAAGGTGTCAGACTTCTGTGCTGGGGGTCCGGGGTTCAATCCTCGGTTCTGGCACAGATTTAACTGATTTTCAAACCCTTTCCTTCACCTCTGACAAGACGTGTATTAATCACAACTTGTGAATGTGAGGAATGCCAGGCCTCCACCATGGTTCAGATTCTATGTTAAACTGTAGGTCCTCCATTTCATTTCACAATCACCCTACCATTACACATTAGCTTAAGTGCGTATAACCCGAACAGTTAGTAAGATGCGGTGCTAATAATAATAATGGTGATGATGATGATGATGATAATAATAATAATAATAATAATAATAATAATAATAATAATAATAATAATAATAATAACATTAATGATTGTGGGGTTTTTTCTGTTTGGAGTTTTTGTGTGCGCTTTTTTCATAGAATCCTTCAGTTCATGTAGACGAGATTAGAACCTCGACCTCCCCATCAAAGCCAATCAAACCAACGGCAAGCAATGGCTAGAACACCGCTGCGAGTAACTAAGCTTTGTAAACAAATATTTACTTTCTCTAGAGACCTCAGAGCAAGAATATGTAATGATACTGTTTTGGACCCCTCTAAAATATTCCAAAAGTTATGGTAAGGGTAGGTCATATAATTATAAGCCGCTTGTGCGTATGAATACACACAGTGCCAGTACATAATATATACAGAACAGTGTAATATCATGTAACAGTGCCGGTAACTATAATCTACAGAGTGATAGTAAAATCACAATGCCACCAACTGAAATCCATAGAGTACACAGAAAATGTTAGCAAGTAAAATTACAGAAAAATATGTAGTTCAACGAAAATGGTATCATTTCATATAATACAAGGTTCATACAGTCCTTGAAAGACTTGGAATTTAGTGTGTGTATGTTCAAGCCTGGAAAAGTCCTTAAATTGCTCTGGGCCTTGAAAAGTCCTGGACTTTCCAGGTTTCAATATTTATTTTTGAAATGGTTGTGAAGAGTGGCTTTAAAGACCGTGATTTAAGAAGCACTGGAACTGTAAATATCTAGCGCATCCTCTTTGATCAAGCTTTATCTGTTGTCTCCTGTTTACTTTACTCTCTGCTGCTCTTCCCGCTGCTTTTGTTTTATTTATTATCACGTCATCAGCTCAAAGATAGTTGTATCCATGCACTCTATAGGGGTAAGGGTAAACAGTGTTAGCCTCTCTGACAAATGCATTGCATACTGTCGATGAAATACAATGTTGTTTTCTTTAATTTCCTTTATTTAAAAATCTCAATTTATGTGCATTTGCCATTTTTTTGGTAGGTTGCTTTAAAACTGTCATTTGTAATAATTCTTTTAGGATATTTGACTACCTATTAACACTTTAAGTACTTAAAGTTACTGTTTTGCACTAAAATGCCCGCCGATAGCTATTAGTTCATCTCCCATCAACCTTAGTGCTCAAATTCCTGTTCTAGCCATACTATAATACATACTGAATCTAGAATGATTGCTCCAAGCAATAAACCAAGGAGAGTGAAGTGACAACAAAGTTAAACTACTATTTTTATAGTCCTATACGTTAATTAAATTTAGTGAGAAGTTGTTTTCCATCTATTTAAGATTTGATATGGTTTATAATTTTTTTTATTGACATGTGGCAATACGAGAAATAAGTTTTAGTCCTCAAAAAGTCCTTGAAAAGTCCTTACATTTATGTTTCAAATGTCTGTAAGAACCCTGATAATAACTTGGTACCCGAGGTATAATCATCTTAATAAATCGTGTGCAACATCAAAAGTCTTGTTTACTTAGTATCGTTATTGATAGTGTTCAATAACAGGGCATTATCACGATTGCAATCTGTACTGCTTTAATTAGTGCTGGATCATGGGGCCAATATCAGCTAATTAGACGGTAACAATTTTAATTGACGCTAGATCACAGGGCTATAAATACCAATATTAAACCGTATCATTTTAATTGGTACTAATCACGAGACAAACAATACGTAGCACTGTAAATATTGTGATTGTCAAATATTCGAAATCAAGATTTTGATAAATGTCGACGTTTCATGACCCTCTGACACAAAAAAGTGATTTTCACAATGCCATTTGTCCGACTGTTTGTACCTTGGCTTGGGCTAGAGCCTAAACCATTTTACCGATTGGGCTAAAACTTTGTATCTGGGGTTTTCTTAAGGTTCCCCCAAGGGGCTTTTGTACTTAGATATCAAACCCTAAATTTAAGGGTAGTTTATTGAAAGACAAAAAAAGAATAAATCTATTTTCTCGAAATTCGCTTTAAAGATTTTTATTAAATTTTATTTCCAAACACTGTTTATCATTTTAAACACGATGGAAATTTTAATTTTCTCATGAACATGACTTTGAGGCTACTTTACATAGGGGAGATTTTCAAATTTTCATAATTTTTTTCGAAACTATTTGATATAGGTAATCACTTATCCTGTAAAGTTGTAGTACTATTGAAGATAAAAATCTTTTATTTGAAATTATTTTTATAAAACCAATAAGTTCTGAGATAAAAACAAATATATATATACTTTTTAATACAGGCCTTTGAAAATTAATTTGATTCTTATGCTCTTTGGTTAACAAAGATGTTTCTCTTTTCTCAATTTTTGGGAACAGGCTCCTAGTTCATAATGCCAAAGAGTAACAGTGTATATTATTTCATTTATGATTTTTGTTATAGTGTTTCTACAACAATGTGTATATTTATTGTTTCGTTTCTCAAATCTTACGAATTTTTGGTAAATGTCTATTTCAAGATAAAAGCTAAAGAAAGTCTGAGTGGTGTATCATACCATTTATTTTTTATTACTGAAATACAAAATTGCCTTTACCGCTATGGTTTGTGGACCTATAATTTCAAGGACACTTTATTATTATTATTATTATTATTATTATTAATTTATTTATTATTTAAATATGTATTATTATCATCATCATCATCATCATTAGAGTTTACCGACATATCAACACAAGTAACATCATTAAGATTCCTTTACTCATTTTAATATGCACAACAATATCTATAATTTCTGAACCTTTTTTTTTAACAACCTGTATATACATGCGTGCATGTGAGTGTAATTTCTTTTAAAATAAAGAAGTCTTAAATTAAAATTATTTGATGACTATTTTCAGGGAACATAAATAATAGCTTTGACACACATGGCCCACTCCCCTAAATTAAATTCCTGAATCTGAATATCTTCAAAATTAATCCTTTTTTGAGTATGAAAAGTTTTTGTTTGTCTTTAAAACACAAATAAAGCTATTTAGAGAAAGCATTTTAATTTTTTAAATTTAACATCAAGTCTTACTACCCGTTCGGGTTATACACTTTAGTACTAATTACGCTAATGGGTTAGTGATTGGGAAGGTTGAATTTAGAGGAAGTGAACCCACATCTACATGGAGGGAGAATGGAAAATTATTTTTGAAAAACCACAATCAGTTCACCTGACCGAGATTCAAACTTCAATCTCCCTGTCCCAGGCAGTCTAGCGCAACACGAAATAGTGTGTTAGCTAACCATGCCACCATGACGAGTGTAAGCATTTTCACCTTTTCTTACAAAACCAATGTTATACTGAAACTGTGGGGAGAGGGGGGATAAAGTATTGTATGGAGTATTGTATTGTATTTGGAGTTTTATACTTATCAGGTTTTATATTTCTGTGCAGTGATTAACAAGACCCAAAATTCATAAATATAAATTGTGGCTTACCCTTAAAATTGACATCCTTTAAAGAGAGTAAACATTGTAAAGCTGTGATATTTCATTGAAAATTTTATCAATGATTTGGTGACTCCTTCCTGTAGGTGTGGTAGGTTCCTTACCCGCCTCGGTGGCGTAGTTAGCTAACACGCTAGTTTCATGTTGAGCTAAACAGCCCAGGACAAGGAAATCAAGGTTAAAATCTCAGTCAGGTGAACTGGAGGCCGGGGGG
>CABFWB010000492.1:131967-148340 GCA_902151455.1 Timema bartmani | reverse complement strand
GTAGGTGTTCCTAAATAGTTTTCCACTCTCCCTCCACCCAAATGCAGATTCATTTCCTTTAATTTCAACCTTCCCAATTTTTAACCCATTAGCTTAATCAACACATAAGCGTATAACCTGAACGGATAGTAAGACACGGTGCTAAATAAATTCTAATGACCTTTGATAAAGGAATCCGTGATGCTGCAGTTGATTTCTGGAAAGATGTTCTTGGACATGGAGGATTGAAGAACTTCACATACAGTTCTTCATTTTCACAACTGATATTTTTAATTGCAGTAAGCCACTACTGCTCATCATAAATACAAGCTATGTAATCACCACATTTTAACTCAGAATAGTTGATACCAGATTGTGTCGTTGCTATTTGGAGATCTTCATATTCATGAGATGCAGATATTCAGTAACATTTTATTGTATATTTGCTGAGAGGTAAAAATCTATGCTTTTCTCTAGTTTGAGGTACTGATTTGCATTTTTCAAATTTAGATTTCAACACTTCTTCATTTGTTTTTACTTCTTCTTTTGAAACAAAAATGTAAGATATACCTTTGATGTTTCCCAGAGCAAAATGATACAAATCCCGTTGGGGTGAGGATTTGACTTGTATAGGCTCTTTACAAGCTTGATTTTGTGGCATCTCTCTTCATAGTACCTCATACTCTATCACAAACATTCTTACCATGCGCAGAAGAAATAAAATTTCACTCAGCATCTAGGTCAAAATCAGACTTGTGATGGCACATGTTGATGACGTTATTTCTGTTCTTATATTGACTAGAAGCTCCATCCCTGAAATAAAAAACTTTCTTGATCAATGGAAGAGCTTCTTTGAGGTGACTTGTGAGGTATTTCTAAAATGTATGAAGTGCCACTGAGTTGTGTTCTAGGTGGTCACTTATGATACTTATGTTTTCACAGAATAAGATATTGAGGGAGTAGATTAAAAAATGGTGAAATTTTGAAGATCTAGATTAATCTCCATGCCCTTTAAAAGGCTTAAAAACTGCATTTTTAAACACAATTTACGCTGAATTTTGTGCTAAATTTCAGTCGTTTAGGTTACATTTAGGCAAAACTTACAATAACTTACAAGCCCACTTTAAGAGCAAGTTTCTAGATCTTTTAGTTCCCAAGATATTTTGGTTTTTTTAAAACATAAAAATA
The DNA here is from genome assembly GCA_902151455.1 of Timema bartmani. Classification (NCBI taxonomy): domain Eukaryota; kingdom Metazoa; phylum Arthropoda; class Insecta; order Phasmatodea; family Timematidae; genus Timema; species Timema bartmani. The sequence goes on along the minus strand of CABFWB010000492.1, from coordinate 147,173 downwards.
TGTCAAATCTAGCATGGGCCATGTTGGAAAGTTGGGCCTACCAAAAAAACTGGTAGAAATAAATTTAAAATAAAAATGTTTTTAGCCACTGGAACATGTAGGAACATGTGGACCCTCTGGGTGAATTCATATGGAATGACCTGTTTACGTAGTCTACTAATTATGCTAATGGTTGAAGGATGAATAAGGTTGTATCTAATGAAAGTGTACCCACATTTGTGTGAAGGTCGAGTGGAAAACCACCCTCACTACACTCTATAAGGATTTGAACCCTTATCTCCCGATTATCAGCAGTATAGTAGGCCTATATTGCAAGAATCGCACCTTAGACTATGCAGCCACTGAAGCGGATCATTTGTTTATTAATACTGGCAACTTAAGGTAACTTTTTAATTAAGAATTAAACCTCAACTTTTAAATAAAAAAAGAAACTGGTTTATATTAACAGATTTTTTTTATATGACTAAAACAAAAACTGTCAAAATTAAACTTAATACCCCAACACAACTTTACTTTACATGTTATAAGAAATCAGGATTGTTGTAGTCCTTTAAAAAGGGTAAAGGGTATGGGCAGGTAGGAGCTATAGACTAGTAGAAGATGTTGATATAAATTTCACTGAAAATTAGTTTTTTAATTCCAAACAGGGTATAACCCGGACGGGTAGTAGGGCAGTGCTAAGTAAAAAGAATCCAAATTTTTATCAAGAAATTTAAACTTATTTGTTCTAATAAGTGATAGTAGGTGACATGAATATCCATTTGAGTTTTTTATTCTTCCTATAATTTTTGTCGTAAATTGAATACAAAATTAAATAACGATCATTCAAAACAACTCATTAGTTAAAGATTGATTAGACTAATATAAGTAAGTTAGGAGTAATTGAATTGACAAATAAACTATCCTAGGTAAATTATTATGAAAAAGGTGACCTGGTGGTCTAGGGGTAAGGTGTAAGACTTCTGTGCTGGGGGTCCTGTGTTCAATCCTCGGCCCTGGTACAGATTTATCTGCTTGCCAAACACTTCCTTCACCTCTGACAAGATGTGTATTAATCACAACTTGTGAATGTGTGGAATGCCAGGCCTCCCCCGTGGTTCGGATTCCACGTTAAACTGTAGGTCCTCCATTTCATCTCACAATCATCCTACCATTACACATTAGCGTAAGTGTGTATAACCCAAATGGGTAGTAATACGCAGTGATAATAATAATAATATTTTAGTTTGATTTCTATACATTTTTGTAAAAGTAAATGCTCCTTTATTATAATATATGAAAACTGTAGGGACACTAAAATCTGTTTTATTTTTCCTCAAGGCCAGTATAGGTGATAACAATTTTAGTGAGTCATGAAGGAGAAGCATAAAAATAACTGGGCCATGGAAAAAATAATAATTGGGAAACGCTGCTGAAGGCTATTAATAAAACAGAGGAAGCAGTTTTCCATTGTAAATATTAGAGTATATACGTAATAGTGCGAAGTTAAAAGCAATAGTTTATTACTATTATTATTATTATCATCATCATCATCACGTCTTACTACCCGTTCGGGTTGTACACTCTTACACCAATGTGTAATGGTAGGATGATTGTGAGATGAAATGGAGGACCTACAATTTAACGTGGGATCTGAACCACGGTGGAGGCCTGGCATTCCACACATTCACAAGTTGTGATTAATACACGTCTTGTCAGAGGTGAATGAAGGGTTTGGCAATCAGATAAATCTGTGCCGGGACCAAGGATTGAACCCCGGACCCCCAGCACAGAGGTCTGACACCTTAACCCTAGACCGCCAGGTCACCATAGATTTATAACATTAACCGTTAGTAGAAGTTTTTAACTGTTAAGTAAATTTAAATATAATAATATAATCATACTAATTAAATTGCCAGTCAAAATTATATTAAGTAATATACACATCTATTAAGCTTGCAGCACACCTAATCAGATCGGAACGGAATACGTAGAAAATTATTTATTACATGCATTTCAATGGAAGCCCTCACACTTGATTGGATCGGATCAGAAACGTTAAGTCCAAATGAAACGGAGTGGATCAGTTTGCCTTGTATGGAATATTTTGACAGATTCTGAAGCTGTTCTGAAGCTATGCTCAAGCACATCCTCAGTTATTGCATCATCACTACACTCACGCTAAGTTATACACCTGACATTCATTTTACTTATTTTAAATGTAGGCCTACAAATTGAACTCTTCTTTTAATTATTTTCCCAAACTTGCAAGCAGGTCCAAACTTTTTATTGTTGATGTTTTGTTTGAAGAAGGTGAGAAAAGGGAGTAAGTTGTCAGGTGAGTTTGGCAGATCACTGGCTAAGCACCAGGTGGCCAAGAATAACTGGACAGTGCAAGTGTGCCAACACGCTGGTTAGAAATAGGGCACCTTAGACCAACCCGCCATGTTGCTCAAAGTAAATGTCATTGGGCTTTATCAGGGGAGAAAAAAGGGGAAAGGGTGGGGGTGAGTGCATTGGTGGTGCCATTAAATGTTTTGTTCACTTGTCATGCATTTGGAATCAATAGTTAAGTTGTGTTCCATTTATTAATTTTCTAACATTTAGCACTAGATGATTACCGCATACGTCAGTTTATAGGGCCTAATATATTTTGATTCAATGAACTTTTGGTTCTTAAATGTGTGTGATAGATTGGGATAGTTAGAAAACTAAAGTGGTATTAATAATACTTTTGGAATTTCAGTCCTCTTTTGATCATATTTTTAACTTTTGTAGAAAAAGTATTGTGATCATAAAAAAAATCAAACTTGACATTTTGATAAATGTCGACGTTTCATGACCCTCTGAACCCAAAAAAGGGGGTTTCTCAATGCCGTCTGTCTGTCCATCTATACCTCGGTCTAGAGCCGAATAGGCTAAAACTTGGTATCTGAGGTATTAATGAGGTCCCCACAGGGATTTTCTGGAATTATTTACCTAATCCTAAATTTAAGGGTAGCTTATTGAAGGGCAAAAAGAGAAAAAATGGATTTTCACAAAATTTACTCTAATGATTTTGATTAGATTTTATATCTAGGCACTGTGTATCATCTTAAACAGGATGAAATTTTTCCTTTTCCTCATGAAAATGACTTTGAAGATATTTTACATGAAGGAATTTTTGCAATTTTCATCTTTTCTATGCAACTATTTGAGACACAAAATAAAGTTGTAGTACTATTAAAGATAAACAAATCTTTAATTTGAAAGATATTTCTATAAAATCAATAATGTCTGAGCTATAGGCAAATATATACTTTTTAATTCAGGTCTTTGAAAATTAATGATTCTTATGCTCTTTGGTGAACAAATGTGTTTCTCTTTTCTCAATTTTTCTGTGACAGTGTTTCTAGTTCCTAAATGCCATAGAGTAAGTAACAGTGTATATTATTTCATTTATGATATTTGGTGTAGTGTTTCTACAACAATGTATAGTCCTCTTTATTTTGTTTCATTAATCTTATGAGTTTTTAGTTAGTGATTTTAAGATAAAAGCTTGATTTAAAGTCAGTGTTATTAACTGTACAATAGCATTTATTTTTAGTAGATCACGTGACCTGGTGGTCTAGGGGTAAGGTGTCAGACTTCTGTGCTGAGGGTCCGGGGTTCAAACCTCGGTCCCGGCACAGATTAATCTGATTGCCGAACCCTTCCTTCACCTCTGACAAGACGTGTATTAATCACAACTTGTGAATGTGAGGAATGCCAGGCCTCCACCATGGTTCAGATTCCACGTTAAACTGTAGGTCCTCCATTTCATCTCACTATCACCCTACCATTACACGTTAGCGTAAGTAAGTGCGTACAACCCGAATGGGTAGTAAGACGCGGTGCTAATAATAATAATTTAGTAGATCACATACAATGCTCATGTGCACATACATTCCATTCATTATCCCCTGGTTGTGGATTCTTTTCATTATTGGTAATTTTTTGGAGCAATTTTTTGTAATTTTGGATTTTTAGGAAATATTTTCTTGGTTTGCATCATTTTTAGGCATTCTTGTTGAATAAGTATACTTTTATTTAAATACTATTATTTTATAAATGAATAAATACTAAAACATAAAAATTTTCAACACAGTTGTCGGAATGAGAAGATAATGCAGGCAATGAACTGTGTATCCTTTTTGCATATATGATTGGAAAATACACATTGTTAGTTATATTCTGCAACTAAGCTTAAAGGGGATAGCTATTACCTCTGAGCAGATATTTGTAAATCAATATATTTTATCAGAATGCAAGAGTTTATTCATTTAAGGCTTTTCATTAGATATGCATTTTTCTGGTTTTAAAGTCTTTGTTCTTATTTTTAAGTCATTTTTTGTAAATTTGAAGTAGTTTTTTAGAATCCTTAGGAACCGATTTAATAGATAATTTTTTGATAATTTTTACATTAGTAAAGTCTGGGTCCTAATAATTACTTTATTAGGACATTATTATCTAAAGATGTTATTTTCTGTTGCTCATACTAGCGTGCATGACCAAAAATGTTAAAAAATGTGAGACTAGTTTGAAGCTCTCAAGCCAAACTCAACATTTTTGGTCTCATTAAAGTAGTGGGAGACACTGAAAATAGAAAAATAAAAGAATCAAAGTTGGTTATCAATACCAAACAAAACTTTTGAAAAATACTTAATTAATTTAGAATAATAATTTCAATTATCTTTGAGTGTACTTTACACCACATAGTAGTTATAAAACATGTTTATTGATAAATCCAAATAAATACTCATCCTACAAGCCCTTAAGTTACCACAAAACTTTGCAGTACCATTTATATGTTGGCAGTGTTGCTGGGCCCCTGTCAATATGCACAACACGAGTCCGGAGGGCCAGTACCGGCCCAATGGGGCCTTCAACCCTGAGCGAGTAGCCATTTTGGATGCAGGCGCGCAATATGGGAAACTGATTGACCGCAAGGTGCGGGAGCTGTGCGTGGAGAGTGAGATCCTGCCACTGGACACTCCTGCCTTCACCCTTAAAGAGAAGGGATACAAGTAGGCCTACATCGTTAATGGGGGAAAGGGTCAGGGTTGTACATGAACGTGGGTACAGAGCAATCATTTCTTCAAATTTCTCTTTAGAAAAAAAATTCAAACTAAACCTGTTCTTGTGAATATATATTTTTTGGTTTTCAGAGCTTAATGCAAGTCGGCTTATTAGTACCTAGGAATTCAATTAAAGTGAACTTACATCTTTGACCATACCAGGAGTCACATCCAGACTGGTTTAAAAGTGGTTAGGCCTAGTTCGTTGTCTGAATCACACCATTGTAATAACCAAGGACCCATTACTTTCAACCAATTAATTAACTATACAGCTTTTTAAACTGTTTAAAATGATGTAGCAGTAGCTAGTTGGAATTTTAATAAATCATTAAAAAAAGTAAGATAGTCAAATGCTGCCAATTAATATTAATTTTTTATTTAGAAAATATGTATATTATGTACATTAGATTTGTTGAAAGTTGAGTGATGAATACTACATTGCATGTTTGGGATTTATAACATTGGAGTGGATTGTTTCGACTACCACTGACAAGTATTGTTCGAATCCTGGGGAATAACAAAATTAATTTCGTGATACTAAATTAAGCTTACTACAATTGGGCTGGACTTTAAAATCTAAAAATAATTTAAAATGATGCCTGATGAAAATAGAATCAAATATCTTAAAGTATCTAATAGGTGATTGTCATAAAGATTTTTTTTAATCTTTTGTAATTCCTTTATAAATGTATTTGATTATTTTGAAACTCTATATCACTTGACAATGTTATTATTATGTATGTATTTTTGGCTAAGGGCAATCATCATTTCCGGAGGCCCCAGCTCTGTCTATGCAGAAGACGCCCCACGCTATGATGCCGGTATATTCCGAATAGATATTCCAGTATTAGGTAAGAAATTTTGGAAATCTAATTGTATATGTCATTTGTTTGTTATTTTAGCTTTGACATGCTTAGTTTTTAATTTACTGGTGATATTTCGAGCTAACTGCCCTGGTTGTCTTTGTTCGCTCGATCATAGATCAAGATAAAGATTTGTTTGTACTTCTCCAAGTGATTTCATTAAGGACCTCTGTTGATTAACTTTTCAGGCACTTGAGGACCTATATTACATTTATCTATTTTTCTCTATAATCAACCTACACAATAACAATCACAAAGTCTATATTAACATCGATGTAAAATTATTTGGGTGGTTGACTATCTCTGTTGCTATGTGAGGGGCTTATGGACAGAAAATAGATCATTCATCCTGAATTTAATATATGGATCCCACAAAAATAGCCTCGCTAGTTGTGCACTCATGTTTTTTATTTTGACACAGGAAACTTGCGTTCAAACTTGGATACACTGGAGATGAGTTATTTTTACTAGGTTGTTTTTATCATCCTCCACACAGATGCTGACACATTTCCCTAAACTTCATCCTTGTTGTTTCAAAGTAGATGGCTTAACTAGATTACTGGCATAAAAGTATGCTTAATAAGCTTGTGTGTGATCTCGAACTTAAGGAACAAATTTGAGACATTGGATGTTCCCGAAACTTGGGCGCGAAAAATTTACCAACATTAAAAAGTAACAATTAAGAACCCTCAATCAATGTCACGTTTGTATATAATGTTCATTAATAGTAGGCCTATTATTAATTTACTAAAGTTGAACCTTATCTTCTGTTAAGTAGACGTGTACACTAATCTTCAATCACTTTTATTTTACAACTACCTAGTCAGCACAATTTAGTGCCATTAAAAACAGGACCACATTTAATATAATTGATTGTAATATTTATCCTGGAAAAGATTTAAGTCGTGAAAACATATTTTTGGCGCCAAATAATGACAAAAGTGGCTTTAAACCCCAAATGATACACTAAATAATACATCTTTACCATACTTATTTGAGTCACAATATTTCTATTATGTTAGTCCTATTATTTAAAATGGCATCCTTTTTCTTTTGTATTGTGCCATCATAGATAATAATAGTTGTATATACTTGCTTATATTTTTGGAGTGTAACAGAACAGAGAGGTAACTAGCCACACTGGATCACTTGACCCTTTTGCTGCGTTAATCGGATATATCCGATCTAAGCATTATAGCCATTGACTGCAGAAATCGACTTAACCCCACGACATGTAAACTATATTTACCTTTGTGGCGACAGTCGGAAATAGCCACAAGAGTGTTAGAATGCTGAACTTTTCATACTAGTATGCCCGTGCGCCTCTGACATTTGGTGCTAGTTTTGAGAACTGTCAATTACCAGCTGCTAAATCATAACAATAGTAGTGCTTGTTTACTTCCGCATTTCACTATTGTAGTACACTTGCAATATTTATGTGTCAGGTTATTTTACTGTGTTAGTAACATTTAATTTATGATTGATGAATTCATGCCATGTGAAGTTTAATAAATATAATATTTGGTTAGTATGGCAATTAAAAAATTCAATAATTCAGTGAGTTTTAAAATTTATATTATTTATTTTAATTGCTATTTTCTTTTTTTCCTTACCCGATTCCTATTTTGAAACCATGCCTAACACAAATATATGATCTTAGAGACTACACTGAGGAAAGCACCAATGTAGCACAAAATTGTTCAAGTTGTGTTGATGTAACCAAATTTTCAAAAGTTTTCATTTTATTACATAAGGCCTATATTAGGCCAATAATAGGCCTGTCAAATCCTCATTTAGTGATTGGTTTGACACTATTGTGGGTTGCTAGTAAAATAAAGAATGGTTCTGATAGCAGAATAACATTGCATTTGGGTAAAATGTGACATAAATAATATGTGACACATAAAATTTTATTGCTATAAAATATGTATTATTATGCGATTTATAGACAATGTAGTGCTAAATTTCATATTTAAAATACATTACTAGTTGAAAATCACATTATTTAATCATCATAGTCATCATGCAAATTTTCAGATTTTGAGTTTTTGATTTATAATTAACATTTCTGAAGGTAAGAAGTAAAAATTAAATACGCAGCAAAAGGGTTAGGAAAGTTTTTGGTCATGGACAAGCTGTGGATCACTTTTATTTGTTCAGATTAGTTTAAATATATTAATGTTTTATTGTGTAAGTAGTTAATACAATTTACACAATTAATTTTATATTTAAGCAATTTTTAGTCACTATTTCAATATATATTTTTAGAATCTATTTATATACTTTATTAACAAAAATTATTTGGTAAAAATAGACATTTATTATTAGATTTGCATTAGGCTTAGGTTTTTAAATTTTACCTTACATAAAATCCTAACTAAAACTTGATAGAAAAATATTATTTCGTTTTTATTTGGAAAATTTACAATTTAAAAATAAATTAAGATTACATTTATGAGTAACTATTTTATTATTTTCAAAAATTCTGCCTAAATAAAAGTTTAAATTTACGGTTCAAGCCCACAACTGTAACCGAATCAGAGATTTCTTTTTACCTTTTCCCGATTCAATTAAAACATATTTTTTGAAATCTACCCCTACATTTTACTTATTTGAAACTATACAATTTTATTCATTTCCAATAAAATTGTCATAAGCTCATAATTTTATGACAAAACTATTTTTTATTTATTTATTTTAATGAATGAGAATGCTAAGTCTGGCCTAAAATTATAAATCTGTAAAATATCTACATTTTAAGCCTAAAGGGAAACATTTAAAAAAAATTGTTTCTGTCCTGTTCCTGTGAGAAATGGTTATTTCTCGCCCAAAAATTGATTCAAGTCAAAATGTCATTCTTGCACAGTCCTGATATGTTAATAAATAATAATTAAACTCTTTCATTAGTGTTTTAAAATTTTCTTGGCTTTGCTATGATATAAATGAGTTAATTAAAACAATGGTCCAATCCTTAGAAATTATATGTAGAGATTGTGAAAACACTTCAATAATGTATTGTAAGCAATAAGGAAGGAAGTCAACCTTAAAGGATCATGATAGAAAACAAATAATCTTATTTCTTTACACTTAAATTATCTTTTCACCAATTTTCTCTTATTCAGTTTCACGGTGTTTAGCATTCAGAAATATTACTGTATCATTGGAAGAGAAACAAAATCACACAAAGAAAAAAAAGAAGCTGTCACTTAAACTTGGAAAGTACAACCCTTGTTGGTCAAAGGTCCTTATAAATGTGTGTGTGTCTGGTCAGGTATTTGCTACGGCATGCAGATGATGAACAAGGAGTTTGGAGGTCAAGTCATCAGGAAGGAAGGTCGAGAAGACGGACAGTTCAATATTGATGTTGACCCCAAATGCTTACTTTTCAAGTTAGTAGATAACTTATTTTATTCAAGGGATGGGTATTTAACCTGCATTTTCTGAACTCTGCACAGTATTTAAATTTTTTTAACTATGTTCGAGGACAGCAGCATTTAACACCCAAAACTCTGGAATAGAATCATCTATTACTATATAAATAGGTAGGGGCTTGCAATTATTCAAAAACTCAAATAATTTTGAATACTCATTTCTAAATTATTTATATTTGAACTTCAAATATCAAATTTTCACATTACTCTCTACCCGAATCCAAGACTACCACGAATCTAAGATGACCCACCCCCAGTTTTTCAGTGATTTTGGATAGGTTTTTTAAAAGTGGTAATTATTTTATCATGAATGAAGAAAATAATAATTATAGTAGACTTATTTTGGTAGACTTATTTTGTAATGCTAACAAATTGTTTTTTATTTAGAAAACAAAAACCTGCGTTGACTTAACTAATTAGGGCTGCAGAATTGCTAAGGAATTTTTCTTTCTCGCAAATATTGCTTTTGCATAAGAAGTATATCTCTATAAGGAAAACCTCTTTTCGCTTTGAGGTAATTGTATTATATTTGGAAGAAAGTACAGGAAAGGTGGATAGAAACATATAAAAGGGACGAACACAATATGGCTTTTACAATGAAAAGAACACCACAATTCACACTTTACATTGCTGCCATTAGACAAAGAGGTAATGGTTACCTCTTAAAGAAAATCGATTGTCACCGCCCAATCCCCCAACCTTGGTTTCATTCTATCGAAACTCATCATGGAGGAGTGTGAAACGCGCAACGTATCTTCCTAAAAGAGGAAACAAAAAAAGGGAGAAAATTGTAAAGAATGATAGGACACTTAGGTAGGAACATGTAAAAGGTATAAAATAAAGGACTAACACAGGAAAAGGACACTTGATGCGAATATATATAATATATCTATATAAGTAAAACCTCTTTTAACTTTGAGGTAATTGTATTATATTTGGAAGAAAGTATAGGAAAGGTGGATAGAAACATATAAAAGGGACGAACACAATTTGGCTTCTACAATGAAAAGAACACAGTTCACACTTTACATTGCTGCCATTGGACAAAGAGGTAATGGTTACCTCTTAAAGAAAATTGGTCGTCATCGCCCAATCCCCCAACCTTGGTTTCATTCTATTGGAATTCATCAGGGAGGAGTGTGAAATGCACACAAGATACAACTTAGCAAAACACAAAGTTAACAGAAGCTCAAAAACAAGAAAAACATTCTAGAAAAATACAAGTTCTAGTTAATTCGGCGAGTGCGTTTATAGGTGTGAGAAGTCCAGTGTTACAAAATTTTAGTTTTTCTGTTTTACAAAACAACAATAAACTTGATTTTATAAATATATTTAAATCTTTATTCATTAAATTTCAGTATTCCTATTTTATAAATCAACAAGGAAGCTTTTTTATATTATTAATCCATTTAAATCCTGCCATGTTAATTACTAAAAAAAATCTTATTTTGAAAGCACATGCACCTATAAAAAATCTCATAAATAATACAACCTATATGATAGTAATTTTACTCATAAATTAAATTAATTCACTCTTCATTTAATATGTATAAAATAACACATTTTTTGTAGATTCTATTTAATTTTTAAAAATAAAATATCTAAGATTTTTATAAATTAACAGCAATTGTTATCTCTTAAGTACTAACTATTTGCATATGTTTTTAAAAATAATTTAAGTAATGTTGTGTTCCTTACTCGCGCATGCGCTCGACTCCTGCTCAACTCTGCCTTTATCCTATGTATTAGCAAGAGTTTGAATTAAACATACTTATTCATCTATTAAACAACTAAAATGGCTTCATGTGTGACTTTTAAAATACCAAAAAATATTTTCAATATTCAAGAAATACTTTAAAAGTTTAATTAAACACAGTGAAAATAAAAAGAACTTTGAATTTTTATTTTAATCTACACTTTCAAGAGGAATAAACTCGTCTTCAGTTGCTACCAATCAATGTTTGTGAGCAAGGCATTTAGAGGTTTAGTGTTATGGCCTTCTTGAAATTAAAAGTGTTAAGGAAATGTTCTAAGTTACATCAAGAAAATAAAACAAACTTTTTCTAAAATTCAAAATGATAAAAATATGAGTGTTATATAATCACTAAACTTCGAACAGCAGATGAAGCTTTGAATGGCTGCCAAAGCCAAATATGGGTTTGAATCAAATACGAAGTACACCAAAATTTGATTTGACTTCAAATTTTTTGATGCTTTGCACACCCCTAATCAGTCCCATTCTTCAGCAGAAGAAAGTAAAACACCAACTGGGCTAAGTTAGATTCTGTTGTTGCCGGTTTTAATTGATTTTTTCAGTGGCGTTGCTAGGTCTGAAACGCCCTGGAGAGGTTTAGCTTGGGCGTCCCCCCCTCCCCCCCGATTGGGTCCATCCAAAAATTAACTGAACCATAACACCATATAAATTTAAGTAAACCTAACAGATTAAACTGACTTTAAAAGTAGCCTATGTTGGTGGTTTCTTATTATTCTTGTTCCATAAAGAAAGGAAATTAAAAATTTATTTTCTTTTTGTGCATGGATTTACATTTACTGAAATGTATGTTATATTGAAATGCAAATCTGCTTAGTTTTTTACTTTTACACAATATAACAACTAAAGTTTTGTAGTTTGGAACTAATAAAACAGAGTATTTTAATATAGATAACATTTGTCATTTATTGTTGATCACATAGAAAAAAATATATAACTAAACTAACGTAACACTTATTCACAAACGACATAGTATTTTTAAAGAAAAGTTTATCATTTACGTTTTTTGGTCCTTACTTTTTTGTCAGTAGGACATTAATTTGGGAAATACATCACAAATTAAAAGTGAAATTGTTTAACAAATGGGTTACCAACACAAAAGCCTTCTAAAAAATAACAATAAAATTTTGAAAAGACATCCCGGCAAATGTGAAAGACATCATCCATCCGACATCGCCCACCTAACAAAAGATAAAGGAACCATGTTATGTTTTCTGTTAACTTCTCCCTTGTTACACCCTACCATAACTGACGAGTGTTTTTACTAAAATAACTTTTTCATAGACTTGACCTTAGCCTGAAAATATACATTTTCCACTTCCTTTGCCCGTCTAAGCCATGCCGCCCTGGAGCGACTGCTCCAATCGCTCCTCTGTAGCTACGCCACTGGATTTTTTTTTATACTGTAGTCGCCTGTTCAAACTTGTGCCTTGACTCTTGGTAGATTGATAATATGTTTTATTCATACTATATTAAATTATTTAGTTACCAGCTATTATTTATTATTATTGTTTATGTAGAAATGACTGACTGTTGAGAGTAGGCCAGCTTGGAAGAAAAGGAAAGATGGTTATCAAAGGTTGAGACCAGATGGTTACTGGATTTTGGTTGTACTGTATATTTGTGAACAAGTTCCCACACCTACCTACTTAGGAAGCATTGCAACTATTGGGGAGGACTCTTATTACTCTAGTACTTACTATAGCACAAGTAATAGTTATTATTTTATTATTATTGATATTATTTTGTAAATTTTCTAGCTCTAATTTATTTTATTTTTAGTTATTTTTTGAATCAAGATTGATCCCTTCCTACTTTATTATTGATTTTGTGATGAGGATTTCAACCTAAACGTTTGCAACCTATATTTTACTATTCTATACTTTATTTGCTTAATTTATCTTACTATCAATTATTTATTCATATTTTTTCAAAAGTTCGTTATTTTATTTTATGATTTGAATATTATATATTTTATTTTCTATCTTGGTACCGTTTTGACATTTCTAGTTGAGATAGCAATATTTTTAATTCATTGAAGATTACCAAACCCTCATGTTGAAGCCCTTGTTTTAAGTTCTATGATTTAAGCTGGTGCTTGACTTAAATTAGGATATGGTTTGCTTTAAATATGGTTTATGTTTTTCTGCTTTATTTTGTTTACTAAATATTGTATATAAATGATCATTAAGTCTTAAGTTTATTAATTGATAAGGGTTTAGTGAATTCTATACTGATTATAGTTTTATGATGAATTTTATTGTGTTCATATACTATAGCTTCACCACCATCATTGAATTTACTAGGTTACATTAGATTATTAATTAGCGTAGTATCTTGGAGCTCATTTACAGTATAAATATTAATTCCTTTTTATAGTGCAGCTTATACATTATTTTTACACTCTTACAGTCAACATGTTATAATATATTCAGGCTCATTTAATCGTTTATTTGGTTTATACATATATATAAAAAATAAAAGTTCATTCTTCCAACAGTTTGGTTGTGTGTGTAGGAATTTGGACAAGAGTCAACGGGTGCTTCTCACTCATGGTGACAGCATAGAGAAGGTGGCGGACAGTTTCAGAATAGTGGCTGCCTCTGCTTCCTTCCCCGCTGCCATTGCCAATGACAAGCAGCGGCTCTACGGAGTACAGTTTCATCCGGAGGTATGTACTCCTGCACTGACAACTATACTTAACTGCATATCTTAACACATATCTGAGATCCTAAGTGAATGATATTTGATCTACGGCTTACATTTGTGGGAAAATTACCCTATAATAATAATAATAATAATAATAATAATAATAATAATCATTATTATCATAATCAACTGTTTCCAGCCTGCTTCCATCTTCCTCAATCCTTTCACCATTATTACTTCTTTAAAATGTCTTCTATTCTTCTCCTCTCACTTGCAGACTTTCTTTTATCTACTTATTCCATCTCTTTCTTGGCCTTCCTTTGCGGTCTGTTTTTTTACTACTTTATTTCCTTTGGCAGCTTCTCTTTTTCCTTCCTCATTACATGCCCATACAATCTCAGTCTTGTTTCCTCTACTATCTCATATACTCCCTGTACCCCCACTCTTTCCTGGATAACTTCATTCCTAATATTGTTTCTCCTCGTGACAGCTAATATGCTTTTCACAAATTCATCACCGTGGTCTCCACTTTCCTAGTCTCACTTGCATTCACTGTCCATGTTTCTTCTGCATGTGTGCCAATGGGTACAAATTATGTCCTCTACAACACTTTATTATACTTCAAGGGCACTTCTCTTCTCCAGAGCATGTCTCTTACACACCTAGAGAACAACTCTCCCTGCTGTCCTCTTCTCATTAGATCTTCTTTACTTCCACCTTTCAACTCATTCATGCTTCCTAGATATTTTATGTCCTGTACTTTTCTCAGCTTTACTCCATCTAACTTTATTGATTTACTAGGCTTTATTCTCTTTCTTGTCACTACCATCACTTCACACTTTGTCATACTAAACTTAATTCTACTCTCTTTCACTTCCTCTTTCCATTTTTGTAGTTTTTACTTTACTTCCCACTTCTTCAAACTTCCACAATTGCACATTGTTTTGAATTTTCGGAAATAAACCTTTTTCATTAATGTGTCTCTTCATATGAAAAATGAATATCTGAATATTCAAAACAATTTGCAACTGTGAAGGTTTGAAGAAGTGGGAATTGTAAAAGTGTAAGAAGAAATGAAGAGAGAAGTGTATTTGTTTCTCTCTAGGCCTAGCCTAACTATCCTTTCAGGTTGGCTTCCTTCACTATCACTTACTTTACATTATTGTACATTGTTTCTATACGCCATTCACGACCTAAGTTTACTTGGATGACAGCTCAAAAAGTAACTAGAAAATAGTCCCTAAAATATCACTACGCCAACAGCTGATATCTGCCACTGTCACTTGGGACAGCTGTTATGAAAACATATGGTTATGTAGAGTAATGTGATAGTTAACCACAGTAATTTAGGCCAATATTATGCCTCAAAGAATTTTGAAATTGAAATTTTTGAATGACTTGGTGATCTGTAACTTCT